>OX336397.1:131939523-132539523 GCA_946902985.2 Meconema thalassinum | reverse complement strand
TGCAATTGATAGTAGGCGCGATTGGTAGTAGGTGCGATTGCTAGTGAACGTAATTGGTAGTAGGCGCGATTGGTAGTAGGCGCGATTGATAATAGGCGCAATTGATAGTAGGCGTGATTGGTAGTAGGCGCGATTGGTAGCAGGTGCAATTGATAGTAGGCGCAATTGGTAGTAGGCGCTGTTGATAGTAGGCGCAATTGGTAGTAGGCGCGATTGATAGTAGACGCGATTGGTAATAGGCGCAATTGATAGTATGCGCAATTGATAGTAGGCGCAATTGATAGTAGGCGCGATTGGTAGTAGGCGTAATTGATTGTAGGCGCAATTGATAGTAGACGCGATTGGTAGTAGACGTAATTGATAGTAGACGTGATTAGTAGTAGGCGCAATTGTTAGTAGGCGTAATTGATAGTAGGCGCTATTGATAGTAGGTGCAATTGATAGTAGGCGCGATTGGTAATAGGCGCAATTGATAGTAGGCGCAATTTATAGTAGGCACGATTGGTAGTAGACGCTATTAATAGTAGGCTCAATTGACAGTAGGCGTAATTGGTAGTACGCGCAATTGATAGTAGGCGCGATTGTTAGTTACTCATACAACATACAAGTGAATTCATGTTTCGCTGACGTAATCGTACGTTCCCAAACACTTCCTGTGTTGCGCGCGCCGTAGTGGCTAAATTTGAAACTCTAGATGAGATGTTTCACTGACGTAATCGTATGTTCCCACGCCCTTCCTGCGCCGCGCGCCGGAGCTACTCGCGCGCCATCTATTGTAAATTGGATTTACTATGCCTATAACTTTCCCGGAAGTGTGCACAACACTTACTCACCAATGTTTGATCGCAATTGGATGAATTGTATATGAACGCATAGCCAACATTCATTTGTTTAAACTACTCGCGCGCTATCTATTTAAATTGGATTAACTATGCCTATAACCATCCCGGAAGTGTGGTAAACAACCCACCAAAATTTGGTCGTAATCGGATGCGCTATATGAACCCATTGCCAACACTCATTTGTTTAAACAACTCGCGCGCTCCCTATTGTAAATTGGATTAACTATGCCTATAACCATTCCGGTAGTGTTCACAACAACTCACCAAAATTTGATCGTAATCGGATGAATGGTTTATGAACGCATAACAGACGAACATCCTTATATATAAGATAAGATATAAGATAACATAAGATATATGATTTATTATCGCGTATTATTATTATTATCCAACGTGTAGGTTAACTTTATCATTATGGCTATGCGGGTAGCGGTTACTTGGTTAGGTATTGTTGATTTAAGGGACGGGACCACGAGGTCATCTGCCCCTGTCCAGAGTTAACACGGCAGGATATTGTAGGTGGCAGGATTCACGTTACCGTTTCAAACAAGACCAAAGCAGTTGCGTGACGTCACAGAGTTGTGGTCATCCTCGTAACGTGGACAAGTGAAATAATGATTTATTATTATATATTTTTATTGATTATTTATTTAGCTATTTAATATTATTTATTTGTAATTTATATATGTACAATATTATTTATTGGATACCGATTATTTACTTTCGATTCGAAGAGTATGAATATTATTATTTATGGCTTATTTGTATTATTATTATTATTATTATTTAACATATATGTATTTATTCATTGGATAATTTTTCTTAATTTATTTATTGCCTTGATATGCCAATAAAAGAAAGTGTTGCCTTTGTTTCTTTGTTTGTTGAAGTGCTTTTGGATACACAATATTTGTTTCTTTTTCCGTTAACTGCGTCTAAACTATTGTAAAATGTATTTACTATCTCAGAAACATTCGTGGGAGCGTGCTCAACAACTCAGCAAAGCTTCATCGCAATCTTAGGAATGGTATATGAACGAATACGGGACTTAAAGTAGTTTAAACGATTCGCGCGCTGTCACGCATTTGTTGAATCTACTCGTGCGCTACGTATTGCAACATGGATTTACTAAGTCAGAAATATTTTCAGGTGTGTACACATAAACTCACAAAAGTTTAATCGCAATCGTGTGAATGGTTCATGAACGCATACAAGACTTTGTTGAAGAAAAAAAATCGCGTGCTGAAGCTGATTTGTTGAATCTCCTCGAGGCTTCCTATTGTAATTAGGATTTACTATGCCAGGAACATTCGCAGGAGTGTACACAACAACTCGCCAAAGTGTAATTGCACTTGGGTGAAGGGTATATGAACGAACACGGGACTCTGTCGATTCGATTCGCGTGCTTCACTCATTTATTGAATCCACCCATGCGCCACCTATTGTAAAATGGATTTACTAAGTCAGATACTTCCGGAGGAGTGTACACAACAACTCACCAAAGATCCATCGCAATGGGATGAATGTTATATTAACGCATATAGGACTTTGTAAAACCGATTCGTGTGCCTTAACTCATTTGCCAATTTTTATCGTGCGTTACCGATTGTAATATGGATTTTATAAGCCAGAAACATTTGCAGGAGTGTACACAACAACTCACCAACGTTTCATCGCATTCGGATTAGTGATATATGGACGCATACGGGACTATGTTGAAACGATTCTCATGATGGTTGTGTTGAGGGATATAAAGAGATGAGGTGTATAAAAGCCAATGCAGTAGGTTCTCAGTTGGGGTCAACAGTATTGCCCAAGAAAGAAGTTAGTGTAGCGACGAACTCTTTCTACATCGTGTAGTATTTGGACCACCCTAGCTTTATGGAAGTGAGCTAGTGGCAGATTCAGGATATATGATACAAAAGCTAGAGGTAACTTATATGAGGGTATCACTAATGATTGCTGTGACGATTTGGTGGTAGCAATGGTAGGAGGTGTATGCATTCTCGTCATGTGAAGTTAAAGGTTAGGTTAGAAATGGGCACGTCAGATGAAACTGTTCGTGTGAGTCGACTTGGAAGTGGTCTACCACTAAATAAACCTCAGATCTTCCTCCATATGTTACACCAGAATTCACTCAAATCCCAAAATGTCCACACAAGATGGGTGAAGTAGAATCGAACCCGCCTCTTCTCAGTTTTGCCTCACGAGGCTGAGTGGATCCTGAGGGAATTGAACCAGAGTATTCGCGGTGAAAGTCATATTTATATTTTTAACATTGAATGGAGATGGCAAGTTATCATAAGTACGTGTTTGAAGCGGTGTTGTATTCTCGCTGAAATGGCATCTGTCACGGTCTGGGAAACTGGTTGACTAGTTCGCTATAGAGTGGACATGAAACAACTCGATCATTTAGCTGTGTCCCTGAGTGCGAGCAATTCATGTTGGGGGATTGTTTCATCTCAGTTATCAGCCCCGTGTATTTTTGTGTGCGTAATTCATGTTGGGCGATTGTGACATTTCGGTCATCGGCACCGTATGGTTAGAAACTTGGGGCAGCTCGGTCATCCACCTCGTGTCGTAGGATGAGGGAGAACTTGAGAAACCTTTGTCATTATCCTCCGTCTGGATGGTAATTTGAAAATCTGGGGTATTTATGATTTATTGTCTATTTGACATCTGTGGTTTTGAGGAATCCTAAAGACGTTTACGTGAATTCTGGAGTAAATTTGGAGATACTGTGTAAATATAGGTACTGTCCCCGTTAACCGGCAGTGAATTGGATGACCTGGCGAAATCATCGCAACTTATGCCGATAACACAAGACATATATCAGATAAAGAACAAAAATGATTGAGGTCTGGGCTCGAATATAAAAAAAATTGCCGGTGGGTACAATAACTCAAGTAGTCTCAGGGGTGGTTAACAGGATATAGGTGTAACAGGTTAAATCAACCCACTCCCAAATCTAAATCAAAGCAATAGCACAACAGAAATCAGAAGATAAGCACAATTAGAAACATAATATAGGCATCCATTTATTGGCAACTCATCGACCAACACAAATATAGAAAAACCCCAAAAAGCCTATCTTGCATCGGAGATTCGATATAAATGAAAGCTTGATGTGGACCGATGAAAAAGAAAAATATTTAGAGTCCAAATAAAAATTAAGTTTAAATGGTCAACAGATCTCCTTGGTCCTATCCTTAGATATACATAAAATTAGGAGATAGACGAAGAAAATTAAATAAAATAAAAACAGATTAACAATTTAACAATCAAAATCAACTTAACACGCTAAATGTCTTTCAGGTGGAGTCCTAGATCAGTAATATATTCACTCACTTGAGTTTATAATGAAAGAAAGTTGAATAAATAGCTTGCCTAAAAATAATAGTATTGATCTCCGTTCTAACTAATGAGAGGAAAAAATGAAATATATTTTATCCGCCAATTATTAATTACAATTATTGCTGTAGCAATATGGATCGTACTTGACCACTAAATTAATGTTGCAATCAATATTTATATTTATCGTTCAACGTGCAACTAACATATTCCTTCAAATATAGGAATAATTTCCATCACTTGAATGTCTATGTTTTTCCAACCTACCAATCACTCATCCAGAGCCTATATCTCAGTTATCAAAATTATAAAATAGCTTCTACAGGTTATTTCAAAGTTTCATTACTCAAAATATTTCAAACAAACGTGCACCCATTATCTTACATTTATGCAAATGTCAAAGTCATGGCTGATCATTATATCACAAATTAGAGTTCCCATCTTTCCCAATTCGATGGTATGTTTGCAGTGTATTTCACTCCATCAATTACATAGTGATTAGATTATCGCCTGCCTACTTCTGTGAATATTTAATTCACCATCATCTGACGGCACTTTGCATAGTCATGCTTATTTAGAATGATATTATACACTGAAGAAAATGGAAATTGCAACACCCAGAAGGAGTGGTGCTACAATTCTGCAATTGAACATGCAGGAAGAATGTTCGGTTGTGATTCGATGATTACACTTTCGGGTCCCTCTGACCGCAAGTTTGGACAACAATCGATACAGGATGTGCCCACCAAGAGCTGCAATACATTGATGAATTCGTCGAGGCATGGAGTCAATAAGACCCTGGATCGCTTCCTGGGAATTGTGGCCCATGCTTGCTGCACTGCACGGGTCAATTGTTCCAGAGTTGTTGGTGCCTGAGGACGGTTGGCCAGTTGTCGACCCATTATGTCCCACACATGCTCAATAGGACTGAGGTCCGGGGTCTGGCGGGCCATTCTAATGTTGTGATGTCGTAGAGAGCTTCTCTGGAGATGCGCGCAGTGTGAACCCGGGCATTGTCCTGCTGAAACATCCCATTAGCATTGTTCGCCATCATAGGGAAAACCACTGGATTGAGTACCCTATCAACGTACTTTCGAGGAGTCATAGTGCCCTCAACAAGCACTAATTGTGATTTCACATTAAAGCCAATAGCTCTCCAGACCATAATGCTTGGCGTTGGCACTATGTGCCTCTCGACAATAAGATCTGGGCGGCCCCTCTCTCCGGTATGTCTGCGCACACGATTCCGGCGATCACTGCGGGCAAGTCAGAAGCGCAATTCATCACTAAAGACGACCCTATGCCATTCGTCGACCCACGTTGATCGTTCTCGACACCAGGCCAGCCTAACACATCGCTGTTGTGGGGTCAATGGAACACCTTCCGCAAGGACACGGGATCGTAAGCCAGCTGCACACAGGCGATTACTAACTGTTTGTTGTGTAACGTGGGGTGCCACAGCTGCTCGAATTTGAGCTGCTGTTGCATAGGGTTCCATCCGGGCCATCCGAATGATGGGGCGATCATATCTCACAGTTGTCTGTCGCGCTGGGCCTGTGCCAGGTGTACGAGTGTGGGTACCTTCATTTGACCACTGCTGCCATACACGTTGTACTGTAGATGCCTGTCGGCCAACACGTGCAGCGACAGTCCTTAGCGATAATCCAACCTCACACAGCCCAATTATCCGAGCCCTCTCAAACGGCGACAGTTGTTGATAGCGTGCTCTTCTCTGTCTTCGAGGCATGTTTGACGAGGAACACTTCACTGCACGGACTGCATGTCAACTACGCTACACCAGAGTCCGTATACTTGAGTTGATTCCTCCGCGACCAATCACGTGGGGAGACCTGTAGCAACAATCCAATGGGTCTGAAACTTTTAATCGTTTACATACCTACATGGCATCGTTCCATATCTTGAAAATCAACACAAACGACCAATGCCTTCATGGTGTTGCAATTTCCTTTTTCTTCAGTGTACTACTAATTATTTTTACATTTTTAGCCTATTTTCAATTTTGAAAACATAGGCTTATGAGATCACCTTTTGTCCGTGTGTGTGTGCGTGTGTGTGTGTGTGATTCGTGTGTGTGTGTCCCCCTAATAAAATCTAAACGGCAGGAGCGATTTCAATGAAACTCGGAAAGTTCATAGCACTATTTCCGGCGACCTCGACCGTGCCCTTCAAATTTTGTTACGACTCACCAATCCAACATGGCGGCTGTGCGAAATATTTCACCAGCATTCAATATCTCCGAAACTATTACCGATATTACCCTGACATTTTCTATGGTGATAGAGGGAACTACTATAAGTTCACTTATGTGACTTTTGAAAACCTGGTAACTACAAAACCAACATGGCGGCCAAGCGAATTTGCGACTTTTAAATAGACGTTTCTCGCGATTTGACCAACCAAACGCAATGAAACTTGGTACAGTATATGTTTATATACATTGTAATGCACCGACATCTAACTTCGTTCAATTGCTTACATAATCACAAGATGGCGGATGTGCGAAATATTTCACCGGCATTCTATATCTCTGAAACTATTAGCGGTATCTCCCTAAAATTTTGTACGGAGATAAAGGGCACTACTGGAAGTCCATCTATAAGACTTTCAAAAACCGGTTACCTACAAAACGAACATGGCGGCCAAGCGAATTTGAACATTTTAAATAGACCTTTCTCGCGATTTAATGTTCCAAGCGCACTGAAACCTGGTACAGGAAATATTTATACACATTGTAATCCACTGGTATCTAATTTAGTTCAATTGTTTACATAACCTCAAGATGGCGACAGTGCGAATTTTAAAATTAAGTTTTTATTTCTTGTGATGTAGTCATGCGATCGAAGTGAAAGTTTGAATAATGAACCTACGCAATAATTTTCCTTTACTGGTACATGACTCTATGACCTATACATTTAACAATCCAACATGGCGACCATCCGAAATATTTAGACGATACTGAATATCTACGAATCTATTTTAGCAATCAACCTGCATTTTTTAATGTTCATAGGGGCTATGAACTTAAGTTCACCTATAGGACTTTAAATAACCTGGTGATCACAAATCCAACATGGTGGTTACGCGAATTATAAATATTCACATGGACGTTTCTCGCAATTTAACCATCCGCGTGCAGTGAAACTTGGTACAGTAAATCTTTATCCGAATGTTAATCCACTGGCATCTAATTTATTTCTATTGTTTCCATAACCTCAAGATGGCAGCTGTGAAATTTTTTTAAATCTCCTTGTTTTTTCTTGTGTCCTAATTATGCGATTGAAGTTTGAATACTACACGTTCACAATAATCTGCATGTAACAGTACATAACTCTAGGACCTACATATATAAAATCCAACATGGCGACCATCCGAAATATTTAGTCGGTTCTCAATATCTACGAATCTATTGCAGCAATCAAACTGAAATTGTGTACGTTGATAGTGGCAATTAACATAAGTAGGATATATGAAAATAGGCTGTATAGTTCTTCACGGAACTACTTGTTACAATTATTTTAATCATTCTTTATAGTTATGTTCATTATTGTAATTTTTATGATTTTTTAAATTTATTTTTAAGTTTTACATTTTAATTGTTAATGTTTTTAGTTTTAATTTTTTAAAATTTTAACCTGCACTTTCTTTAGCGTATGGCATTTCGTGCCGGGAGTGTCCAAGGACATGTTCGGCTCGCCAGAGTTTTGTAGCTACTTCTATACGGACACCCATGGGGTGAGCTACACGTACCGTCGCGTGTGGATTCTTGTATGGGGAGGAAAGTGTTAATGTAAATACTAGGAATTGGAAGGTAGCGGCTGTGGCCTATAGTTAGGAACCAACCACGGCATTTGCCTGGAAGGAAGATGGGAAACCACAGGAAACTATCTTCATGGTTGCCGGCGGGGGGATGCGAACCTCCTGGACGTGAGCGACTGCCTGCAGCCACGGCTTAACGACCACGGCTAACTCACCCGGTTCCAGAACATTACGTCAGTTAAATACGTATATAATATTTGATTTTTAGAAATACTAGCACTTCGGCGTGAAAATTCTCCGAAATTTGGCTGAAAGATTCAACTATCAGCATCTTTGAAAGCATAAATTGTCCTTATGGCAGGAGGTTAATATAGAGAGACCACTATCCAATAATGGGTTAAAACCACTGTTGTTTGAGTCTTCAGTCTTTTGACTGGTTTGTTGCAGATCTCCATACCTCCCTGTCCTGAGACAATCGTTTAATCTCTACATAGCTACCACACCTTCCATCCGAGACAAATTCTAACCTTGCTCTACACCTACAGTGCTTGTCCTTCCATAACCAAATGTCTTAGTCCTTGGTATCTTAGTAGGGTCCTACCAACCTATATCTTCTCTTCATAGCAGTCATTAGAAACATCTCTTCCCTCCCACTCATCTCAAAACCTCTTCATTTTTTGTAACTCTATCTACCCATATGATCTTCATCATTCTCTTGTAACACCACATTCCAAAAGCTTTTGATCACTTCTTTTCTGCTGAGCCAACAGTCCAAGTTTCACTTCCATAGAGCGCCACGCTCCGGACTAACACTCTCAAAAAATACTTCCTAATGTATAAATCTTTATTCGATGTCAAGAGATTTTTTTTCTTTAGAAATGCGTTCCTTGCCTGAGCCAACCTTCTTTTTATATCCTCTTTGGTTGGACGGTAGGTTCCTTAGTTTAGGAGTTGCGACAACGCGGTCATGTAGCCCCGTGTACTTTGGGTGTGTGTAGAATCTGTCTGATAACCGGTGTTAATTTTGATGGCTGTATTAGTGTGTGTTATCTGTTCTTAATTCAAGTAAGGACTGCAGACATTCGATTTTCAAGTAGTTTCAACTTTTGCTACCAAACGCCACTGTCAACGGCCAACTAGTTCTGAACTTGGTTACTACATGCCACCGCAGTTAGCTCCTGGCATTCTGAGGGATTTATAACGCTCATAAAAGCTCAGCATGCTACCAACTACGCCACCGAAGTCACCATTTGAAAGTTTTTAATTCCTCTTATCCGATTCAAACTATCGAAGAGAGGCTCCATTTAATGAACTATGATACTAATAGTCATTATTCATTACTTTTGTTTCACATTTATTGATTTTCATCATGAATTATCTTACTTGAAGCGTTGTTTACTTCGACCAATGTTGTCACCATCACAACGCAACCGACGTCTGTTACATTTGCACCTTGGCTGATACGAACATTCAGCTCGCGTCGGAACAACTGTTGAATGGTATCCTCAGTCTATGTGAGGTTCAATGTCCGTATCTTATTGAACTCCGATATCTGCACAGTCCTAGATGGGTGCAGTCATTAGGAAACGTATGTCACAGCCCTCATGGCTAATTTACGTTCTCGCCTGCTGTTGCAGAATCGAATCCTGCATAGTAAGTTGACATTTAATGGTGCGCAAATGTGAGGGAACCGTGTTAGTATAACTATTGGCTCGTTAAAGATCCCTTACTGGGCGAAATTCCGGCACCCCAGCGTCTCTGGTTGGTTGGTTCCTTAATTTAGGGACTGCAACAACTCGGTCATGTAGCCCCGTGTACTGTGTGTGTGTGTATAATTTGTCTGATAACCGGTGTTAATTTTGATGGCTGTATTAGTGTGTGTTATCTGTGATTCAGGTAGGACTGCAGACGATTAATTATTTCAAGTAGTTTCTACTTTTGCTACCTAACACCACCGTCAACGACAGCTAGTTCTGAACTTGGTTACTAGATGCCTCCGCAGTCGGCTCCTGGCGGCGAACTTTGGAACAAAAGAGTGTTAAACAAATTTAACCTATAATTTAGCTTCACACAACAGTAATTAGTGGAAGTTTTTTTTACATGTCATAAATGTATGACGTGGGCCCGCTGGCTCTACTTCCCCTCCGAAGGTAGGAATACTGAGGGATTTTTATCGTTCTTAAAATCCGACTGTAAACAAATATATAAGATGATAGACCCCCACCCCTTCCCTCCCTGTCGTGTCGAGCCTTACCGTTGTGCATGGTTAAAACACAATGATGTTGAAATGCGAGATTTCTCTCACGACTTCTCTAGTTGTTATTTATGTTGAGTTTTCTGGGGATTGAAATTGTATAACATCCACATCCAACAATTAAATACAAATTTTTCGCAATGACACAGGTTATCAGACAGATTCCACACCCAACCTAGTACACGTGGCTACATGACCACGATGTTCAAAGTGTCCAATCTCTTCCACTCTACAACCGTTACTTTAGGCGGCCATGCAAGGAGTGTGAAGGGCCAAATTAACGCTACACACGTATCTTCCTGCTCAGTCGTACAAGTGGCAAGGTACAAAGCAGATCCAGTCTGCCAGCTTGTTATTGGTTGTTGGTAGAATGCAAGTATATTCCTTGGATTTTAAACTGCTTGCATGCTTTAAATTCCATGAAAAGTATTCTCAAATCTCCTCTTTTCTGCTACTTCAACAGTCCATGTTTCAGTTCCATAGAGCGCCTCGCTCCAGACAAAGGCTTTCAAAAATGACTTCCTAACACCTAAATCTATTTTCGATGTCAACAGATTCCTTTTCTGTAGAAAAGCTTTCCTTGCCTTAGCCAACCTACCTTTTATATCCTCTTTGCTTCGTCCATCGCTGGTTATTTTGCTTTATAAGTAACAGAAGTCTCCTACTGTAGTTCCTTTAGCTTTTCACCTGCCAATTTGAGGTCCGTAGGGGTTTCTGATTTCTTTCGGCTGCATTCCGTTATCTTTGTTTTACATTTATTGATTTTTATCTGGAATTCTTTCCTCAAGACAGAGTCCATACCATTTAAAAACTCATTCAAATCCTCTGGTGTGTCGGCAAATCTCAAGAGTTGAAATTATTTCTCCTTAAATCTCCACTCCTACTTTGCATTTTTCTCCAATTTCCGTCATTGCTTAAAAATGTAAAAACAATTCACGGAAGAAGATTTTGGCATTAACTTGTGCTAGTATCAAGTTGCCTGCTAAGTCGACGTAAATAATCCTAGAACTATTCCCGAGGTGCTCGCTGTGTACACAGACAGAGGTGTGGATTATATTATGCCTGCGCAAATAGATTGAGTCATGAGAAGGGTTCGGCTTGTCTTCATGTGTAAATGTTTGCGAAAGACATGCCTCTGGGGGAGAACGAAGCTCTGAGATTTTTTAATATATTTTCGGATAGAACTTATGCATTTATGCTCTACTAGACAAAATATTTTAAAATATGAGGGGTGATCTGAAAGTAAGGTTACAAAGCCTGGAGTGAAATGTGTACATCTTATTTCATTCAACCTATATAGCCAACTGTTAGTACATATCATCATATATATTATATCAGTCTGGTATTTGATCCCTTCTGCGGCGCTCACAAGCGACCGATTGTGACAAATGAGGATTCAAACGAAAGAGAATTGCCATTAGCAGTGACGAATTGCACTCTAATTTCATAAATATCTATAATTTCTTTAAAGATTCGCTTTAGAAATGTGTAATGTGTGCGATTTGCAGATACTGTTGCTGTAGGAAAATACGCTCCATAATTGCTGTCCAATTCACATTTTGGCCGCTGTGACGCCTGTTTCATGTCATTTTAACATTCTGAGGTCTTTCCTTTATCATTTTGCATGGATTTCAGAAACAGTAAATCAAAGGAATGTGTACTCAAATTGTATAATTTCATAAATAGCGAACAACCAGTGAGTGTTACAGCTAAGCTGTCTATCAATGAACTCAGCACACAAATGACATTAGCATTGACGAATTGCATTTTAATTTCATAAATATCATATTTTGTAAGAAGTGTGCGATTTTCAAATACTGTTGTTGTAGGAAAATCCGTGACATCATTGCTCTTCAGTTCGCATTTTGGCCGTAGGGACGCCGGGGAAAGTGTGGTTTATGAACATGCGAGATTTCTCGCACGGGTCCGCTATCATACATACATTAGGTTATTTTTAGCCTATTTTCAATTTAAAAAAATAGGCTTATGAGATCACCTTTTGTCCGTGTGTGTGTGAGGAGTGTGAGTGTGTGTCCCCCCTAATAATGTCTAAACGGCTGGAGCGATTTCAATGAAACTCGGTAAGTTCATAGCACTATTCCGGACGAGCCCGACCGCGCCCTTCAAATTTTGTTACGTCTCACCAATCCTACATGGCGGCTGTGCGAAACACTTCACCAGCATTCAATATCTCCGAAACTATTACCGATATCACCCTGGAATTGTGTACGATGATAAAGGGAACTACTAGAAGTGCACCTATGTGACTTTTGAAAAACTGGTAACTACAAAACCAACATGGCGGCCAAGCGAAGTTGCGACTTTTAAATAGATGTTTCTCGCGATTTAACCAACCAAACACAATAAAACTTGGCACAGTACATGTTTATACACATTGTAATGCACCGACATCTAACTTCGTTCAATTGTTCACATAACCACAAGATGGCGGATGTGCGAAATATTTCACCGGCATTCTATATCTCTGAAACTATTGGCGCTATCACCCTGGAATTGTGTACGGAGATAAAGGGCACTACTGGAAGTTCATCCATGAGACTTTCAAAAACCGGTTAAGTACAAAACGAACATGGCAGCCTAGCGAATTAGAAAATTTTAAATAGACCTTTCTCGCGATTTAATGTTCCAAACGCAATGAAATCGGGTACAGGAAATGTTTATACACACCGTAATACACTGGTATCTAATTTAGTTCAATTGTTTACTTAACCTCAAGATGGCGGCTTTGCGAATTTTAAAATTAAGTTTTTATTTCTTGTGTCGTAATCATGCGATCGATGTGAAAGTTTGAATAATGAACTTACGCAGTAATTTTCCTTTAATGGTACATGACTCTATTGCCTATACATTTAACAATCCAACATGGCGACCATCCGAAATATTTAGACGGCTCTGAATATCTACGAATCTATTATAGCAATCAAACTGAATGTTTTCATGTTCATAGGGGCTATGAACTTAAGTTCACCTATAGGACTTTAAATAACCTGGTGATCACAAATCCAACATGGCGGCGACGCGAATTATAAATATTCACGTGGACGTTTCTCGCATTATAACCATCTGAGTGCAGTGAAACTTGGTATAGTAAATCCATATACGAATGTTAATCCACTGGCATCTAATTTATTTCAATTGTTTCCATAACCGCAAGATGGCAGCTGTGCGAAATTTTAAAATCTCCTTGTTAATTCTTGTGTCCTAATCATGCGATTGAAGTTTGAATGCTACACGTACACAATAATCGTCATGTAACAGTACATAACTCTAGGACCTACATATATAAAATCCAACATGGCGACCTTCCGAAATATTTAGTCGGTTCTCAATATCTACGAATCTATTACAGCAATCAAACTGAAATTTTGTATTTAGATAGAGGGAATTAACATAGGTAGGATATATGAAAATAGGCTGTATAGTTCTTCACGGAACTACTTGTTTAAAATATATTCACAAAGGGTTTCATCATGATTAATTCTCAGAATATTGCCATAAGACGTTCACAGAATATGTGAACTATCATCCTAAATTTATTTTATTACATTCCATTCAATTCACCATTTTTTATAAACAACTACACCAACCAATCTCTTTTTAGCCTATTTTCATTTATGAAAAAAATAGGCTTATGAGATCACCTTTTGTCCGTGTGTCTCTCTGTGTGTGATTGTGATTCGTGTGTGTGTGTCCCCCCCCTAATAAAATCTAAACGGCTCGAGCGATTTCAATGAAACTCGGTAAGTTTACAGCACTATTCCGGGCGACCCCGACCGTGCCCTTCAAATTTTGTTACCTCTCACCAATCCAACATGGCGGCTGTGCGAATTATTTCACCAGCATTCAATATCTCCGAAACTATTACCGATATTACCCTGGAATTTTGTGTTAAGATACCGATATTACCCTGGAATTTTGTGTGAAGATAAAGGGGACTACTAGAAGTTCACTTATGTGACCTTTGAAAACCTGGTAACAACAAAACCAACATGGTGGCCAAGCGAAGTGGCGAATTTTAAATAGACGTTTCTCGCGATTTAACCAATCAACTGCAATTTGGTACATTATATGTTTATATACATTGTAATGCACCGACATCTAACTTCGTTCAATTGTTTACATAACCTCAATATGGCGGCTGTGCGAAATATTTCACTGACATTCTATATCTCTGACACTATTACAGGTATCACCTTGAAATTTTGCAAGGGGATGAAGGGTACTACTGGAACTTCATCTATGAGACTTTCAAAAACCAGTTAACTACAAAACGAACATGGCGGCCAAGCGAAGTTGAAAGTTTTAAATAGACTTTTCTCGCGATTTAATGATCCAACCGCAATGAAACTGGGTACAGCAAATGTTAATACACATTGCAATACACTGGTATGTAATTTATTTCAATTGTTTACATAACCTCAAGATGGCGGCTGTGCAATTTTTTTAATAAAGTTTTTGTTTCTTGTGTCGTAATCATGCGATCGAAGTGAAAGTTTGAATAATGAACCTACGCAATAATTTTCCTTTAAAGGTACATGACCCTATGGCCTATACATATAACAATCCAACCTGACGACCATCCGGAATATTTAGACGGTTCTCAATATCTACGAATCTACTACAGCAATCAAACTGATTTCTTTTATGTTCATAGGGGTTATAGGACTTTCAATAATCCGGTGATCACAAATCCAACACGGTGGCTACGCGAAGTATAAATATTCACATTGTTGTTTCTCGCAATTTAAACATCCAAGTGCAGTGAATCTTGGTATAGTAAATCATTATGTAAATGTTAATCCACTGGCATCCAATTTATTTCAATTGTTTCCATAACAATAAGATGGCTGCTGTGCGAAATTTTAAAATCTGTTTTTTATTTCTTGTGTCCTAATCATGCGATTGAAGTTTGAGTACTACACGTACACAATAATCTTCATGTAACAGTACATAACTCTAAGACCTAGATAAATAAAAGTCCAACATGGCGACCATCCGAAATATTTAGACGATTCTCAATATCTACGAATCAATTACAGCAATAAAACTGAAATATAGTATGTTGATAGAGGCAATTAAAATTAGTAGGATATATGAAAATAGGCTGTATAGTTCTTCACGGAACTACTTGTTTTTGTGTAGATAAACTCATTATTATCTTTTAATTATCATGACCTTTCTTTTAATCACATAACTGGTGTGCATAAATTATTATCTAATGCAGGCCTGACCTGTAGCAATGTTAAATGGATAAGTGTCTAAGCATAATGACGAGCATGCTCTTAATAATCAACGTTCCCGAATCAATGAATGTGGAGGAAGAAAACAAATGGAAATATTTAAAGTTATAATATTTCAGAGTTTACAAAATTAGATTCACCAACGCTGAAGTCAAAATAATAAAAAAACAAATTCAATCATGAATTCCACCCTAGCTCTCGACAGCTAGTCTACCACCTTCATTTATTCCTTCATAAATTCAGTTGAGTTTCCACGTCGTAGAAAGAAAATCGTATCATTCGAAGTAGTGATGGATTTACAAAAAATCCCAAAAGAAAATATTAACTGGTTCATGGTGCCAAGCATGGTGGATTATTCCTTGCCACGTGTGATAACCCTACAATGTGAATCACTTCATCACATAATTTCCTCATAGACGAAAAAGAAATGTGGCTGTTGATAATAATAATCATAAAAATAATTAATCAGCAAATAATTAATAATTAGTTCAACTCCATGGCATCTAGTACTACTGAGTAGACAAACCACTCACAACTTCAAATTGAAGTAATGTTTTAGCTCCCTGACTGGCAGAAATAAGAAAATATGGTACAAGCCTAGCATGCTCATAGAATGCAGAACCTCTGGAACCAATGAAGTCTCCTCCATCTTCATCCAGGACCATCTTCTTCCCATTCGAGAGCCGGCAGGATTCCATCTTCCTCCATCTTCTTCCCCGCCTCCTCCAGGAATCGAAACTGAGACCTTCCCGGTTCATGGTGGCTGCGTCCTCCGACTCCCGCGGTGTGGTTATGTCATGGCAACATCAGGGCCTCATCTTGATATAGATGTCACTCCGTCCAGTCCCCTCACGTATGAGCTTAGTCTCCTATTTTCACTGAATAGTTCCATTTCAAATTTCTTCACCGACACTTCAACAGCACAGGTTAGAAAATGTCCTCTTTCCATTCTGGAAATCATAAGTACCTGCTCCACGAACAATGTAAACACAACTCTTCCTCTCAGCAAATTGCAACCGGCTTTATGTAACCAGTAATTTAATAGCATTCACAGCTGTTCATAAACTGCGCGTGCATTATCGAAATGCAAATTGCATCAGCAAGTCCTCTTTCGATGATAAGGGCCTCGCCTATTCTCAAATGTTTTCTGCACAAAATATTCCATATTGTAGCTCACATCTAAGGTAGTTGCGATGGGCTAGTTCTTTCGTTATCAAGCCAATATGCGTTTGCACTATTATACACGTTAGACCCGGCCGTCTGATACAATAATTGCGCCCGGTATAACATCGGTGACTTGTAATTATATGGTCTCTCGGGACTCCGATAAAATCACGCCCGGTTTACGACGACACTTAGACCTGTGGTGACACAGCACACACTGTCCTCCACGATCACGATCGAATGTTAAATCACTCACGTTCCGCACGACGGAGCACTGTCCCGTACGCGCACATAAAAGCATGTGTCTGTCTCCTCGATGTGACAAGTTGCCGAAAAAAAGGACTGAGCACGTGGTCAGAGGCAGTGCGCTCTGGCGGAGATAATATTCAGGTACGCGTGACGTCACTCAACCTTGCGGTCACGCACACAGCGTTAACATGCGGTGCTTTGGGCTAGGATTTCTCGCGGGGTTGCCACTCCGTGCTTATGATGGGGTAATATGTTGGGCACAGTACTAGGGATTGGTGAATTTTTTTAGGTTTTGAGAATTTTCGAGATTTCTTGTTGGAATTTAGAAACCTCATAGGCACCGTGTGAATGGTGTAGAGAAATGGGTTACCGTCCGTTGACTAGCATGCACTGATTACAAAACAACAGGTCGGGAACCCACGGGTGAAGTCATATTCAACTCTTAAAACATCTTCAAATGAATTTTAAGAGTTCAGTCAGTTACTGTAACGGCAGAAGCCTGACCATTGAGAGATAATTTTCCTATCGATCGCAATACACCCTAGGCACCGGATAATTACATACCGTCGTTGTTAGAAGAGAGAACAAGAGTTGACCCGAGGTGGTGGACATGAAAGATGACAGTGAAGAACCTAGCCCCATGTAAGTGAAATATATGTCATACACGGCTGGGAGCCCCTTGGTCGTTAACCGACATTCCACTCGTTGAAGACTCCATGATGTGGGAATTTTAGAAACAGTTAGGGGAATTCCTGTGTGAGAATTTAGGTGTAGACTGCACGGCTCCGCAGTCTTCTCAGCCAGGTATCTTACCATCCGTCTGCCCTAGGGGAAAAACATGTTGCTACCAGCTTGTGTCCACTTATACCCACTCGCGGCTACCTTGATCGTCCTTACCTCCATTGGAAGGTAGTTGAAAGTATTTATTGAACGCATAGTATAATCTGTTTCTTACGAGGAAGTCTGATCTACTCTGGAATTGTAGGATTAGAGATTTCTTTTTGATGTGTAACATCTTTGCACTCGGTTGCTGGATATTTTTGTGGGAGTGATTTTGAAAAATGGGACGGAAGTGGATCGGACGGAAGTGTGTAAGACGCACTGCCAGCTGGATCGCATTGCTCTACAATTTCATTCTGACGGTAAATGCTCATGAGAACTCTGGTGTCAACTGATTGAAACACAAAGCACATGGCACATGGTCGAAGTCTCCGTATCAGTATATAAATGATGATATGCTTTAATGTGAAGCATTGTAATTAGTCGGCAATGCCGGTATTATGTTTCTAAACAATGGCTATTCAAATATAACCCACATAACGGTAAGGCAGTCATCAATATAATACATATCGTTGTGTTTATACGGGAACAGAGCAATCCTTCATGAACTATTGCTGAATAAATTCTCTTTACTCACAATAGGGCCTATTCATAAGGCATTTTAAACTCAATTTCACGCAGGCACATTATCGAAACGAGCAAAATATAAATGAAACTTAATTCCGTAATGCAGTATTGTTGGTACATGAATATAAGTCACCATCTTGTGCTCAATATTAACGTGGTCGAAATAGCCGTGATGTTAGCGTCTTTGACTGTGAATTTAGAGATCTCGGGTTCGAATCCCGGACGGGATAGATATTTTTGCTACCAGATTATCGTTTCAAACGATATTTATTATATCAATATGACTCATTTCAACAGAATCCTCATGAAATTACGTGTTGGTCTATGAATCAAGAGGTCCGGGAACTGGGCAAGCCTTTCAAGATCTACCGCTGTGCACATTGCATTTATTCGCAAATTGGCCTATTTATAAGGAATTTAAGGTTATGAGCGGTGTCGCGTCTATTAATGTAGTTGATCCATATCGTATTCTTTATTTAGGATAATGCTGGTGGAAGCTACAAAACCTCTAATAAAATGAGTTCCGTATTATAATCTACAATATCTGTAAAACACTCCCTTTTACAACAGATTAATATTTGAGCCAATAATATTATAAAGTACCGGTGTATCAACAATTTCACGTGAGGTTTCTTCTATGTCAGATGTTACACATCAAATGCGACTACTGTAAGGCTCGTAAAGTTTTTTTTGTGGATTTTATGTAATCTGAAGAATTTGGGAAATCTTAGTATATTTGGAAGGATTCTTGGGAATCTTGGTATATTTGTACGAATGTTTGGTGAATCTGGTCAATTTGAAGTAAATCTGGGAATGTTTGAGTGTTTTTATGATTCTTTAATGTATTGTGGAACATTTTGGGTAATCTTTGTGTATTTGGAGGGATTTGGTGGATTCTGGTCAATTTGACGAGTTCTATAGAATTTTGGTGATTTTTGGAAACATGGAGATTTTTTATTATTATTATTATTTATTATTTGGGCCCAATGTTTGGGAAGCCAGGCTCTGCCTGTCACATGCCAGGACAAAGTGGTGAGTGATAGAGGAGTAACACCTCTTTAAAAATCCTCGGTCCAGCTGACCCGGCTGGTAGTACCTTGTAAGGCTCCCTTGCCAGGGTTACGGTGAAGTCCTCAACGGCATAGGCAGTGGAGTAGATGGACTACGGAACAGTGTAGATGGCGGAAGAGGCAGCCCAGTACTCGGGATAATGAGTAAAATGTATATGTCCATATAATAGGCATATATCAGTCACCGAACTTCTCCCGGGATAAGGAGACCACCTTCTATCAAGTGCCAACGGTCTTTTAGGAGGGCGGATGAGCGGGTAGAAGAAGGGCACTCTCTTGCCCTTGGGGTGGGAAACTGCTCCTAAAGGCGGAAGAACCGACAGATGGCCAACGGCATAGAATGGAGAAGGCAACGGGAAACCACTCCATTAAAGATCCGACTGGATATCCCAAGAATCAGCAGCTCATGATGGAAAGCTCTTTGGTTAAATTCTCCGGAGGTAAAATAGCTCCCCATTCAGATCTCCGGGTGGGGAAACTAAAGGAAATAATGGTATTATTAACAAACGCAATAAACAGAAATGCGTAAGGAAAATAGGAACATGGAATGTTAACACATTATTAAAGTTGGGGAAGCTGGAAAACCTGAAAATAGAAATGAAGAGATTAAAAATAGATATTCTCGGTATTTCTGAAATGAGATGGCCTGGCACGGGTGACTTTTGGTCAGATGACTACAGAATAATCTACTCAGGGCCGGAAGACGGACCGCTCGGAAGAAATGTGGTAGGAGTGATTATGGAAAAATCCATGGGACTCAGAGTAGCGGGATATGTGCAGCATAGTGATAGGATAATTCTAGTCAAGATAAATACGGAGTCAAACAATACTGTTATAATTCAAACATATATGCCAACTACAAATGAAGATGACGAGGAAATTGAAAGAATGTATGAAGATCTAAATCACCTGATAGAAGGAACAAGAGCAGAAGACAATGTAATCATTATGGGGGACATGAATGCAACGGTAGGGGAAGGAACAGAGGGAACAACTGTTGGGCAGTTTGGACTGGGAGTCCGAAATTTGAGAGGTGAACGATTGATAGAATTCTGCACTAGGCACAAATTAGTCATAACAAATACACTCTTCAACCATCGCAAGAGAAGACGATACACTTGGAAAGCTCCTGGAGACACGAGAAGAGCGCAATTGGATTACATAATGGTAAAAGAAAGGTTTAAGAACCAGGTTAAAAATTGCAGAAGTTATCCAGGTGCAGATATCGTAAGCGATCATAATCTAGTCATGATGCACGCGGAACTCAAATATAAGAACATCGTTACGAGAAAAACTGAGTATCTACAGGTGACAAAACTTAAGATGCCAAATATTAGAGATGAGTTCCAAAGAAGAACAGATGAAATGATTGAAAGAAATACTGACATATTCGAGAAACCAATAGAAAGTCAGTGGGGAATTCTGAAGGAGGAAATACTAGGAACTGCAGAGGAACTGCTAAAAAATAAAAATAAAACAGCAGGAAAGCATGGATAAGTGAGGAAGTTGTAGAAATGATAACTGAAAGAAGAAGGTTCAAAAACGCCACAAGTGACGAAGGAAAACAACAATATAGAAGACTGAGAAATGAAATCGTTAGGAAAAGCAAGCGAGACAAAGAAAAATACTTATGTGATATATGTGATGAAATAGACACCGATTTTAAAGCAAATAACTTAGAAAAAGCATATGGTAATGTGAAGCAATTTTTTGGTGAGAAGAAACAGAAGACATGTGGTATTAAAGATGAGACTGGACAATACCTGTATGAAGAGGGAAAGGTTGGGAAGAGATGGAAAGAATATCTAGAGAATCTCTATGGAGATGAAGTTATGAATAAGGACGTAATAGAGGAAGAAGACCAGACAGATGCAGAGAGTAGAGGTGACCAAATACTAAAATCGGAATTTAAAAGAGCACTGAAAGATTTAAAAGACAAAAAAGCACCAGGTGTAGATAAAATCCCTGCAGAAGTATTAAATAACTGCGGAGAGAAAGCTGAAGATGCAATGTATGGATTGATATGCAAAATGTATGAAACTGGAATAGTACCAACTGACTTTACTAAGTGCATAATAATTCCAATTCCAAAGAAGGCCAGAGCACAAAATTGCGATCAATTTAGGACATTAAGCCTGACAACACATGCATCTAAAATTCTTACACGTATTATACTTAGGAGAATAGAGAACAACCTTGATAACTACATTACAGACGACCAATTTGGATTCAGAAGGGGCATTGGAACAAGAGAAGCAATATTAACTCTTAGACAAATAATTGAAAAGAGAAATAGAAAAGGAATACCAACATATCTAGCATTCGTGGATCTGGAGAAAGCTTTTGACAACGTGAATTGGAATATATTATTCAAGTTACTAAAAAAAGTGGGAATCTCTTATAGAGATAGAAGAATAATACATAGTTTATATAAGAATGAAAGGGGAATAATAAGATCTGGCAATAACCAGGAAGAGGTTGAAATAAGAAAAGGAGTACGACAAGGATGCTCGCTATCTCCTTACTTATTTAATTTGTATGTCCAAGATGCCATAAATAGGATAAGAGAAGAGATTCAAGTTGGAGTAAATATACATGGGGAGAAGATTGACATGCTCCGATTCGCAGATGACATTGCTTTAACAACAGATAATGAAGATGATCTTCAACAGATACTTCATGTAATGAATAACATCCTTAAAAACGAATTTAACATGAAGATGAATAAAAATAAAACAAAAATACTCGTATGCAGTCGGAACCAGGAAGATCATAGAAGAGCACCAGCAATTTATATCAAGAATTATAGAATACAACATGTGAAGGAATATAAGTATCTGGGAAGCTTGATAACGTATGATGGAACCAGCAAACGAGAAATTTGGAGTAGAATTATTCAGGCAAAGAACGCCTTTTATAGAAAGAAGAATCTCTTCACATCCAGAAGTATAGACCTAAAAATAAGAAAAAGACTGTTGAAGACATGCGTGTGGAGTGTGGCTTTGTATGGTAGTGAGACCTGGACAATAGGGAAGTCAGAAGAGAGGAAGTTGATGGCTTTTGAGGCTTGGTGCTGGAGAAGAATGCTTAAGATCAGTTGGATACAACATATGACAAATGAAGAGGTTTCAGAAGAGCAGGAGAAAGTAGAAGCTTTATGAAGACCCTGAAAACAAGAAGAGCAAATATGTTGGGACATATTCTCAGACATAATAGCCTGCCAGCAAGAGTCATTGAAGGGATGTTAGAAGGGAAAAACACTAGAGGAAGATCACCACTTGCATACATCACACAGTTAATGACAGACACGAACACAAAATCATATCGTGAATTGAAGAGAATGGCGGAGAATAGAGATGATTGGCGAGTTGCTGCAAACCAGCCCCAGGGCTGTTAACTTAAGAGAGAGAGGGTAAGTTACAGGACTCTCGAATGGTATCTGGGGGTTGGAAGAGTATAAGGGATGAGCAAGGGAGGTCGACAAAGAGGGGCCTGGCGTAAGTAAGTGTAAGCAATGCTGGTCTTTGAAGAAAATCTGATAAATTTCGGTAAAACCTGTTTGGAATTTTAGGAAATTCTGGAGGTGGTGGCGGTGGTGGGAATTGGGGGATAGGGTGTGAGAGAAGGGGTCAGGGGTATGGTGTAGGAGGGACCGGCATCTTGGATGGGTCGCTAGTGCACGCTGCAATCGTGGCCGGCATCACAAATCCTGGAATCGACCGCTTGGCTCTGCTGTCTAATGCTTTTTCACCCATAATAAAAAAAAAAGTTATTATAATTAATATATATATATATGTTAAATATTAAATTGATAAAAAATAAATAATAATAATAATACAGTTGAAGAAATAAATAATCAATACTCATTAAATAATATTAAATAAGTAAATAAAAATTAAATAAATAATAAACCAATAAATAAAAGTGAATTAATAATCCATACTAATATATAAAAATGAGATGGTGTGTGTGTGTGTGTATGTCTGTGTGTTACTCAATCACGCAAGAACCACTGGTCAGATTTAAATAAAATTTTGCATGGATGTAGCTGATTTACCAGGTTAACATACAGGCTACTTTTGATTTCGATATTTTGCACTATTTACAAATGGTGACCACTTTAATGACGTCACCACACCGTTAGGATTCGAAATTTCATATTTCCATTTCAAATGAAAAGAGAACGCTAAGAGATAGCAAACTTTTTATGGCATATAAGAGGTTTAAAATTTAATTTTCTATCCGAAAGGTGCTTATCACTTTTCGTGTATTTCTAACGGTTAGCGAGTAAAACCTAAATTTGTGCTATAAAACACGGTCAACGCCGAGCGATGTTAGTCTATAGCGCTCAAACCACTAGACCTAGATAGCTGAAATTTTGCATGTTGGTTGATCCTAGGGTGTGGGGTCTCTCTAAGAAACGGTTTTTGAAAATTTAATTTGTAAGTGAGTTTTTTCGGCCCTTTTGCACTGAGCATGGACAAAAGTAGAAAGACCGGATTTAGCTCATTTAATGACACCAGATACGAAAAACAATACACGGAGGTCCCCTAGGGACCCCGAAACACACTTTTTAAAGTCCCAAAATGAACGGTTTCGGAGATATTCCCAAAAAATATGTCCCCTCTGAGAAACAGATCAACGTTATCAACACTAATTTATAAAAAAAATACGAACCTTATAGTAGTCGCGTATGATGTGTAACATCTGACGTGTTATTCGAATAGTTCCATATTACTTACTCGCATTTTTTAAGAATGAACTCATAGTGCTACCTTGTGCCAGCAAACATGAAGGATTCCTTCCTGTTATTTCCATCGGTAAGTTCTCATTAGTATTATTTCTGCAATAACTACTTGTAAAACTCCAGTGACAAATCCTTTCAGCAAATATGATATAATAGGGCTGTATTTTGGCCGACAGTACCTCGAGTGCCTACATTAAATAAGAATACAGCAAAAGTAGTAAGATTTCCGCGCGCTACTTGTAATACTCCTGTGCCAAATCCTTTCAGCAAATATGATATAATGAATATTTTCACACCAAAGAACGAACATTGGAAGATGATTTATTGTAGGAATTTCTTTAATGGGGCAATGGAAAATATATATTTAATTAAATCAAAGTTCTCCAATGGATCTGCATTAGTGACATCTACCTGCCCCTAGTTGAACTATGGTATTCGGGAGAAATCCACTGCCTACTTGATGCGAGGTTCTCCAATGGATATGCAGTAGTGACATATACCTGCCACTAGTTGAATTATGGTATGCGGGAGCAATCCACTGCCTACTTGATGCGAGCTGCGCTCTATACTGGTCAGTTAGTGGACGCATGCCAGCGGTGTTTTTGCCGATAGAGCGCACTGCCAAGTATAGACGTGATTAAAAATTGGGTGTGCAGTAGGTATATTAAATGTGTTTCTCCCAGTGATACATACGTTTCGACCAACGAAGTTTCAATTATTGTTAGTGGTCGGTGTTAATATACTGAATTCCTACGTTGGAGGGTTTGTTGATGCGATATAGATTCCACATAGCCAGATGGGCGACAGTATATCGAGTGCTTACATTAAATAATAATACCGAAAAAGTATGAAGATTTATTAAATCGTAGTTGTTTACAGCAAATGAATATTTTCACACCAAAGAACGACAACTTGAAGATGATTTATTGTGGGAATAGCCTAAATAGGGTCTCCAAACCTTGAACTAAACCGTACGCGATTGACATTCCCCATAGCCACATGGCAAACAGTACGTCGTTGTAACAATCTCCGCCACCGCGTGCGCTCATTGTTTCCGTCCCATGCACTTCCGTCCCATCCACTTCCGGCCCATTTCCAAAAACACTCACACAAAAATTTCCAGCTACCGAGTGCCACAAAAACATCCAGATACTGAGTGGAAAGATGTTACACATCAAAAATTAGATGCTGTATGTCTGTTACTCAACCACGCTAGAACCAATGGTCCGATTTAAATGAAATTTTGCATGGATGTAGCCGATTTACCAGGTTAACATACAGTCTACTTATGATTTCGATATTTTGCACTGTTTAAAAATGGTGACCATTTTTGTGATGTCACTACACCCTTTGGTTTCAAATTTCTTATTTCCATTTCAAATAAAAATAGAACGCTAAGAAATAGCTAACTTTTGATGGCATATGCGAGGTTTAAAATTTAATTTTCTATCCGAAAGGTCGTTAGAACTTTTCGTATATCTCCAACGGTTAGCGAGTAAACCGAAATTTGTGCTATAAAACGCGGTCAACGCCGAGCTATGCTAGTCTGTGTTCGTCCCTACGTGAACTGTTTTATCTATAGAGGTGGTTTGTGGGGTCTGAAACGAGGCATGATTTTGAGTCTAATTTTATACTCTTAGTGCCAGATATTGTATGTGAGTATTTGGATATTTACGCTGTTTTACTATGTTATAGTGCTTTCTTCTTTGCACGGTATGCTTTCTTACTGTTTATAGATTTGATTTTTTTGTTGACAGAATATTTCTGTTGGCCAATATTTATCTGCTTTTTTTACCATGATCAGAAACCCAAATTCACAGACTAATTTGTCGTAGTCTACCGACTGTCACATTAGTTTATTTAGTTTTCACAATTAATCTTAATGCAGAATTGGGCAAACTTATTTCAATAATGTTGGTATTTTGACTTTCACGGCCAATGAAACCCCGCACAAGACACGGCATATACCTAGAAATGTTACTGAGTTTTAATTGCTTGGCCCTGAAATTCAATATACAATTATTTTGGAAGCCGTTATAGGGATGTTAAAGAATATTTGAGCGTTTAGCTCTCGCAGTAAATTACGGAAGGTGTTCTAGTTAAGAATTGAGTTATCGCGTAGTTTGCTACTCCTTTGGTGGTCCGCAAATGGACCACAAGAGCTTGCTGATGAACTATCTCGGAGTAACTAGGTGAAATCTCGCACAAGACACGGCATGAACTTAGAAAATTTGCTGTGATTAAAACTGATTTTGTTATTATTATTTGGGATTATTAAAGCTTGTTTTGTTACTGTTACTTTTTATCATGACATGATACGTAGTTTCCGCAATATTACTTACTGCGGACATGACAATTGCTACCAAGTTTGATATATTTTTAGCATACTGTTTATATGTTTAATGTATTATGATGACGGTAAACGATAGGTGTTCAATATTTAAGAAAGGTTATTTAAATTTTACTACATAGAAGCTGGTAATTATTTCCAATATATAAACGCACTTTCCTACCTACAAAGCGGAGGCAGACCGGTTTTTCTCCGTGTACTCCGGATTTCCCTGTCACAATTTAATTCCAGAAACAATCTCCACTATAATTTCATTTAATCTGTCATTCATTTAATCATTGCCCCAGGGGAGTGCGATAGGCTTCGGCAGCCGCTAGACGGCGGTTTCAATCATTCGTTTTCCCTGATCCGGTCGGTCGACTGAAAGCAGGCTGTGGATTTTCACTTTCCTACCTCCGATAAATAATTGGATGAGTGAAAATGCATGTAGTCTACACATGAAGTTCGTAACATGGAAATAACATATCTACATTACGAATGTGTGATGATATTAATGATTTGGGCCAGCAAGTACTAAAAGCCGATCGAAGAACGGGTTCTTCAGCTAGTAAAAAATAAAGGTGTCATTTGTCCGGGTTTTATGGATGACCACAATCCTCTGACGATGCGCAAAAGGTTTGGTCTTGTATGAAACGGTAACGTTAAACTCACCACCTGCAAGAGCCAGGCGTGTTAAATCTCGATTTTTTTTCTTGTTGAAAGGAAGGCGTGGCCTTGAGCGAGCCACACAGGCCGCTACCCGCATAGCCGTCATTATAAAGTGAATCTGCACGTTTGATAATAATAATTATAATAATCATAATTAATAATAAATATAAAATAAATTATAAATAGTTATAATAAATAAATAAATATCTAGATACATAAAAATGAATATTACGCGATAGTTTGTCAGTGTGTGTGTATGTCTCCTATACGTTCATATACATTCATCCGATTGCGATGAAACTAGGGTGAGATGTTGAGTACACTCCAAGGAAGGTTTCTGGCTTAGTTAATCCATCTTGCAAGAGGTGGCGCACAAGTAGTTTCAACAAATGGGCGACGATGCGCGTAGCGTTTCAACAAAGTCCCGTATGCGTTCATACCCCATTCATCCGATTGCAATGAAACCTGGGTGAAATGTTGAGTACACTCCAAGGAAGGTTTCTGACTTAGTAAATCAATTTTACAATAGGTAGCCCACAAGTAAATTCAACAATTGAGCGACGACGCGTGAGGCGTTTCAACAGAGTCCCGTTTGCGTTCATATACCATTCATCCGATTGCAATGAAACTTGGGCGAGATGTGGAGTACACTTCAAGGAAGGATTCTAGCTTAGTGCATCCATTTTACAATAGTTAGCGCACGATGTGATTCAACAAATGAGCATTTACGCGGGAAGCGTTTCAACAAAGTCCCGTATGCGTTAATATGCCATTCGTCCGAAAGCGATAAAACGTGGGTGAGATGTTGTGTACACTCCAAGGAAGGCTTCTGGATTTTTAAATCCATTTTAAAATAGGTAACGCACGAGTAGATTCAACAATGAGCAACGACGTGCGAAGCGTTTCAACGAAGTCCAGTATGCGTTCATATACCATTCCTCCGAAAGCGATGAAACTTAGGTGAAATGTTGTGTATACTCCAGGGAAGGTTTCAGGCTTAGTAAATCCACTTTACAATAGGTAGCACACGAGTAGATTCCATAAATGGGCAACGACGCGCGAAGCTTTCCAACAAGGTCCCGTATGCGTTAATATACCATTCATCCGATAGCGATGAAAATTGGGTGAGATGTTGTGTACACGCCAGGGAAGTTTTCTGGCTTAGTAAATCCATTTTACAACAGGTTGCGCACGAGGAGTTTCAACAAATGGGCGATGGTGCGCGAATCGTTTCAACAAAGCCCAGTATGGGTTCATATACCATTCATCCGATTGCGATGAAACTTCGATGAATCGTTGAGTACACTCTAGGTAAGGTTTCAGGCTTAGTAAATATATTTTACAATAGGTAGCGCAGGAAAAGATTCAACAAATGTGTGATGTCGCGCGAATCGTTTCAACAAAATCCCCTATGCGTTCATATGTCATTGATCCGATTGCGATGAAACTTTGGTGAGTTGTTGTGCACGCTCCCACGAATGTTTCTGAATTAGTAAATCCATTTTACGATAGTTTAGAGGTAGTTAGCGGAAATTGAAAAGAGATATTGTGTATCCAAAAGCACTTCAAGAGACAAAATTACAACACCAACACTTTCTTTGATTGGCATTGCAGAGCATGTTGGGTCAGCTTGTAATAAATGCATATTAAATAATACATAAATAAAAATAAAACAATGAGCAATCGAAAATCAAAAATAATTATTATTAAATAAATAAAAATAAAATAATATACATTAATAAAAATAAGAAATTGGTGGCCATGTCGGATCGACCGGCCAGGCTATCCTGTCCCAGGCAGCTAGGTTCCATGTTACTTGTCTTTGAGGACACCGCTCTGAACCACACCTACACTTGGAAACGTCCATCATTAAAAATAGTACTTAAATTGAAAATGTGTCTTATGGATAGAGGGTATGGAGCCATTTCATTTGATTCTTCAAACGACTTTTTCCGATTATCATTCGGGTGATATCGACTATTTTTGGAGAAACGCGGGTTGATGCCCTTGTAGTTACTACCGACTGGATAGACGCGTCCAATTTTATGACATCCATGCGGTCGACCAAATTGGATTAGATGGAAATTTTATTTTGCAACATGGAATGTAAGAACACTCACTGATGACCCCGCAAATGAGAGACCTGAAAGGAGAACAGCTATTGTGGGTAGAGAGTTACGGAGATATGACATCGACATAGCAGCACCCGTCTTGCTGAAGAAGGTCAGTTGAATGAGCAAGGTGCGGGGCACGGCTTCTGTTAGAAGGGTAAACATTCAGATGAGCGCAGAATACTTGGCGTTGGCATCACCACTAAGAAAAATGATTTGTCTTGAGCTTCCAACTGGGTATAATGAACGCCTCATGACACTAGGACTTCCACTAAATAACAACAAGCATGCCACGGTAATCACTACATCCGATTATGTCATTATAGATAATTCTATTCCGATCTGGATAACGTCCTATCAAATATCAACCGTGAAGACGAACTCATCCTGCTCGGTGATTTTAACGCGGGAGTGGGTAAGTACTACAATGTTTGGAGTGGTATCATTGGCAAGGAGGGAGTTGGGAGTGAAAACTCCAACGGTATACGGCTGCTCTCAAAATGTCCTGAACATGAATTAGTAATCACCAATACCATCTTTCGCGAAAAGAATCGCCTCAATACTCCAAGGCAGCATCCTAGATTGAAGCACTGGCATCTCATTGACTATGTCATTGTACACAAGAAAAGTTAACGGGAAGTTCTTATCACCGAAGCAATGACAGGAGCCGATGCCTCTTGGACAGATCATCGTTCTATCAGATCCGTTGTGCGTATCCAATTATCCACTGAAATGAGGAAACAAAACGAGACCTGTAGGCATAATTTTGATACCGAGAAGTTTGGTAACTCCTAATATAGAGACCTGCTTAACCAGATACTGGCAACGGAATATCATCTAGATGTAACACAACACTGGGAGAGTCAGAAGGCCACTAAACTAAATGCTTGTAAGGAAACGCTGAGGTGGAAGACCTGGAAACATCAGGACTGCTTTGATGAAAATAATGAGGAAATTGAAGGATTGAGCTCTGAAAAGAGAAAAGCCTTGCTAGCTTCGAGAAAAATATGAATTCTCGTGCGAAGAAAGGAGCCTTTTGCCTTGCCAAAGCAAAAGTCCAAAGAAGAACTCGTGCACTTAAAAACGCGTGGTGGATATCCAAAGTTAAAGAGCTGCAATATTCAGCGGACAAAGATTCGCGACAGTTCCTCCAAGCAACAAAAACAGTTTATGGTCCCACCACTTTAGGTAGAAATTCACCTTGGTCCAGTGAAAAAAGGACACTTCTAAATGGTGAATATTCCATCATGAATAGGTGGAAAGAACATTTTGAAGACCTCTTGATTCAGGATTCAATTATTGATGAGCGGGTGTATGACATATTAGAGCAAGCACCCATCAGGGAAGAACTCGGCTCCTTGCTACCACTAGGAGAAGTTCAGTGTGTTGTTAATCAAGCAAAGCTACACAAGCCACAGTTTAAGATGGTTTACCAACAGAAGCTCTCATTGATGGAGATGATGAACTCATAAGCACAAATATGATTTTTTTATTATTATTATTTGAAGAACTGAAAAAAAAACCTGCTGATCTCAGAGATAGTCTGATAGTTTCCATATTTAAGATAGGTGATCGGACAGACTGCAACAACTATCTTGCTTATCATTACTATAATACCTCGGAAAGCTTATTGGTCGTATTTTGGCTAATCGCATTCTATCTTTTGTGGAGAAAATACTTCCAGAGAGCCAATGTGGTTCCAGGTCTCCTAGAGGAACCACTTATATGATATTCACAGCTCGACAGCTTCAAGGGAAATGTAAAGAACAAAATAGACCCCTTTATATTGCCACTATCGACCTCACTGAGGCATTTGACTTTGTAAACCGTGAAGCTTGATGGAAATTTTAGCACTGTATGGTTTTCCATCATCAATAATTACCTTCTAAAGACTGCTCTACACTGATACGACGGCAACTGTCATTGGTAACGCCTCTGTTGGAGACCCATTCCATATCAATACTGGAGTTAAACAAGGCTGCGTGACTTCCCCTACATTGTTTTCTCTGTACGTTGCCGCTGTCATGCAGCTAGTCAAAGACGATCTTCCTTTAGGTGTACAAATAACACAGGATGGATTGAAACGTCTTTAATGTGAGCCGTCTAAACTCAAGGACTCGATCATCTTCTGATGCATTGGTTGAGTTACAGTATGCAGATGATACTGCAGTAGTATCTCAATCAGAGGAACAACTCATGAAAATCTTGAATGCTTTGTCTTCGGCATACAAAAAGATTGGTCTTAATGTTAACACCAGTAAAACCCAGGCCCTCTAACAACCAGCCCTGGAGAAGGACAAGGAAACATTAGTGTCACCATTGATGGAGTTAGGCTTCAAGAAGTTAACACCTTCAACCTATCATCAAGTGCTAATATTGATTCCGGAATTCAACAGAGGTTTAAACGTGCTGGGGCATCCTTTGCAAGTCTTAGGTTTAAGTCTTTCACAACCATGATGTCAATGCTGCAACAAAGATCCTTGTGTACAACTCAGTTGTAGTTCTCACCTTACTTTATGGATCTGAACCTTGGACATGCTATAGGCGACACCTCAAACAGCTGAAGCAATATCACCAGCTATGCTTGAGGAGAATTCTTCATATACAAGGCAAAACAGACGTACAAACACCACCATTCTCGAAGAAGCACAGACTACTAGTATTGAAGCCATGATTATAAAACGTCAGCAGAGATGGACAGCACACGTAATGCGCATGCCCAATAATCGCATTCCCGCAGTGGTGTTTTGCTCTGAATTAACATAGGGTAAACGCTGTGTGGAAGGTCAGCGAAAGCTATTCAAAGACGTAATGAAAGCTATTATACAAATGTGTCACATTGATAATAATAACTTTGAGAGCTTAGCCCCTGTTCGCTCTTCCTGGAGATAACTTGTTCATCATGGTGCAATATAGTTTGAACGAAACTGCCGACAAACTGTCAAGGGTAAGAGGCAGCGCAGAAAGGACAGAGTGCTCATTAGAAGAAATAAAAGGAACGTGGAAGCCCCACCTGGGACCACCTGTCATCACTGCGGCGAATTCTGTGCCTCCCGCATTGGGCTGTATAGTCACCTCCGAACTGACCGATGAAGAAACTTTCGGGATTGGAAGGCCAACCTACTCGATACGAGTGTTTGCTATGATGTTGCTGAGCTCACAAATCGATAATCAATCAATAATATTAAAACATACTTATTAAAATTTAGTAAATCAATAAGTTCGAAGAGAAGATTAACTGACCAAACGAGGTCAACAGATTTGGGACTAGAGCAAGAAGGTGGAAGCCATGGAGGACTTTTTTTTGGGTAAAATCTCATTAAATTTGGAGAAATCCCTTGCGAAGTTAAGGGAATTCTGGTAATGGCGGTAAGGAGGGTGGGGGAAGGGGGTTTGGAAGCATCTTCCATAAGGTTTGAGAAACCCGCCATCTTGGAAGAGACTCCAGTGCGCATGCTCTCTAAAAGAATCTTACATTCCCCGTAGGTATGGATACGTTTTACTTTAGGTTGGAACAAGCTTGTCTTATAGATAGAGGGGATGGAGCACTTTCGTTTTAGCCCGCACGCGACTTTCCTCGCTTACTCGTTCAGGAGTACGCATGGTCTTGCCCTGGAAGGTGGGTAGCCTATTCAAATACCCCTGAGATGAAATCCCTCCTGCTCCTCAACTCTCGTAGTTATAGTATAGAGCACCCAATTTTTACTTCTACTCTTAATCGAAACGATGACAGATCATATTGACTGGCACAAGCACTTCTTTCTTGCAGTAGGAGGATAAACACGTTCATCCGGAAGAACTATAAATCCAAAAACCTCGACATACAGTATAAATCAGCATTGAATATATAATATATATCGACTGCACGAACACCATTTGATTGAAGATTTGTAACGAGCTCACTTTCTAGTATTGAAGGAAAACATGCAAATTAATGCAAATAGCTTTCACTAGTTAGATCTCTTGACCGCAAATTCATTACATCGTTTCCCTTGATCTTCTAACATAGCGAAATTATATTCTTTTCAGTTGGTCAACAGTATTGTACGGAAATGGTAAACAGTGTTATTCCCTGAATCAAATTACATGAGGCTAAAATATTCCCCTGGTTAACTAGTTCCGAGCGTCGACATACGCATTTCATTTCGGCGATTAAATCTGTGTCTACGAATACAGAAGTTTATTGTATACTTATCCGGCATTGTGCTATGCAAATTTTGATATTGTTATGGAAGTGGGTGTTTTCTTCGTACTAACATTAGAAATTTTTCACAGAAACGACCACAATTCGGAGATCACTTTAACAAGAGATAGAAACGTTGCCTCACTCAATCAAAATGTATTCAAAATAAACACGTCAACCTATAGCGGTATGATGCCACACATATGCATATATTGCAAAGCAAATTTTGCTAAGAAAAGGTATTTGAAGGCACACATGATGATCCATAGTGATATCAAGCCTCATTCCTGTGGTACATGTGGAGCAAACTTTAACCAGAAAAGTTCCCTGAGGAAACACGAGATGATCCATCGTGGACTTTTGCCATATTCCTGTGGTACATGTGAAGCAAGCTTTACGCAGAAAGGTACCCTGAAGAGACACTTGATGATCCATAGTGATCTCAAGCCACATTCCTGTGGTGCCTGTGGAGCCAAGTTTATTATGAAAAGTTCCCTGAAGTTGCACGAGATGAAGGTGCACGACATGACCCACAGTGGATTCAAGCCTCATTCCTGTGATGAATGTGGAGCTAAGTTCATTGCGGAAAGTGCCCTGAAGTATCACGAGTTGACCCATAGTGGTCTTAAGCCATATTCCTGTGGTACATGTGGAGCAAGCTTTACGCAGAAAGGTACCCTGAAGAGACACTTGATGATTCATAGTGATCTCAAGCCACATTCCTGTGGTGCCTGTGGAGCCAAGTTTATTATGAAAAGTTCCCTGAAGTTGCACGAGATGAAGGTGCACGACATGACCCACAGTGGATTCAGGCCTCATGCCTGTGATGAATGTGGAGCTAAGTTCATTGCGGAAAGTGCCCTGAAGTATCACGAGTTTACTCATAGCGGTCATAAGCCATATTCCTGTGGTACATGTGGAGTAAACTTTACCAAGAAAAGTTCCCTGAAGAAACACGAGATGATCCATAGTGGTCTTTTACGCTGAAAGGTTCCTTGAAGACACACTTGATGATCCATAGTGATCTCAAGCCATATTCCTGCGGTGCCTGTGGAGCGAAGTTTATTTTGAAAAGATCTCTGAAGTTGCACGACATGACCCACAGAGGATTCAAGCCTCATTCCTGTGATAAATGTGAAAGCTAAGTTCATTGCGGTAAGTGCCCTGAAGTATCACGAGTTGACCCATAGTGGTCTTAAGCCATATTCCTGTGGTACATGTGGAGCAAGCTTTACGAAGAAAGGTGACCTGAAGAGACACTTGATGATCCATAGTGATCTCAAGCCACATTCCTATGGAGCCAAGTTTATTTTGAAAAGTTCCCTGAAGTTGCATGAGATGACCCACAGTGGTTTCAAGCCTCATTTCTGTGATGAATGTGGAGCTAAGTTCATTGCGAAAAGTGCCCTGAAGTATCACGCGTTGACCCATAGTGGTCGCATGTCACATGTCACATTCCTGTGATGAATGTGAAGCTAAGTTCTTTTCGATACGTTCTCTGAAGACCCACAAGTTGAAACATACTGGTCTTAAGCCATATTCCTGTGGTACATGTGGAGCAAATTTCACGCAGAAAGGTGGCCTGAAGAGACACGTGATGATCCATAGTAGTCCTAAGCCATATCCCTGTGGTGCATGTGGAGCTAAGTTTATCACAAAAAGTGCCCTGAAAAAACACGAGGTGACCCATAGTGATCTCAAGCCACATTCCAAGGTACATGCGGAGCGAACATTTCGCAGAAGGCTGAACTGAAAACACACGTGATGATCCATAGTGGTTTGATGGCATATAGCTGTGGTATGTACGGAAGAAACTTTGCTCAGAAAAGCCACATGAAGACAAACTTGACGATCCACAGTCACCTCAAGCCTCATTTTTGCGATACAAGTGGAAAGAATTCTACTGAAGAAGGAAATTTTAAGACACATGTTGATCCATTGTAGTGTAAAGCAACATTCCTGAAAAAAAAAGTGTGGATAAAACTTTATTTTGAACGGGTAATTTGAAGGCACAGATATTGTTTCACATTGGTCTCGAGCACCAATGGCTCATGTATAGTGTGTGGAGCAAACTTTACTTGGACAAGAATCCTGATCCATAGAAGTCTAATGCCACATTCATGTGGAAAATATGGAGCAAAATTCACTCAGAAAGGCTGTTTGAAGACACACATGGTAATTCTTAGTGGTCGTTTGCCACATCCGTCAAATAAACGCAGAGCGAGCTTTACTAGGAAAGTTTGTACTAAGCCACACATGTTGTTCCATAGTGGTCTAGTGACACATTCCGAAAGTACAATTTGAAAAAGCAATCATTTTGTAGCCTAACCCCATATTCATTTTGTTCGTACGGATCATAGTTTACTCAAAAATGTAATTTGGAAACTCACATTATGTCAAACGATATTCCTGTGGTACATATGGAGGAACCTGTACTCAGAAAGGTCAACTGAAGACACACATATTGATCTATAGTGGTCTAATGTCACATTCATGTAGTATGTTTCTCTGAAGCCCCGTTCTTATTTATACATGTAGAATCTATTTTGGAAAATAATTTTTTGGTAATCAGATGCCGGAAGGTTTCACTACGAAAGAAGGAATAAAGATACGCACGATGATCCATCATGGCCAATAACCACACATTTGTCCCTCATGCGCACACACGTCAACATAAGTTTTGCATATTGCTGGCCAAGTGTCGTAGTGGTCTCTAACCCATTGGTCATTCCTACATTCCTGGGCGTGAGGCAGGCATGCGTCACATGGATATTATCCGGTCACCTCTAGTGAAAGGCTGACAATTTTGGCCAAAATTTCACTTTCATGGACGATAACGCTCTCTCACCAAGAGCTGGCATTGTCAATGTGTTTTTTCAGGACACTGTTATTCACAGAATGGAATGGCCTGCTTATGCTCCCAATATCAACTGCGTAGACCAGGGGTGGGCACTGCATAAGAAATAAGTTCCTCCCTACTGTGCTCTATGGCAATATGCAGATTTTTTTCGATGTGCGTCTTTCTTATTGGTCTAGCGCCAAACTCAATTGTTAAATGCGCAGCTACATTTACACAAGAAGTATCTTTTTGGAGTTGCATGTGACTTAGACGCCAGAAGACATATTAAAGTATAATATATGGAGCAATATTCACATAAATAGGGTGTTTGAAGACTCATGTAGCTCTTACTGGCAAAACGCCTTATTCATATACTAAGTAGCAAAATTTACTGATTAAGGAACTTTGAAAAAATGACCTGTGAATTCATATTGGAAAGCTATATATATGAGTTACTTCCAGTCGTGAGTACGTGGAGAGATTCCGAGACACACATTTTAATTGATAGGCACTGGTAGTATAAATTATGTATTGTAGATCATGCGATCATAGAATTTTACCCAAATGACACGTTTGCGTTCATAGGCTAGTGTATAGAAACAATATTTCAGTTGTACATACGGAGCATAAAACAGAACCATATTCATGTAGTCCATTTGATCAAAGCCTGTTGGAAAACAAATTGTATATACAAATAATTTGTTATTGCGACTCAAACAAATCCATTTATACAGGGTGATTCATAATTCTCATTAAGAACTTCTTGGGTTTGTTGATGGGACTATGCAGATAAAATTTTTATAAGGAACCCATGTCGAGATATGTATCGTTTCGTTACCAAATCAGTTTCACTGGATTGCACTTCACCAGAGACACGTTTGCTCTACAAGAGCTGTTCCACGTAGTGACCCTGCTGTTCGTTAATCAACGTGTATCTGCGCAACATATTGTCGTACACACGTCCCACGAGACCTGGTGTGTGTTCAATAATGTGCGCTGCCGCCAGAACGCGTGAAACAAGATATTACGAGTCGACAAGGGTCTCATAAACAAGGCTCTTCATATTGCCCCACAGGAGAATGTCGAGGGGAGATTATTCTGGCGATCGTGGTGGCCACGAAATTGGACCACCTCTACCTATCATTCTTTCCCCGAATGTTTGTTCGTGATGTTCGCGGACTGCACGTACAAAGTGCGCTGGTGTTCCATCTTGTTGATACTACATTTGCTGACGTTTTGCCATTGGCAAATCTGTACAGAACATTATCGCTTGGAGACAGACCAGCGCTGCAAACGAAGCGACCTGAATATACGCGACTGCAACTGAGCATCCATCCCCCTCGAGACAGAGCAGCGGGGCAGTCAGCTTTTCTTCGTTGAGACAGACCAGCGCAGCGGGGTAATAAGAATGTAGCCGAACTTCACTACCTAGACCGATCATTAGGGCTAGGATTTTTATCTAAATACATATTACTTCCCTTTGCTTTTACATAACTTGAAATGATAAATGTCCATGAATTAGAATTTTAGCTATCATATAATTACATTGTATTGTTACATATCTGATCATTACGTCATATTTTTAATTTTTAATGTAAAATTACATATTCTGTGTTTTTATTATACATATTTGATCAAATTACATTTTTAAAACATAATTTACCTTTATATGTTTAAAATTGCATATTCTGTCCCTTAACGTAACAAAAAGTATTTCTTTGCAAGTGAACTGCAGTTCCAAACAATCTGTATGACTATATTTGTTCACTAGGAACTCAGGTAAATGAAACGTATTTTCCAAGCAATTCATAGGCTGTTGAGAAAGCGCCAAGGAAGAATGTCAAGAAATATATTAGTGGAGATAGGGAAAGGGAATTCACGTAGCTCCCTGCTGGAGACTCAGCGGCTTGAATTTAGTTTATGTCAGTTGTCCAGAGAGTGCCTGGGACTCTACTTTTCAACCTGTCAATAAGAAAGGCTGCTATATTTCCTCCCACCCCGGAAACAAAAAGTGCTCCTCAAAATTCTTATTCATGGTTTGTATTCATTTTCTCAGACATAATGAAATTTATTTATATTTACTATAATATGGGCATGCTTATACAATTAATTAATTGATTAATTATTGTGCAACACATTTGTTGTATTACTGTTTTAAGGGGAGGAACAGCAGGGTTGTCTGCCCCGCACCACACGTTATTTTGTAAAAAAAAAAATATTAGAAATAAAATGAGGAATCTTCAAGTAATATCATGTGTAATATATCATTTATATAAAAATTAAGTTAATATTACATATTTTAATTTTTAATGTAATATTAGGCCTAAATATTTCACCTACAATTATTACATAACTAAGTACATATTTTGCATGTTAATATTATTATAAGTCTCAGGCACTAACTCGACAATTAAAATAAACTTAAGTCCATCCGCTGAGTCTCCGGCATGGTGTGAGGTGAATTCCCATCCCCTTATTTCCACTAATATATAGTATTTCTTGATATTCTTCCCTTGCCCTTTCTCAACAGCTTATGAATTGATTGGAATATCCGTTTCATGTATCTGAGTTTCTAGTGAACAAATATTGTCATACAGACTGTTTGGAATCATCGTATAATTTACTTGCCAAAAAATACTTTTTTACAGTAAGAGACAGAATATGTAATTTTCAATAAATAAAGTGTAAGTATGTTTAAAAATGTCATTTTGTTCAAATATGTAAATTAAAAACACAGAATACGTGATTTTACATTAAAAAATAAAAATATGTAAAACAAATGCCATTATGACGAGATATGTAACAATAAAATATAATTTCACGAAAGCTAACGTTCTAGCTCATGGACATTTATCATTTTTAGCCTATTTTCTATTTTTGCAAAAAATGAAAGTAGACTTATGAGATCTACACAGGGACAAAAAGTGTGTGTCTGTCTGTGTGTGTACTCTGAATGTCTTTTCCCCCCTATCAATTCGAACACGGTGAAACCTAATTGACCGAAATTTGGTACAGAGGTAGAACTAGCAATGGGCACCTCAGTGTCATGATCGCCGCCATCTTTACCAAAACTGAATGGCGGCCACTCAAATGTTCAAAACCTAAAATCAAATAACGGCTAAACTAATCATCCGATCTCTACCAAATTTGGGACCAACACACCTTCATATAGGACGCGTCCTTTACCCAACCCACAAGGTCATCAGCCGTACCATTTCAGTATGGCGGCCGTGTGAATTATGCAAACTTTATAATCCATAACATGGGACCCACAAATTCCGATTAGAGAGCCAAGGGTGGTTTAAGCTTTCCTAAAGGACGTACTCTGTGAGGATAGGAGGTCTGAGTTGTCTTAAAACTATATTTCAATTCACAAACGAAAGTACCATATACTCATAAACAATCATAATTATTTAATATATTAATAAACTAACGTCATGTGTATATAATGTTCTTAACTTATCGCTAAGGAAACAATCTAGTGAGAAACAATGTTTGCAGTAACTGGCAGGATACCTGCTAGCCATTATTGTAACAATGCCCACTGGCGGAAACAATTGAAATACTGCATGCGGAGTGTAGAGGCTCAAAATTAGGAAACTTGCAGGACTGAAAACATGACAGACACCCTAGTATGCCCAGTTGCAGTAAGCAGTGCCAATTACTGGAGGAGTGCCAACAATAGGATGCTTTACCCTATATGTCAAGTTCGATGACAGCTAGAGGATAGGAGTAGATTCAGTTGCTAGTTGTATTGCCAACTCGAAAAACATAAGTGCTTACGATTACCCGCTGCGCGCAATTGCCCAACTTTCCCCTACATATTGAATTTAAGGAAGAAAAAGATTCATTAATTAAAATCCCGAATAATGAAATAAAAATGAAAAAACATGTACGCTGTACGAATAATATATTTATTTTAATATTAAGAGTACATTCCTTTGTTACTGTATAGTACACTCAAATTTACTACAAAGCTTTTAACGTACAAATCCAAATACCAAGCTGTTCTCTTCCTAATGCTGAATGTGGCCAGTACATTCGGTTCCGCATGTTGGCGTTTAAAGTAACATTACTTAGTGTAGGCTTTAAAGTTTAATAGATGTCTCGTGGAAATTCATTTCATTATGTTACAGTATATTACGCAATAGATATAATAGTATCCTAGTTCTTTATTTTCTTATAGAATTTATAAGTTAAAAGTGTTTACTTCAATGGAGACCTTATTGTGTAATAGGAAGTTATTCAAAATGATTTTTGAAGTTACAAAAAATCAAAATAGGCAACTACACTAGTACAGACATCACATTAACACAAGTTATAAGGCAATTGTACAGATGTTCAAGGAAAAATAAATGCAATTGTTGATTGAATGCGCATTGGAGTGAGCATTGGGAAAGGCTTCGGGAACAGTAAGCAGGTAATTATCCTACACAGTCCAATTAGTGTAGGATTACGAATCTTGTTCCATTGTGTACTGTAACTCATAAAGTTCTTACATACTTTACAAATGCTAAATATGTGCACCCTTTGTCACTCGACACACATCTACTCGACAGTCTGTTCCTTTCCCTCACACTCCCCAACATGCCTATAGAGAAGGACCCTAAACGAGGCCGTGTTGGGGATAGGCGCCTAGGGATAGTTCGTTATGAAAAGAAAGGGAGTCAAGGAAACAACAATGTATTCACCAAATAAAATGACAAATCAAGAGAATATATATAAATCCTAAACTTAAAGTGCCCGATTACATTTACATTTAGAAAACGGGATTTAGCATTTAGTACAGTATGCAATGATTAATCTTACACGTCGATCCCCAAGGGCCCTGAAAAAAGCAAACAAAACCTAAAACTGGGCGTACCTCAACACACATTCACACAAAACCCTAAGATCCCCTTCCCAAGTAGCGCAGAATTACTTAAATGAAAAAAAAAATGAAGCCGAACAGGAACCACAAAGCAGAACCTAACCCAACCAAACAAAACGAATCACACCTCCCAAAATTTTGGTAGAAAGAGAAATGGAAATAAAGTCGCCGAAACCCGGCAGAAAGAGGCAGGAAGGCGCATGACAGGGGAAAGTTAGTTCCTCTCCGAGGTGGAACAAATCACACAATAATTACCCTTTTCAATATCAAGACCTAGAACTCCGTCAGAATAAAAATGCCTAAACCCCTGACCGTAAGACACGAGAAAACACACACAAACGTGCCCTAACAAAATCCTACTTGACACAGAAATCCCTCTCGGAGAACAAACAGACCAGAAATAAATTTACCCTTATCCATGGCCAATGCCTGACACCAAAATACAAGGCTGAAGATAACAACAATAACCCCTGATTCCCAAATTAAATTAATCCCGTTGAAGACCAGAAAATACCCCCAAAATAAACAATTCTTAAATTTAGAGCACGAGGTGGACTGAACGCTAACAATATGGAAAATAAACTTGGTACTTCGTGAAACCCTCCACGCGGCCAAATACCAAACATAACGCTAACCTATCACCCGGAATATGCCACGAGGTGATCACTATCACACGTTACATAGTGAAACCAGATACCAGAGAAACACACACAATAAACCCCCTGAATATTGAAACAATCTTAACCCGCCACGTGCACGAGCAATTTCATTAAACATTTCCCTCATGACATGAATTCCCAAAAGTCCAGCATAAAAGTTCAATTTCTCATAACTTTTCCAAATCAACAGTCACATCGGTTCAAATTATTTTTACGTACCGTCCACATCCCGGAGCATTGAAGAGGAGATATGACCCTCACAGAGCAACCTCTTCACACACCGTTTTCTTCAAACACTCAGGGTCAAAGACAATGGATACAGGTTCGCGCGTCGCAACAAGCTCACTTTGGATGTTGCGACAGAGCTGTCACCCCAACATTTGGCGGCAAATTTAATTCTTATGAATTTTCAAAGGTTGCTTCCAAAATCAGTTGGTACAGTTGCCCGGCATAATAATTTCAAAATCAGTGCCAACTCTCAACAGTTACATTGTACATTGTTGCCGAAACAGACGGCAAGTTGAATTTTCAGTAAATTTTGTTTAATTTTTTGAATTTTTATTAACATGCCAATATCCCAAATTCCAAAATAAAACAGCAGTTCTTCACTCTTTGTCCCCACACAATCCTTCAGTGGCCGCTTCTCTCGCCAGTTGATGGGCGGGGAGTGGTGATCACGGGAGATGAACGCCCAATGTACCGAAACGGTGCAAAACCGTAGAATACGTTTCCTTATTTTCTGATTTACAATAAATCCCGTCTCAAATAATCCTGTTCTTCTCTCTGGTCCACTATAAAATAAAATAAAATAAAATATTTCTTATCAATTCTTCCACAACCATTCAATCTTATCTCTTGTGGTGCAACTAAGACTAATTGAAAATCCACAGCCTGCTTCCAGTCTCCGACCGGGTCAGGAATGGAATGAATGAAGCCCCCAATCTAGCGGCGAGGATATGAAATGTGCCGGCTGCCGAAGCCTGACGCACTCCTCTGGGGCAATGATTAAATGAATGACAGATGAAATGAAATGATAGTGGAGAGTGTTGCTGGAATGAAATTGTGACAGGGAAAACCGGAGTACCCGGAGAAAAACCTGTCTGCCTCCGTTCTGTCCAGCACAGATCTCACATGGAGTGACCGGGATTTGAACCACGGGCCCAGCGGTGAGAGGCCGGCGTGCTGCCGCCTGTGCCACGGAGGCTCATAACTAAGACTAATTAAAATGTATTAATCTCTCTCCCAATTTTTGCATCTTCCCTGGTTGTAAAATCGTTCTTATATTCCAAGTAGCCATTTTATGTCTATTTTCCTTATGCTTTGGTCGTAGTACAAGAAATCTATCCGGTTTATTCTGTGTTTGGTCCTTCTCAACAATATTTTTTTTACAGTGTAAGTCTGATAACCTCACGCCTATCCTCTACCGGGGGACGGGGATATTGTTATCGAGGAATCCAACTTCTAGACAAGTTGCCTCAACCAAGGCTTTGCAGCCTCGTCTGCCCCTCCCTATTCTGAAGTGTCCATTCCGCCTTCTCCTTCGTTGGGACTCTGACTCCTCTTCCGCATTCGGAGTCGTTGGACATCTTCTTGTGTTGCTTCTTAGTCTGGATCTTCACCTTTGACCTGTCCGGCAAGGGAGGCCCTGCCAGTAGCTTTGCTACTGCTGGCATAGCCCAAAGGATCATTAGACCTCGCAAGCACTCTCACCACGTCAAAGTCTTCTAACCCTTAGAGAGTGTCAGGACTCACCCAGACAAATTGTGGGTTGAAGGATGAAATGGATGCTGTTGGTATGCGAGGTATGGAGATGGATGAGTCAACTGGACTTGGTCTTATGGGATCACAGTTGTATATTTGGGTGGGCAAGCGATTACTCCGTCCCTTCCCTCGCACACTCTTGATAGGCAAAGTAGTTACGCCTAGAGATCTCCCTTATGAGATGTGTGAAAACTAAAGATGGAAATCATGTACTCCTTGACAGTGTAGTGATAAACTCATGTGGAAATCTGTGATGTGTTCAAACTTAAGAGGGTGGAATTCTTTAAAAACATATTTCATTGTGTCTCAGTATAGGTTGATTATACAGGGTGTCCGAGAAGTCCCTGTACCCCTTCGTCTAAACATTATACTGTATAGCGGAGTACTTACATATAAAAACTATGTGTCCAGGGGATCTGTATGTGCTCCATCATGCCTTACACATAGTTCTATCCGTCTCCAAGTTCTCATTGACATCTTGCGGAGCATCTCAGGAGTTAGGGTACGAAAGGTTTCCTCCACACTTTGACGCAATTCTTCATTAGTCGTGTACGGACGTTGAGCCACATGGGATTTGATTAATTTCCCATAATGAGCTGTCTGGCGTGGTAAGGTCCGGGTTTCATGGTGGCCATTTCAAAATTCTTTTAATGTGGTAATGCATTGTTGACCGCGGTACTTGAAGTTCAGCTGCTCTTTTGCGAATGGATTTATTTGGAGACTGCTCAATTAATTGAGCGACGGTGGCACACATTTCTTCCCGCGTATTCTTACGTCCACTACGCGGCCTGTCTATGACACTTTCTGAAGCAAACGTACGTTTCTCCCAATCACACAGAGTAGCTTTACGAGGTGTAGGCTTGCCAAAGCGATCTCTAAAATCACTTATTATCACTGTCATTGTGTGCCCCGTATGTACTCGTTCATGCACCCACACACACGCTACTAATCGCTCCTCAACAGTGTGACTGTGTCCGCTCACGTCAGCCATGGCTTCACACCCACACACACGCTACTAATCGCTCCTCAACAGTGTAGCTGTGTCCGCTTATTATCACTCTCATTGTGTGCTCCGTATGTGCTCGTTCTTGCATCCACACACACTCTACTAATCGCTCCTCAACAGTGTAGCTGTGTCCGCTTAGTATCACTGCCATTGTGTGCTCCGTATGTGCTCGTTCTTGCACCCACACACACGCTACTAATCGCTCCTCAACAGTGTAGCTGAGTCCGCTTATTATCACTGCCATTGTGTGCTCCGTATGTGCTCGTTCTTGCACCCACACACACGCTACTAATCGCTCTTCAACAGTGTAGCTGTGTCCGCTTATTGTCACTGCCATTGTGTGCTCCCTATGTGCTCGTTCTTGCAACCACACACACGCTACTAATCGCTCCTCAACAGTGTAGCTGTGTCCGCTTATTATCACTGCCATTGTGTGCTCCGTATGTGCTCGTTCTTGCACCCACACACACGCTACTAATCGCTCCTCAACAGTGTAGCTGTGTCCGCTTATTATCACTGCCATTGTGTGCTCCGTATGTGCTCGTTCTTGCACCCACACACACGCTACTAATCGCTCCTCAACAGTGTAGCAGTGTCCGCTTATTATCACTACCATTGTGTGCTCCGTATGTGCTCGTTCTTGCACCCACACACACGCTACTAATCGCTCCTCAACAGTGTAGCTGTGTCCGCTTATTATCACTGCCATTGTGTGCTCCGTATCTGCTCGTTCTTGCACCCACACACACGCTACTAATCGCTCCTCAACAGTGTAGCTGTGTCTGCTTATTATCACTGCCATTGTGTGCCCCGTATGTGCTCGTTCTTGCACCCACACACACGCTACTAATCGCTCCTCAACAGTGTAGCTGTGTCCGCTTATTATCACTGTCATTGTGTGCCCCGTATGTGCTCGTCCTTGCACCCTACGCTACTAATCGCTCCTCAACAGTGTAGCTGTGTCCGCTTATTATCACTGCCATTGTGTGCTCCATATGTGCTCGTTCTTGCACCCACACACACGCTACTAATCGCTCCTCAACAGTGTAGCTGTGTGCGCTTATTATCACTGCCATTGTGTGCTCCGTATGTGCTCGTTCTTGCACCCACACACACGCTACTAATCGCTCCTCAACAGTGTAGCTGTGACCGCTTATTATCACTGCCATTGTGTGCTCCGTATCTGCTCGTTCTTGCACCCACACACACGCTACTAATCACTCCTCAACAGTGTAGCTGTGTCTGCTTATTATCACTGCCATTGTGTGCTCCCTATGTGCTCGTTTTTGCACCCACACACACGCTACTAATCGCTCCTCAACAGTGTAGCTGTGTCCGCTTATTATCACTGCCATTGTGTGCTCCGTATGTGTTCGTCCTAGCACCCACACACACGCTACTAATCGCTCCTCAATAGTGTAGCTGTGTCCGCTTATTATCACTGCCATTGTGTGCTCCGTATGTGCTCGTTCTTGCACCCACATACACGCTACTAATCGCTCCTCAACAGTGTAGCTGTGTCCGCTTATTATCACTGTCATTGTGTGCTGCGTATGTGCTCGTTCTTGCACCCACACACACGCTACTAATCGCTCCTCAACAGTGTAGCTGTGTCCGCTTATTATCACTGCCATTGTGTGCTCCGTATGTGCTCGTTCTTGCACCCACACACACGCTACTAATCGCCCCTCAACAGTGTAGCTGTGTCCGCTCACGTCAGCCATGGCTTCACAACTGAAATGAGACTGACAAAAACGCTTTTGAGAGCATCAAACCAGGGATACCAACAAAACAACTATTTAATTTCCCAATTGTACAAACTCAATTGTCCATGCCATATTATAACCAAATGATAATATGAAACTAGGGGTACGGGGTCATCTCGGGCACCCTGTACGTTCATCCCAGTGTTGTCCAACCTTTCATTACTTGAGGGCCAATCGAAACTTTCTTTATGATGGCGTGAGGGCCATCACTTCTATCGTGCATTTGATGAGTAGGAAATGTAGAAAAGTCTTGTGTGTGACTTTACAAAAATTGCATTTTAAGTACTTGCCTGTATCCTTACGGGTGGTGCAGTGGTCAAACTGTTTGCCTCTCACCAAGGTAGACTGGGTTTGATTTCCGGGCAATACATGTGATATTTTTGAACTGAAATGCCATGTCCTGTGGTTTGGATTCAACGTAAAAAAGAGGTCCCGTGGCTCATGATCGCAAGATTAACAATCACGTAAAACTAGAAGCTTCCTTTGCTTCCTTCTTTGCTCTGACATTCATGGAAAGTTGATATTTCAGCTTTCAGTTGGTCAACATTATCAATTATGAAATGCGTATACATTTACCATTATGCTAATTGATATCCGTGTTGACTGATAGTACTAACTTATTTTATTCCATATCGCCTTGTCAAACACTAAAGAATGTTTAATCACTGTTTATACGTACATGTTTCGGTGTTCAATGACAACCTCGTCAGCGTAGATTGAATTAAAATAATCTTAAAACTGAGTTTACAAAGATAAAAGGGAAAATGGATATCCTTACAATACACTATTAGAAATTTAAATAAAAAGAAAGCTCACAAAAATAATTAAAACCATATGAGTAAATAAGAATATTATGAATATAAATGTACCTTAAAGGTTCGATTATAGTGAATCAGACGTCGCTGCTATATGATGTATCTTCCAGTTATATCACAGTGTGGTTTAAAATTATCGAACTTAATATGACTGTAAATTAAACTTAATGGTTACAGCAGCCTGTATCACATTGATGTGGTCTAACCTTAACATTTTCAGCAGAAACATACTTGTCAGTTATGATGTTGCTACAATGGTGGTAATATATAGGTGAAAGATGTAACATTTTGATGGTATAAAATTATCTAACCTTGAAATAAGCCAGAAGACTTCTACTAGATGGATCGTTTGACTTTAGCTGTCCAATTTGGTAATGAAGTAAATAATCTTAATCCAAACTGATATAGTATTTTATATGTGTAAGACGTATGAAAAAATTTGGATATTGCCTAGCCAAAATATAATGTGTGGATACCTTGAGAAATAAAATAACCAACAATCATTTAACAGTGGGCAAAAAATTCGAATATGCAAATGTAATAAATGGTGACAATAACAAAGATGCAAAGTGAATACAAGAAGCGATTGAAAAAAACTATCTAAGATGCCGGTTGGAAGCAAGAGTTATAAAGATAAAACCGTATATTTTGGGTTGTCATGGTAATCGTTGTAGCGCTGTTACATTACTAATTGTCAATAAGTCAACACTCAAAATGGCTTCGAAGCTATCTTTATTCATGGAAAGTACAATTTACCTGTTTGGCACATCTTGTAGCTTGTTAACAATATCGTAGAATTATTCGTAAATGTAGTTGTTTGGTAAACTAACCAGTAATTTATCACACAGATTGCATATAAACTTCAATATGCGGTATTTCTCACTTGACACACCTTAAAATAACCAGTCAATGTGCTCATTTTTTTTTGACACAAGTCTCTGATGGTTCAATTAAGGATCTGTCAGGAAAATGAGTCCTGGTCGTAGTGAATCATTATCAGTGGAGTTTCTCACTTTATACTTAATGGCTTTCAAAAGCTGAAATAGCACTGGCACACACATGCAATGGAAGTAAGTTAGTTATTGTTGTTTTAAAGGGCGGAACTACGACTGTTACCAAAGGATACAGGATATTTATTTTACGAATGTGCTGGTTATCTTTTAAGAAATGTCAATACGAACATTTGAAAAAATTGTCTGGTTAGCTCACATCAGTTTCGATAATTTGAGTCTGGATAGTTCAATATTCCCATAAATGTGAGTAAAAAAAATTGAAATAACACAAACAACAAATTATCCGTTTCAAAGCTGAACACGGGTGATGTGCTTGGTTTCAAGCTGCGCAATGATTCTACCCCTATCCGCCTCTTTCTCCATCTCACCTGCAATATAATACTCACAAATTCTTTGTTAACAACCGGTGACACGAACGTTACGCAGTAGGCCTTCGACACGCCGACAATGACCATATTTATCAACGTTCGCTGCTGACCATTAGCTGATGATTCTTGACCAATAGCATTGCTTCCTCTACGTGGAGTCTAGAGTGCGGCTCGCTTGTCAAGTCTCCAGTGTTGCACAGTTGCCTGCAGTGCTGTCAGGTCTCACTGCATGCTCTCAATGGCTAAGGTGGAGAGTTGACAACGCTGTGCCTCGAGCTGGGAAAGTCCTGACTCCAAGCAGACATCTAATATAAACATGGCCGCCCAGCTAGGTTTCGAATGCGAGCTGTTCGTTAATGAGGAACATTAGAGAACTACATATCGCCACCTTATTATAAAAATAAACCAGTTTATACTTGGACCGTACTGTTTGTGCACGTGTCAGTTAATGCTTTGAATTTATTCACAATGAGTGCTGGCAATAAAGTAATTTCTTAGGTCCAAGATTTTCTATATAGTTCGAGGTGGTCTGAGTCCCGTACATCTTGAATTGCCGAGAGACTGCTGTATATACACATCGAAAAAGTTTTGCATATTGCTAGCCAAGAGTCGCAGTGGTCTCAAATCCATTAGTCGTTCTTGCGAACGTGTATATCGGATGTGTACACTCACTTGTGTCAATGAGAATAGTTCTGTGCGAGTTTGGAGACTACCCGGTGATCGTATACACAACCAATACCAACAGGGAGGAGGTGGTGCAATATATTGGGGTGGCATCATGTATGGTCGCCGAACCCCTCTTGTGCACATCCCAGGGCGTTTGACATGCATACGTTACAGGGATACTATCCTGGTACTTGTAGTGAAAGGCTATGCTGACAATTTCCGCCCAAATTTCACTTTCGTGGAAGATAACGCTCGCCCGCACATTGTCAATGCCTTTATTCGTGAGAATGGTATTCAGAGAATGGAATGGCCTACCTATGCTCCTGATCACAATTGAGTAGAGCAGGTGTGCACACTGCCTAATAAATAAGTCCGTCCCCACTGTGCCCCATAGCAATATGCAAAACCTTTTTTGATGTGTGTATTTTAATCACATATAATATTGTTCAGCTTATTTTATACATGACCCAGTAATTGGGATTACATTGTGAAATGTTGGATTATCAATTGTCAATAAGGAAACAATGAAAAATGGCTTCAAAGCTCTCTAATTTCTATTAAAACAGCACCTCAGGGCTCATAATTGATCACAACATTGTTTCAGTTCATGAAACTCTCCGCTCTGCCTCGTAAGAAATGACTGTGGCCATTTCCTATTAATTTTAATTTTGTATTAACTATGTATTTTAATGAGTGTTTAAATCTTCAATTACGCGTGAAAACAATTCAATAAATGCTGGCAAGTGGTAAGTGACAAGTGGCAGCAGCTGTTGGTACTGCTGTATTGTACAGTTGGTATCATCTTACTTTAAGATCAACAATCTGGAATATTACGGTACACATTTTGCTTCTCTGGAACTGAATATATATTTCCAAAGGAATATCTGCCTGGCATCTGGGACACCATAAAGATACAGAGTAATATACATGGTTGGCTCTAGTCATACATTATGTTACACCTTATATATCCATATAAATGATGTTGTTGTTGCTTATTTTAGATTTATGGCATGTAAAAGAGCCAGCCACTGCAATTGGAAGTGTGCAGAAAAATAGAGCGTTAACTCTAACACACATTCAAGGCGATTGCTGGAAGTTAAGAGTTCCCGTGCGCCATCTTGGATGTCATTATATCCAACTAGAGATGACTGAGTCCATCCCTCCCTCTACGCTCAATTAAGTTCCGACGTTCGCCGCCAGGTGTCAGTGACAGTGGCGTCAGATAGCTAAAGTTGGAACTACTAGAAATTGAACTTTCATTCATCTTGATCCATTTCATATCTCATTACCTCCTCTCGTGAGATTTGCATCAGGAAGGGCATCCGTCCGTAGAAACTATCACCCACGTAGAATTTCATCGCATCTCATCCCCAAACCTGTTGGGAAACGGGATTAATAAGGGGTAGACATAGATATAAATGTTGTTGTTGTTGGTTATATTAGGGATTGCGACATCGCAGTCATACAAGCCCATGTGTGTTTGTGTGGAATTTGTGTGATAACCTGTCTTATTGTGAAGGCTGTACTGATGTGTGTATTTGTAAATTGGGGATAGAATTGGGAAGGAGGCGGCTTTGGCCTTAAGTTAAGAACCAACCCATAATTTGCTACGAGTAGAAATAGGGAAACCATGGAAAACCACTTCCAGGATGGCTGAGCTATGAAACGAACTCGCTTCTTCCCAGTTTTGCTTCACAAGGCCGAGTATACCCTTTTCCAGCTTTCAGACTAGAATTAAATTTCTTGGCAGAGCCGGGAATTGCGAGCCACCCAGGTTCTGAACACAGGATTGGAGTTCAGTACGAACCTCATTTAAGATTATTATTATTATTATTTGGCAATAGATGAATATAAGGAAGTCATGCTTATTAGTCTCAGGGGATTGAGCCAGAAGCGCATGACAGGAAGTTTACACAGGCTTTGGTATTACTGACTGATTCGAGAATCCAGTCTATTGTGCACTATGCACTATTTGAACAAATGAAACAGAATAACAAGCGGATTCAATTAGTTGGACTTGCAGCCATGTGAATGGTAGTACATGAAGCCACCACTAGCTGGTTGTCAGCACTTACTGGATAGTCGAATTGGAAATAACCACAGACACTCAGTAGAGGGAGGGATGGACTCAGTCATCTCTAGTTGGATATAATGACATCCAAGATGGCGCACGGGAACTCTTAACTTCCAGCAATCGCCTTGAATGTGTGTTAGAGTTAAGTCCCGTGGGGACATTCCAGACTTCGTGTAGAAGTAAGACTTAGTAGAGCAGAATCAAGCTGCGTAAACTTCCGTCAGTATATTCAAAGTAATTGTAAATAGTATACACACAACGACTGCTATACTCAATTAAAACAGCATTAATTCCCGGGGAAGTAATGTCTTTCATTCCGGCGAGTTCCTGGACCACCCAACAATCCAAACTCCATGTCTATTAACCACTCGGCTAGTAAATAACACCAGAAGCGCTGTCAACCTGCAAGACCATCTCACAGGACAGGTAAGGTCACGACAATACAAAAAAGGAGTATAAATCGTTACGGTCACATTCTCAGAATGAACTGTAACAGATTGACCAACAAATCTATGATTTCGTCCGTAACCGCAGAACAAAACCCACATTGTTTAAAGAAACTGAAAAAGACCCAGTATAATAATTAAAAATTACAGAAAATTCGCTACTCAATCGAAGAGCTAAAAGATTACTAGAGACAAAAATATAAGATTCCAGAACAAATCTACACTAAAATCCAAACCCTCGGGAGAAGAGAGGAAAAGAAGATCAGAAATAATTAAGAGATACTGAGCACAAAAGAAAGAACAACACCCTGATAAATGATTGATTCAACGTATCACAAACAGGGTGAAACGAAATTATAGTAGGCTAATAATAATAATCTCTACATATATTATTTCCCATTTTACAGGACCGGAGACAAGGTGAGGAAAAACTTTTAAAGGGGACTGACGGTGGGATTTGAACCATTGCTCCTGCACGTTAACGCACGTAACAGTTCAGTTCAATAATGACACAGTCTGAATAGATGAAAGTATTTTGTATTTTGAATTATGTTTTAATCCGTTGTAAGTTAGTGGTCTAAACATTAACCACCTATTATAAGGACAATTTATATTGCCAATGATGCTGATGGTTGAATCTTTCAGCCATTTACCAACAAATTAACTTTTGGAAGTGTTAATATTAGCCCACTGAAAACCAAATATTATCTCTTTATCACCTTGACCTAAAGTACATGAAATATATTTCTAAAATATAAACGATTGGGCCTAATAATAAAAAGTTTAAAAATGGTAGGCCGAATTAAATTATAGTTAAAAATAAATAAGCGTATAAAAATAAAAATATAATACCTTTATATTCTAAATTTTAGAACATAAAAATGTTAAAGAATATAAAATAAAAATTAATAATAAAAATTAGGATGAAACAATTAAAATTAAGAAGTAAAAAATGATAATAAAATTAGAATTAAAAATAAATAAGCTTCTAAAAATTAAAAGTCTATTCTTTTATAATCTTAATTTTAAGAGCATAAAAATGCGAAATAAAACAAAAATTAAAATTTATGTTAATTAATATTAGGGTAAAACAATTAAAATTAAATTAAAATAAATACAAATAAAAGAACATCAGTAATACCAACTCTGCCCTATAAAGGGTTAAAATACTATTTCGTGTGTTTCGGAAATTCATATGTGTAGGCCTAGGCCTACTGGTATCTTGTATATAATATACTTTTTTGTGAGAATTGTTTATTTTGTATGTAAAATACTCTTTGGGAGAATTTTCCCCCAACTCTGTGAAGTCTAAACTAGTGTGTGTACTTGTAATTGAGGTAGGATTAGGGCAGGAAGCGGCCGTGGCCTACGGTTGGGAACTTCGCCAGCATTAGCATTGAGTAAGAGTGGAAAACGACGGATGGCTGAGTTCTGCCTCACTATCCCTCGGATCCAAATTTAATGTATTGTGGCAGAGCCGGGAATTGAACCCGGGCCTTCGTGGTCAATCCAAAAGTTAGCCAATACTCAACGAGGTGGTCAGGTAACTTTCTAGTTTGATGATCAAAGTATCAGCACGGTACGTATTTTTCTGGGTACCGGTACCGTATGTTTGGGCATCTTATATTCCATGTTCCAAATCGCTGTTCCTTAAGGGGAATTAAAGATAAGGTCTTGGTAATTGGGGCATAAGGGTTTAAGTGGCAGTTTCCGGTAAAGAAAATGCCAATTAAGGGATAAAGTTTTAATGTGGTATTCAAGCGGCATTACGGGGGAAGTTACAAGTTAGTTGCAATACAAATCAACAGTTCGCGGCATATTCATAGCTGTTTATGGAGAATAAAAGATGGCTACAGAATCACTTGCCACGTGGGATAAAATACATGCGATGGCTTCTCTATGAAATGGAACTGTATAAGGAAGGAATTATAATTCTATCATTTCACCCAAATTAGACGGAAACTCACTGGCGAGGAGGGGCCAGTTTAAACTGAGTGTACAGCTTGTCAAAGACTATCAAGGCTGCCAACACGACAACCAATATCGTCAGACAGTGGCAAGGAGGGAGTGTGTGTTAGTTAGTTTTATGATTGCGATGGACAGTGGCGGATTCAGGCCTTGCGGGGCCCTAGGCGATATGATAACGTGGGGCCCACAGCAATAGGAAATAAAACAAATCAAATCAAATAGAAAATAGTTGGGTAATAATAATAAAATAATGAATAGTGACAATATGTTTAATATACTACCGTACATTTTTTAATAATATGAATGAGACCTGCACGTCCCCTTGTAGAAGATTATGTAAACTATAAAACAAGATGTTCAGTAAAGAACATATAGCCTACTTTCTCCTAAATGCATGGGTATTGTTATAACTCTTTGTCCTTTTCAAGGAGTATAATTGAATGTTGGTTGTAGTAGCTTGTTGAAATACAACGTGCTATAGGGATATTAAACATGAATATGAGGTGCCCTTTGCTAGTGCTACCTCTGTAAAAAAAATTCATTCAATTCGGTTTCACCGTGTTTGAATTGATCTGGGGAATGGATTTGCACACATACATGGCCGCTATTTGCAAACTATTGGGCTGATGACCTTGTAGTCAGTCATAAGATGCTTTCCACAAAAAGGCATGTTGTTGCAAAATCCGGTAGAGATCAAATTATTAGGATGGTCGAAATTTGATTTAAGCTTTTAACATTTGGGTGGCCGTCATTCCGTTTCCGTCAAGATAGCGGCGATATAAAACATGACACTGAGGTGCCTTTTGCTAGTGCTACCTCTGTACCAAATTTCGTTCAATTCGGTTTCACCGTGTTTGAATTGATAGGGGGAATCGATTTGCACACATACTTGGCTACCATCTGCAAACTATTGGGCTGATGATCTAGCAGTTTGGTCAGAATATGCTTCCCTCATAAAGATTTGTTGTTGCAAAATTTGGTAGAGACTAGATTATTAGGTTGGTCGTAATTACATTTTAGCCTTTAACATTTGGGTTGCCGCGATTACGTTTCCGTCAAGATGGCGGTGATATAAAGCATGACACTGAGGTGGCCTTTTCCAGTGCTACCTCTGTACCAAATTTCGTTCCATTCGATTTCACTGTGTTCGAATTAATAGGGGGAATCGATTTTCACACAAAGATGGCCGCCATCCGCAAAATATTAGGCTAATGACCTATTAGTTTGGTCGAAGGATGCTCCCTCCATAATGGTATGTTGATGCAAAATTTGGTAGAGATCGGATGATTAGGTTAATCGTAATTTGATTTAAGCTTTGAATATTTCTGTGGCCTCCATTACGTTTCCGTCAAGATGGCGGCGATATAAAACATGACACTGAGGTGCCCTTTGCTAGTGCTACCTCTGTACCAAATTTCATTCCATTCGGTTTCACCGTGTTCGAATTAATAGGGGTATTCGATTTTGACACAAAGATGGCCGCCATCCGCAAACTATTAGGCTAATGACCTATTAGATTTGTCAAAGGATGCTCCGTCCATAAAGGTATGTTGTTGCAAAATATGGTAGAGATCGGATGATTAGGTTAGTCGTAATTTGATTTAAGCTTTGAACTTTTGTGTGGCCGCCATTACGTTTCCGTCAAGACGGCGGCGATATAAAACATGACACTGGGGTGCCCTTTGCTAGTTCTACCTCTGTACCAAATTTCGTTCCATTCGGTTTCACCGTGTTCGAATTAATAGGGGCAATCGATTTTCACACAAAGATGGCCGCCATCCGCAAACTATTACGCTGATGACCTATTAGTTTGGTCAAAGGATGCTGCCCCCATAAAGGTATGTTGTTGCAAAATTTGGTAGAGATCGGATGATTAGGTTAGTCGTAATTTGATTTAAGCTTTGAACATTTGTGTGGCCGCCATTACGTTTCCGTCAAGATGGCGGCGATATAAAACATGACACTGAGGTGTCCTTTGCTAGTGCTACCTTTGTACCAAATTTCGTTCAATTTGCGCTCACCGTGTTCGAATTGATAGGGGGGGACAGACATTCAGAGTACACACACTCACGCACACACATACACACAGCCAGACACACTTTTTTCGCCTTGTGGTGAACTCATAAGTCTACTTTCATTTTTTGCAAAAATCGAAAGTAGGCTAAAGTAGTGTATTTGCAGGGGTTCTAGCACCACCGCCACCGCTCCACCGCTGGAATACTAAAATGGCAATATCTCGCGAACCAATCAGGCTAGAGACTTGTACGAGATGTCATTGAACTCGGGCGGACACCCCCTTTTCAATGGATAACATATTTCCACCCCAAAATAAAACCTACCCCTACTAGGGGGTGAAATTGTATTTCTTAGAGAATCTCTCTTTCCAATTGCAACATGTGAGAGTTTGAATGCCAGTATGGAATAAAACGTTGTTCTACTTAAAGTGCATGTGTTGGGTGGGTAGCCACTATGAATTAACATGCTTGTTTTTTGATTTTACACATGCCCACTCATTGCTTTTGTAAGAGGGCAGGCTTTTTTAAAGATGGCGGCTGTAGTGTAACCTAACCTAACCCAATCTAATAGGTTATTGTTGACGGATCATTGTTGACGGATTATTGTTGGCAGGTCCATGTTGACGAGTCCCTGTGGACGGGTCATTGTTGACGAGTCATGGCTGACGGGTCCTGGTTGACGAGTCCCTGTGGACGGGTCATTGTTGACGAGTCATTGTTGACGGGTCCTTGTTGACGAGTCCCTGTGGACGGGTCATTGTTGACGAGTCCTTGTGGGCAGGTCCTTGTGGACGAGTCCTTGTGGATGAGCCCCTTTGGACTGGTCTCTACGGACTAGCCCATGCATTTATTTAAATTATGTCAAAGAGCCTAACTACATTTTGCGTGTACAGCAATGTGCTGAACTGACGTTGTTCACTAATCCCCGACTACTATAATGGGATAACGATATGAAAGGAAAGTGACGAAATACATGTGAGCATACAAGGGATCTAACTTGGTGGATGGATGTGTTCTAACGAGCCATTTGTAGTTGAAAGAGAATAATACATGTTCTTAAGATGTTAAAACTGAGAAGATGGTATGTGCAGTAAGATGTCTTGTTATATTTCCTGTGTCATATTACAGACATGGCAGAGAGCGCACAGATCTGTTGCTATTACTAACGCTGCAGTAATTTGAAACCGCAAGTGTTCATTAAGACAATGGGAGATGATCATGCAAAGTTAGCAGTTATTGGATATTACACAGGTGTTCCTTCCGGTGTCATGTTGCTGACATGGCAGAGAGCGCACACTGCTGTTGCTATGACTGACGCTGCAGTAATTTGAAACCTCAGGTGTTGATCAAGACAATGGGTGATGATCATGCAAAGTCAGCAGTTATTGGATACCACACAGGTGTTCCTAGTGTACGTTGGACTCTCAGCTGTATTGGGAAAGGAATTGCAATGATCTGCAAAAAACTGCTGACATGAGCGATGAGAGTTTATATAAGAGGGGTGTCATATATCTCTCTACTGTCAGTCTTTATTACTCGCTTTGAGTGAACAGTGCTCTATTACTGCTCAAGAGTTGTAAAAAAAAACGTTTTGGTAGAAAATCATTAAATTATTTTGCAAGGTAAGTACTTATTATTAATGGATTTACTAATTGATGTTGAAGTTATTGATTGGAATGTATTTATTGATTGATTGATTGATTAATTTGTTTACAGATAATTGGGTACCTGTAGGTTACCAGATTCCTACAATCTGTTCATTCAGTGGCAGCAGTTGATCAATTATAAAAAGGTAAGTGCCCCTCTAATAACTTTTAAACAGCTAGAGTGATTTTTTCCAATGTTCACCACTACATGTCAGTGAAAATGGTATATTTAGCAGTCAAAAGTTGGAACTACTTGACCATGATGTGTAAAGCTAAATTTGTAGGTTAGATTTTGATTACCGCTCTATTAAGTCCGAATGTTCATTGCTAGGTGTCAGTGACAGAGGGAATATTTAAAGTCTTAACCTCAGTTCACCTAACTTTACCTAACTTAACCTTGTCACGTGACATGTTTTACAAGTTTAGACTTGCTTTATAACTGACTATGGCGTCACAGTTAGCTCACTTAACTGGTGGCTGCTGGTTTCTATCACGTGACATGTTCTACAAGTTTAGACTTGTTTTAAGACTGGCTATGACGTCACACTTAGCTCACGTAACTGGCGATCGCTAGTTTCTATCACGTGACATGTTCTACAAGTTTAGACTTGCTTTAAGACTGGCTATGACGTCACACTTAGCTCACTTAACTGGTGATCACTGGTTTCTACCACTCTATCAAGTTCCAATGTTCACCGCTAGGTGTCAGTGACAGTGGTATGTAGTAACCCTCAGTTAGAACTACATGAAGTTAGACCTGCTAGGAGTTCACAGATGATCGATTTAAATACCCTGCTATAACCATTGACTGGAATATAATTAAACTATTTAAATTGTACTTTTGTTTATCATTTATTAACATTTATGATTTCTTTCTTTTATAGGTAATTTCGAAAGGGATCATCATGTTCAAGTGTGGTGACTGTAAGAAACAGTTCTCAAGACCTGACAGCCTTCAACGGCACGCAAATGTTAAACATGACATTAAAATGTTTGTGTGCAGTCATTGTGCTACCACATTTAACAGACAGGATAGTCTTGGACGGCATGTAAGTCTAAAGCATGTCAGTTCAGCACCATTTTCGTGTTCAGTTTGCGATCTTGGATTTTGTGCTGTAAAGCGATATAAATCCCACATGGTTGAAGTGCATGGAGAACAACAAGAATTAAAAACTGTAAAACCATCAACTAGCACGGAACCTTTAAACGAATGTAATGCTCAAAAGCGTAAACGTTCTCAAGATTGTGAAAATAGTTGTGCATCAAAAAGAAAGAAGAATGGTAAACCTTTGATAACACATTGTATTGTATGTAATATTGATATACCTTCTTCAATCATTCATGGACATTTACGCAGTATTCAACATAAAAATAACGCTTGTCATGAAAGAAATTCTGGGAATATTCAACAAATTGGTAGTGCGTTTAAAAGTCGAATTGCTAGTTATAGACTTTATAGTAAAGAAAAAACTCAAAGTATTGAATCATTTTTAAAAAATGTTCAACCTACTGTGTTTGGCCTGATAGGTAATGTTTTATTAGAGCATAAAACAATTAAAATGAATTTTGAACTTTTTGGACTCTATGTAAAAACTGGGAGTGAAGGTGAAATTACAGATATCAAATCTTTTAATACAAAAAGCATAATTGTTAGCGAATCCACTAATATTAGTGATATATACCAATATTTTTCAAGTGCCATCATTGTGAAGAGTGAAGAGTTCCAGGAAAGGGAGTCGGGCTGGGTGTTGGTTGAAGTACTTTATTTAGAAACCAACATGAATAAATATAACCCCCTTCGAGCATCATCATACATTGATTTGCCAGGATGGATCAAACGAAAGAAAGCTGTTGTGAACGTTATGAATAATGATGACGCATGCTTTGCGTGGGCTGTAACCTCAGCTCTCCATCCAGCAGAAAAGGCTGTGGAGAGAACGTCATCTTATCCTCACTCTTCTTCAGTGTTAGATTTAAAAGAAATAGAATTTCCTATGGCGATAAAAGACATTCAACGTTTTGAAGAGCTGAACAATGTAAGTATTAATGTTTATGGAATTGAAAATAAGAGAATAGTAGGTCCTCTGTATTATACTCAGGAAAAAAAGGATGCTCATGTAAATTTACTATACATAACCGAAGATGAAAATGCTCACTATTGTTGGATAAAACATTTCAGTAGACTTGTTGGTAGTCAGCTATCAAAATTTAAGACTAAAAAGTGGTTGTGTGATGGTTGTTTACTATATTTCAGAAAAGAGGACCAACTAACCCAACACCAAAAATGGGGATGTAATCATGTGTGTACGGTATTACCGACTCCTAAAAATAACATTCTAAAATTTAAGGATTATGAGAAACAGCTTCGAGTACCATTTGTTATATATGCTGACTTCGAGGCTTTGCTAAAACCATTTAATACATGTTCATCGAATCCAGCCCAACCTTTCACCAACACTACTCACATTCACGACCCTTTTAGCTTTGCATATAATATTAAATGTAGTTATGATGACTCTTTAAATAAGTTTGAGCTCTATAGAGGACCTGATGCACCTAAAGTTTTTATGGAAAGACTTGAAAAAGATGCCATCCGTATATCCTCTATTTTAAATACGATCATTCCAATGGAGCCACTAACTTCATCAGAGCAAATTAATTTTGAAACTGAAACTAATTGTTTTGTATGTGGTGAATGTTTATATACAGACAGGGTTCGCGATCATGACCATTTAACAGGAAAATATCGTGGTGCTGCTCACCAAGAATGTAATTTAAATTATAGAGTAAGTAAATTCATTCCGGTCATTCTACATAACGGTAGCAAATACGATAACCACTTTATCGTTAAAGAATTTGGAGCTTCAGATGTGAAAATTGATGTGATTGCAAATAATAAGGAACAATACATATCGTTCACAAAATACATCAAAACTAGCAATAAAAAAAACATTAAACAGCGATTTTTAGATTCATTCCGCTTTATGTCGAGTAGTCTTGATAAGCTGGCTAGTAATTTAAAATCAGACCAGTTTCATGAAATTCAACGTGTCTTTCCTAAAGAAGATGATTTTAATTTGATTCGTCAAAAGGGTATATTCCCTTATGAATATATTAACTGTGTGGAACGTCTTGAGGAGTGTTCTTTACCACCGAAAGATGCATTTTACAGTTCCTTAAACACAAGTCATATCAGTGATCAGGAATATTTACATGCACAACGTGTATGGGCACAGTTTGACATTCAAACTTTAGGAGAATTTTCAGATATATATTTGAAGACAGATGTGTTGTTATTAGCAGATGTTTTTGAAAATTTTCGGAATGTTTGTATGAAAACTTATGACCTTGATCCTTGTGAGTATTCACAGCTCCTGGGTTAAGTTTTAGTTCAATGTTGAAAAAAACGAAAGTAAATTTAGAATTAATGACTGATGTAGACATGATCAATTTTATAAAATCATCAATTCGAGGTGGATTAAGCCAATGTAGTGGACGGTACTCTAAAGCGAATAATAAATACATGCCTAGCTACAACCCTTGTGAAGAGTCAAAGTATATTGTCTACCTCGATGCAAATAACCAATATGGTTGGGCTATGAGTCAATATCTACCACTGAAAGTTTTTCGCTGGCTGACACAACCTGAAATTGATGTCTTACATGTTGACACTCTTAATGATAACGATGATAAAGGATATATTTTAGAGGTAAATCTTGAGTACCCTAAAGAGTTACATGATGATCATAATGACTTACCATTTTGTCCTGAGAATATGAAATCTCCATACATCACATCACGAACAAAAATGTTAATTGCTAATGTAAATGATAAATGTAAATATGTAATACAATATCAAAACTTGAAACAGTGTCTACAGCATGGATTGAAGTTAACTAAAATTCATCGCGTATTGCAGTTTCATCAGTCAGCATGGCTCAAACCGTATATTGATCTAAACAATAATTTAAGAACACAGTCAACAAACGCGTTTGAAAAAGATTTTTATAAACTCATGAATAATAGTGTTTTTGGAAAGACTGAGGAGAATGCTGATAAACGTGTTGATGTAAAGCAGATAACAAAGTGGGAGAATGATGGTAAAAGGTATGGTGCGAGCAACTTAATAAACAAGCCTAACTTTCATAGCTGTTCAATTATTCATGAGGATTTAGTTTTAATACAAATGAATCGTCTTAAAGTAACTTACAACGAACCCATATATGTGGGTTACACCATTCTGGAATTGTCAAAAACACTTATGTATGAATTTCACTATGATTATGTAAAGAAAAACTATCTTGATAATGCTAAATTACTCTACACAGACACAGATTCTTTTATTTATGAGTTTAAAACTGATGATTTTTATGAGGATATCAAAACTGAGCTAAATAGGTTTGATACAAGTGACTATCCCGAGGATAATATTTACCATTTACCTCTAGTAAACAAAATGGTTCTTGGGAAATTTAAGGATGAATGTGCTGGTGTTATTATAGACACCTTTGTAGGCACAAAATCTAAATCATACAGCTATATGACAATTGATGATGTAGCAGTAAAAAAATTAAAAGGAGTGAAAAAGAATGTTGTTAGTAAAGAGTTAGATATAAGTGATTATAAAAACTGTATAGTTAGTAACCCACCTGTATTATATAAGAAAATGTATGTATTTAGAAGTAAAAATCATCAACTACATACCAATTTGCTGAACAAAGTTGCTTTAAGTAATGAAGACAACAAACGATTCATTATACCCAACACATTTGATACTCTTGCTTGGGGAAACAGTCGCATTGACTATTACTTTACTTAAGTCTAATGATCACTATATTGTAATATTTATAGTGTGTTTTATATTGTAATAATTTTTGTAAAAACTGTAAGTAGAATGTATAATGTTAGGCTACTGTAGTTTAGTAAAAATAAGATAAGTAATACATTTTAGTGTAAAATGTTTTGCTTTTGTATATTACGAAAAAGATTTTAAAAAAATGTACAGAATGTGTGAACTAAACAAGGGAAATGTAAAAAATGTAAAATGGAAATTGTAAATATCCATGTATGAAAAAGTGAAATGGCTATCACCATTTTAAAATTAAAAGACATTGTGATCTGGTAAACCTTGTTTTTATTTCACAACAACAAAAATGTACAGAATGTGTAAACTAAACAAGGGGAATGTAAAAAAATGTAAAGTGGAAATTGTAAATATTCATTTGTGAAAAAAAAAATGAAATGGCTATCACCATTTTAAAAAATAAAAGACATTGTGATCTGGTAAACCTTGTTTTCATTTCACAACAAATAGGGCTTTACAAAATAGAATACAAAGAAATGCCAATTCCTGAATCGTTTTCATTGTTCATGTCCACTCATCATTAACTTTCCTTTTATAGCCAACCTCTCCCCCTCTGTGACATCACAGGATGTCAAACGTTGTTTAGCTCTTTTCAACAATACTTTATCCACTACACGTCTTAAAGCAGAATGACTATGACGATAAGAAAGGTCGTGTTCTTTACATGCTTGATCCAAAGAATTAATAGATATTCACTTAGATTAGGGTCTTGCGACCATGATTTTGGTACATGTTGCCTGATTTCTTTCACGGTATTGTCTGTCACATAATAAATGAACAACTTGGAGAATACTAATAATTCTTCTTTGGTACAACTATCTGCATATCGAGGGCAGATAACCTTGTAGTTCCACCCTGAAAAAACAACAACACTACCTCTTGCATAGTATGTGATGTTGATGGCTCCTGAGACGTGGAGGATGGATTAAACATAACTTTTACAACAAGTTGCTCAATAAAGAATGCTCAATCTTGAGTCACAGTATTTTTTTTTTTCATAAAAGGTGATAGCAAAACACTATTGATTATCATTCAGCATTAGAGTTCTATATGAAATAGATAAGAAAAGGGCCATACTATACTTTTATATAGGTAATAAACGGATCATACTATACTCTCAACTACCCTAGTTACAACTACGTTTCAAGGCCACTCTCTTGAACATTGTCGGAGACTATCTATAAACACTTATGTTCACACGGCACACTCTTGCGGCGCGCGCGGGCATGAATAATTCAGGATGATGTTAATGGCTTATGTGGATGGCTTAGGTTGGTGGCTTATGGCGGAGTTTATGGTGGCTTTTGTTGGTGGCTTACGGTGGCTTATGTTGGTGGCTTTTGTTGGTGGCTTACGGTGGCTTATGTTGGTGGCTTACGGTGGTGGCTTATGTTGGTGGCTTATGGTGGTGGCTTATGGTGGTGGTTTATGGTGGCATTTGCTGGTGGCTTATAGTGGCTTATGATGATGGCTTTTGTTGGTGGCTTACGGTGGTGGCTTATGGTGGCTTATGTTGGTGGCTTACGGTGGTGGCTTATGGTGGTGGCTTATGGGGGACGGTCCTTGTTGACGGGTCCCTGTGGGCGGGTCCTTTGGACTGATCCCTATGGACTGGCCCATGCATTTTATCCAAATTATGTCAAAGGGACCCGCCCACAGGGACCCGTCAACAAGGACCGTCCCCCATAAGCCACCACCAAAAGCCACCACCGTAAGCCACCAACATAAGCCACCATAAGCCACCACCGTAAGCCACCAACAAAAGCCATCATCATGAGCCACATTAAGCCACCAACAAACGCCACCATAAGCCACCACCGTAAGCCACCAACATAAGCCACCTCCGTAAGCCATCAACATAAGCCACCACCGTAAGCCACCAACATAAACCACCATAAGCCACCACCGTAAGCCACCATAAGCCACCGTAAGCCACCATCATAAGCCACCGTAAGCCACCAACAAAAGCCACCATAAATGCCGCCATAAGCCACCAACCTAAGCCATCCACATAAGCCATTAACATCAGCCATTAACATCATCCTGAATTATTCATGCCCGCGCGCGCCGCAAGAGTGTGCCGTGTGAACATAAGTGTTTATCGATAGTCTCCGACAATGTTCAAGAGAGTGACCTTGAAACGTAGTTGTAACTAGGGTAGTTGAGAGTATAGTATGATCCGTTTATTACCTATATAAAAGTATAGTATGGCCCTTTTCTTATCTATTTCATATAGATATCTAATGCTGAATGATAATCAATAGTGTTTTGCTATCACCTTTAATGAAAAAAAAAATACTGTGACTCAAGATTGAGCATTCTTTATTGAGCAACTTGTTGTAAATGTTATGTTTAATCCATCCTCCACGTCTCAGGAGCCATCAACATCACATACTATGCAAGAGGTAGTGTTGTTGTTTTTTCAGGGTGGAACTACAAGGTTATCTGCCCTCGATATGCAGATAGTTGTACCAAAGAAGAATTATTAGTATTCTCCAAGTTGTTCATTTATTATGTGACAGACAATACCGTGAAAGAAATCAGGCAACATGTACCAAAATCATGGTCGCAAGATCCTATGCTAAGTGAATATCTATTAATTCTTTGGATCAAGCATGTAAAGAACACGACCTTTCTTATCGTCAAAGTCATTCTGCTTTAAGACGTGTAGTGGATAAAGTATTGTTGAAAAGAGCTAAACAACGTTTGACATCCTGTGATGTCACAGTGGGGGAGAGGTTGGCTATAAAAGGAAAGTTAATGATGAGTGGACATGAACAATGAAAAGGATTGAGGAATTGGCATTTCTTTGTATTCTATTTTGTAAAGCCCTATTTGTTGTGAAATGAAAACAAGGTTTACCAGATCACAATGTCTTTTATTTTTAAAAATGGTGATAGCCATTTCATTTTTTTCACACATGAATATTTACAATTTCCACTTTACATTTTTTACATTCCCCTTGTTTAGTTTACACATTCTGTACATTTTTGTTGTTGTGAAATAAAAACAAGGTTTACCAGATCACAATGTCTTTTAATTTTAAAATGGTGATAGCCATTTCACTTTTTCATACATGGATATTTACAATTTCCATTTTACATTTTTTACATTTCCCTTGTTTAGTTCACACATTCTGTACATTTTTTAAAATCTTTTTCGTAATATACAAAAGCAAAACATTTTACACTAAAATGTATTACTTATCTTATTTTTACTAAACTACAGTAGCCTAACATTATACATTCTACTTACAGTTTTTACAAAAATTATTACAATATAAAACACACTACAAATATTACAATATAGTGATCATTAGACTTAAGTAAAGTAATAGTCAATGCGACTGTTTCCCCAAGCAAGAGTATCAAATGTGTTGGGTATAATGAATCGTTTGTTGTCTTCATTACTTAAAGCAACTTTGTTCAGCAAATTGGTATGTAGTTGATGATTTTTACTTCTAAATACATACATTTCCTTATATAATACAGGTGGGTTACTAACTATACAGTTTTTATAATCACTTATATCTAACTCTTTACTAACAACATTCTTTTTCACTCCTTTTAATTTTTTTACTGCTACATCATCAATTGTCATATAGCTGTATGATTTAGATTCTGTGCCTACAAAGGTGTCTATAATAACACCAGCACATTCATCCTTAAATTTCCCAAGAACCATTTTGTTTACTAGAGGTAAATGGTAAATATTATCCTCGGGATAGTCACTTGTATCAAACCTATTTAGCTCAGTTTTGATATCCTCATAAAAATCATCAGTTTTAAACTCATAAATAAAAGAATCTGTGTCTGTGTAGAGTAATTTAGCATTATCAAGATAGTTTTTCTTTACATAATCATAGTGAAATTCATACATAAGTGTTTTTGACAATTCCAGAATGGTGTAACCCACATATATGGGTTCGTTGTAAGTTACTTTAAGACGATTCATTTGTATTAAAACTAAATCCTCATGAATAATTGAACAGCTATGAAAGTTAGGCTTGTTTATTAAGTTGCTCGCACCATACCTTTTACCATCATTCTCCCACTTTGTTATCTGCTTTACATCAACACGTTTATCAGCATTCTCCTCAGTCTTTCCAAAAACACTATTATTCATGAGTTTATAAAAATCTTTTTCAAACGCGTTTGTTGACTGTGTTCTTAAATTATTGTTTAGATCAATATACGGTTTGAGCCATGCTGACTGATGAAACTGCAATACGCGATGAATTTTAGTTAACTTCAATCCACGCTGTAGACACTGTTTCAAGTTTTGATATTGTATTACATATTTACATTTATCATTTACATTAGCAATTAACATTTTTGTTCGTGATGTGATGTATGGAGATTTCATATTCTCAGGACAAAATGGTAAGTCATTATGATCATCATGTAACTCTTTAGGGTACTCAAGATTTACCTCTAAAATATATCCTTTATCATCGTTATCATTAAGAGTGTCAACATGTAAGACATCAATTTCAGGTTGTGTCAGCCAGCGAAAAACTTTCAGTGGTAGATATTGACTCATAGCCCAACCATATTGGTTATTTGCATCGAGGTAGACAATATACTTTGACTCTTCACAAGGGTTGTAGCTAGGCATGTATTTATTATTCACTTTAGAGTACCGTCCACTACATTGGCTTAATCCACCTCGAATTGATGATTTTATAAAATTGATCATGTCTATATCAGTCATTAATTCTAAATTTACTTTGTTTTTTTTTCTACATTGAACTGAAATTAACCCAGGAGCTGTGAAATACTGACAAGGATCAAGGTCATAAGTTTTCATACAAACATTCCGAAAATTTTCAAAAACATCTGCTAATAATAACACATCTGACTTCAAATATATATCTGAAAATTCTCCTAAAGTTTGAATGTCAAACTGTGCCCATACACGTTGTGCATGTAAATATTCCTGATCACTGATATGACTTGTGTTTAAGGAACTGTAAAATGCATCTTTCGGTGGTAAAGAACACTCCTCAAGACGTTCCACACAGTTAATATATTCATAAGGGAATATACCCTTTTGACGAATCAAATTAAAATCATCTTCTTTAGGAAAGACACGTTGAATTTCATGAAACTGATCTGATTTTAAATTACTAGCCAGCTTATCAAGACTACTCGTCATAAAGCGGAATGAATCTAAAAATCGCAGTTTAATGTTTTTTTATTGCTAGTTTTGATGTATTTTGTGAACGATATGTATTGTTCCTTATTATTTGCAATCACATCAATTTTCACATCTGAAGCTCCAAATTCTTTAACGATAAAGTGGTTATCGTATTTGCTACCGTTATGTAGAATGACCGGAATGAATTTACTTACTCTATAATTTAAATTATATTCTTGGTGAGCAGCACCACGATATTTTCCTGTTAAATGGTCATGATCGCGAACCCTGTCTGTATATAAACATTCACCACATATAAAACAATTAGTTTCAGTTTCAAAATTAATTTGCTCTGATGAAGTTAGTGGCTCCATTGGAATGATCGTATTTAAAATAGAGGATATACGGATGGCATCTTTTTCAAGTCTTTCCATAAAAACTTTAGGTGCATCAGGTCCTCTATTGAGCTCAAACTTATTTAAAGAGTCATCATAACTACATTTAATATAATATGCAAAGCTAAACGGTTCATGAATGTGAGTAGTGTTGGTGAAAGGTTGGGCTGGATTCGATGAACATGTATTAAATGGTTTTAGCAAAGCCTCGACGTCAGCATATATAACAAATGGTACTCGAAGCTGTTTCTCATAATCCTTAAATTTTAGAATGTTATTCTTAGGAGTCGGTAATACCGTTCACACATGATTACATCCCCATTTTTGGTGTTGAGTTAGTTGGCCCTCTTTTCTGAAATATAGTAAACAACCATCAAACAACCACTTTTTAGTCTTATATTTTGATTGCTGACTACCAACAAGTCTACTGAAATGTTTTATCCAACAATAGTGAGCATTTTCATCTTCGGTTATGTATAGTAAATTTACATGAGCATCCTTTTTTTCCTGAGTATAATATAGAGGACCTTCTATTCTCTTATTTTCAATTCCATAAACAATAATACTTACATTGTTCAGCTCTTCAAAACGTTGAATGTCTTTTATCGCCATAGGAAATTCTATTTCATTTAAATCTAACACTGAAGAATAGTGAGGATAAGATGACGTTCCCTCCACAGCCTTTTCTGCTGGATGGAGAGCTGAGGTTACAGCCCACGCAAAGCATGCGTCATCATTATTCATAACGTTCACAACAGCTTTCTGTCGTTTGATCCATCCTGGCAAATCAATGTATGATGATGCTCGAAGCGGGTTGTATTTATTCATGTTGGTTTCTAAATAAAGTACTTCAACCAACACCCAGCCCGACTCCCTTTCCTGGAACTCTTCACTCTTCACAATGTTGGCACTTGAAAAATGTTGGTATATATCACTAATATTAGTGGATTCCCTAACAATTATGTTTTTTGTATTAAAAGATTTGATATCTGTAATTTCACCTTCACTCCCAGTTTTTACATAGAGTCCAAAAAGTTCAAAATTCATTTTAATTGTTTTATGCTCTAATAAAACATTACCTACCAGGCCAAACACAGTAGGTTGAACATTTTTTAAAAATGATTCAATACTTTGAGTTTTTTCTTTACTATAAAGTCTATAACTAGCAATTCGACTTTTAAACGCACTACCAATTTGTTGAATATTCCCAGAATTTCTTTCATGACAAGCGTTATTTTTATGTTGAATACTGCGTAAATGTCCATGAATGATTGAAGAAGGTATATCAATTTTACATACATTACAATGTGTTATCAAAGGTTCACCATTCTTCTTTCTTTTTGATGCACAACTATTTTCACAATCTTGAGAACGTTTACGCTTTTGAGCATTACATTCGTTTAAAGGTTCCGTGCTAGTTGATGGTTTTACAGTTTTTAATTCTTGTTGTTCTCCATGCACTTCAACCATGTGGGATTTATATCGCTTTACAGCACAAAATCCAAGATCGCAAACTGAACACGAAAATGGTGCTGAACTGACATGCTTTAGATTTACATGCCGTTCAAGACTATCCTGTCTGTTAAATGTGGTAGCACAATGACTGCACACAAACATTTTAATGTCATGTTTAACATTTGCGTGCCGTTGAAGGCTGTCAGGTCTTGAGAACTGTTTCTTACAGTCACCACACTTGAACATGATGATCCCTTTCGAAATTACCTATAAAAGAAAGAAATCATAAATGTTAATAAATGATAAACAAAAGTACAATTTAAATAGTTTAATTATATTCCAGTCAATGGTTATAGCAGGGTATTTAAATCGATCATCTGTGAACTCCTAGCAAGTCCAACTTCATGTAGTTCTAACTGAGGGTTACTACATACCACTGTCACTGACACCTAGCGGTGAACGTTGGAACTTGATAGAGTGGTAGAAACCAGTGATCACCAGTTAAGTGAGATAAGTGTGACGTCATAGCCAGTCTTAAAGCAAGTCTAAACTTGTAGAACATGTCACGTGATGGAAACTAGCGATCGCCAGTTACGTGAGCTAAGTGTGACGTCATAGCCAGTCTTAAAACAAGTCTAAACTTGTAGAACATGTCACGTGATAGAAACCAGCAGCCATCAGTTAAGTGAGCTAACTGTGACGCCATAGTCAGTTATAAAGCAAGTCTAAACTTGTTAAACATGTCACGTGACAAGGTTAATTTAGGTAAAGTTAGGTGAACTGAGGTTAAGACTTTAAATATTCCCTCTGTCACTGACACCTAGCAATGAACATTCGGACTTAATAGAGCGGTAATCAAAATCTAACCTACAAATTTAGCTTTACACATCATGGTCAAGTAGTTCCTACTTTTGACTGCTAAATATACCATTTTCACTGACATGTAGTAGTGAACATTGGAAAATATCACTCTAGTTGTTTAAAAGTCATTAGAGGGGCACTAACCTTTTTATAATTGATCAACTGCTGCCACTGAATGAACAGATTGTAGGAATCTGGTAACCTACAGGTACCCAATTATCTGTAAACAAATCAATCAATCGATCAATCAATCAATAAATACATTCCAATCAATAACTTCAACATTAATTAGTAATAAAATACTACAATCCATTAATAATAAGTACTTACCTTGCAAAATAATTTAATGATTTTCTACCAAAACGTTTTTTTTACAACTCTTGAGCAGTAATAGAGCACTGTTCACTCAAAGCGAGTAATAAAGACTGACAGTAGAGAGATATATGACACCCCTCTTATATAAACTCTCATCGCTCATGTCAGCAGTTTTTTGCAGATCATTGCAATTCCTTTCCCAATACAGCTGAGAGTCCAAAGTACACTAGGAACACCTGTGTGGTATCCAATGACTGCTGACTTTGCATGATCATCACCCATTGTCTTGATCAACACCTGAGGTTTCAAATTACTGCAGCATCCGTCATAGCAACAGCAGTGTGCGCTCTCTGCCATGTCAGCAACATGACACCGGAAGGAACACCTGTGTAATATCCAATAACTGCTAACTTTGCATGATCATCACCCATTGTCTTAATGAACACTTGCGGTTTCAAATTACTGCAGTGTTAGTAATAGCAACAGATCTGTGCGCTCTCTGCCATGTCTGTAATATGACACAGGAAATATAACAAGACATCTTACTGCACATACCATCTCCTCAGTTTTAACATCTTAAGAACATGTATTATTCTTTTTCAACTACAAATGACTCGTTAGAACACATCCATCCACCAAGTTAGATCCCTTGTATGCTCACATGTATTTCGTCACTTTCCTTTCATATCGTTATCCCATTATAGTAGTCGGGGATTAGTGAACAACGTCAGTTCAACACATTGCTTTACACGCAAAATGTAGTTAGGCCCTTTGACATAATTTAAATAAATGCATGGGCTAGTCCGTAGAGACCAGTCCAAAGGGGATCATCCACAAGGACTCGTCCACAAGGTCCTGCCCACAAGGACTCGTCAACAATGACCCGTCCACAGGGACTCGTCAACATGGACCCGTCTACAATGACTCGTCATCAATGACCCGTCCACAGGGACTCGTCAACAAGGACCCGTCAGCCATGACTAGTCAACAATGACCCGTCCACAGGGACTCGTCAACATGGACCTGCCAACAATAATCCGTCAACAATGACCCGTCGACAATAACCTATTAGATTGGGTTAGGTTGGGTTACACTACAGCCGCCATCTTTAAAAAAGCCTGCCCTTTTACAAAAGCTATGAGTGGGCATGTGTAAAAACAAAAAACAAGCATGTTAAATCATAGTGGCTACCCACCGAACACATGCACTTTAAGTAGAACAACGTTTCATTCCATATTGGCATTCAAACTCTCACATGTTGCAATTGGAAAGAGAGATTCTCTAAAAAAATACAATTTCACCCCCTAGTAGGGGTAGGTTTTATTTTGGGGTGGAAATATGTTGTCCATTAGAAAGGGGGTGTCCGCCCGAGTTCATTGACACCTCGTACAAGTCTATAGCCTGATTGGTTCGCGAGATATTGCCATTTTAGTATTCCAGCGGTGGAGAGGTGGCAGTGGTGCTAGAACCCCCTGCAAATACACTACTGGATAATATTACTTTGCGACATTTTTCCCGGCTGAAGTCTTCTATTATTACACTGAAATCTAAACTTGCTAAATGGTCACAGGAGGTTATAGCTGCACTGAAAAAAGGAATATTAGTTATAAATTAGTTTGAAATCTAAAATTAATTAATTATATTTAAAAAATCCATGGCGCAGGGCTTCCCGTACCGCTGGGCCGTGGGCGGTCGCCCTCCTCGCCCTCCCATAGATCCCTGGTAAAGAATGCAGGCTTAATTTAGGTTATTGATGGAATATGTATTTATTTATTTCATTAACATTTGTTATTTGTCACCAGGGCATTAGCATATATAATAATACAGTTATATCTGATTACCGGTAGTGTTGGAAATGCGTCACTAGTCTTACCGTTGTTCTATGACCGTGGCTAGGCTATGGTGTCTATAATCAGCGGGGCGAGGTTGCTAGGAATGTCGTCACCGAGTTGGCGTCTTCCGACTTAAATCATGTAGCCTACCTCGCGGCAAAATATTAAGATCTAAGAATTTTTATTTCCATGTAGGAATACTTGAACTACTCTTTACAGACGTGACTAAATTAGATAATGGAGATTAATCTTTCTACCGAGATTAGTTTGGACATGTTCATGCCCTGTGTAAATTGATTTACAATATTTTATTGTCGAGGATACACAAGATTAAATGTGTAAATAGAAACGTCTTTATGACGGCAGTTATAAAAGAAACCCAGTGATAGTACTTATAAGTTGGTAAACATAAATACATTTTTCAATCGATTCCACATTCATGCTGTGTTTGGTTTGAAGTGAGTTTCTTGTAACCCGAGGTGGTCTTGAATTTTCTGAAAGTCATTGGATCCAGTTGCTGCCAATTTCTTGGTGCTCGCGGTGTAACGTAAGTTAACTTTCACGTAGATAGGTTTGTAATGTACTTTAGTGGAATGTATTCCGCCTGCCCCATCGTATTATGCTGAGATTTGTGTGTTACCTATTTAGGAATAAACAAGCCAATAGTAGGACGTTTCTTTTCAGAGGCTACTACCAGTAATTGCTCATTCAATTCCAATGATAGACATTCATATTGTACTCGATTATTATACTCTCTTCTATTATGTTAATGTTTTGTTGCAGGTGTTGTATTGTTGGACTTTCCATGGTGCATAATTAGTCCACTAATGACGGTCTAAGGCCTTTCATGATTAGGCGAATTTTTAACTTACTGGTATATCTTATAAACTCGAGCGTCAAGGTCGAATACGTTTTTTCGTTAACCTCTTCTTCCTACTGTGCACCAGGTGGGTTATATTCTTATTACTAGTAGCCTTACTTGAATACCGTACAGAAATTATCTCGTTTGATGTGTTATGCAGTGTTATTCACCTAAGATGATTCACGGAAATAACGTCTGAACCCTTAAAGATATCGGTATTCTGTTTTCATTATTCGTAACACCCAGGGGCTTGGAAAATAATGTGCTACTTTACTCGTGGGGTGAGTAATAACCGAGATATTGATACTAACACCCTATTTTGAAAAGGAATGTCACAAATTCATATTGCTGGCCTATATGTTTAACTGCGTACAAGTAAAAATATGTAAGTATTTTCAAATTTGGACAATACTTTTTGAGACATCAATAAGTACAGAATGCGCTGTTGTGCATGCCGCGTCAGACAGCGTGTAGTCGTGCAAAGTCATATTGGTTCCTGGGTCCAGCCACAGAACGGATACCAGGCATGTAAGCATATCGTACACATATGATGGGTTTGCAAAGTGTGTATGACAGGCGAATGCATGACAGGACAGGGAGGGGGGATGGTTTTAAAGGGACTAAAATAATTACTTCGACTTCATAGGAACATAACGAACCTATAATTAATTGTCACTGTTGGAGTGTACAGTACCTACGACTGTATGACTTGAGAAATAAACATAACAAGGACACCTGAAGAACGCCTTCTAGAAAAGCAAATGAATATTGTCCTAGGGAGACTTACTGGAAACGATCCCAAGAGCGTGGGCACGTGAACATAACAACATCTCGTCGGTGTAATTGGCATGAACCCAGGAACCTGCTTGCGCGTCATTATGTCCTTGCCCGATTGCACGCTGTCTGATGCAGCATGCACAACAGCGCACTCTGTTCTTATTTATATATCAAAAAGTAACTGTTCAATTTTGAAAATACTTACATATTTGAACTTTTACGCGGTTAAACCAGCTGTATGAATTTGTGTTCTTCCATTTGAGAATATTGATTTAGTGTCAATAGCTCTATTATTGCTCTCCACGTGAGCGTAAGTAGCACATTATTTTACAAGCCCCTGGGTCATTTAGGAATATGAGTACCGATATCTTGAATGGTTTAGATGTTTTTTCCATGTGATATCTTAGGTGAATAACCTTGTATTTGATAATGATTTGGCATACTGGAATAAGTAGCCTACGACCTCTTATAATCCTGAAGCGCACTTCGTGTGTTCTAGTTTGCTGAATATTATGGAGCAACAACCATTCATTAAGAGTGAGCCAGAATGGCTGCCTCAAACTGATGAATTACCCAATATTGTAAGTTGTATTTATTATGTTTATCATGTAACATAACAACCTTAGTGATGTGCGTAACAAGCAAGGTATATTGACTTAATACCTGCTACCAATTAGTATGCTGATCAGAATGTCTTAATATTTCAGTGTTACACGTAACGTAGTACAGTTATTCTGTCTGTGTGTTTAACGTTGGCTGGTTGATTTAGTGTCAATATCTTGATTATTGCTATTGTGTGATCTAGTTTGCTGAATATTGTATTATACTTTCCAGGAATCAATTGACCTGTTACTCTCTTATAATCTGCTGGATGAATCTGGTGATATATATGAAGATAAAAGTGGGGTAGTGAAATTTGAACATCAAGTACAGGTGATTATAAGTTTTATATTTCCTCTCATATATATGGTTCTTTCTTAAGCAGTCAGTAGTTGTGTTCATAATGCGGGTCCACTCTGTTGCCACCCTGGGCCCTATTGTATGTGGAGTCTACACCATAGGCTGTGATTACAGTATCTAATTTATTGGTAATGCAGTTTCACCGATCATCATCATCATCATCATCGTTGACAACCTCCAGTTTCCCGGGTGCGGTTCACTTTTTGGCATATTTGTCGGAGGATAAAACACTGATTTAGTAATAACCTCTTATATCAAAACTTCAATGTTTTAAACCTCAAGCAGTAAAAAAAATGTTTAACTCTTTCACATCTAAGGAGTATTTTTATAAAAATCAAACGAGAGAGAGAGCTAGCCATGCCTGTCAATATGATGTTGGTCCTCCTTCCACCTTGATGCCTCCCTCTCCAGTTAGATAAGGCTGTCAATATATTGATGGTCCACCCTTGAAGACTGCCTCCACTCCTAGCTGTAACTGTCAGTATGGTGCCGACTTTCCCTTCATCTACATGATAGCCTCAATTGTTGAATAAATATTTAATGGTGACGAGTTCTTGGTGTTTGTAGAAACTTTGTACGAAGGAGAAAGTTTTTTTTTGGACTGGCATGAAGTACCGTCGAATACACACCAGTGATTTTCTATGGCAGTGTTTCTTAGCCTTTTATCGGACCACGGTCGTGAAATTCATTCTCTAAAGTTCTTAAGCTGCTGTCTATAAACATATTGTTATTCACTTCTCTGTGTATTAACACATTGCATAATCACCTTGGTTGTTTCCTTAGTTTAGGGGCTGCGACAACGCGGTCAATAACCTTGATAACGACAAGGGCTCATTTATTTTTCATTACAAGTGAATTTATATAACATGAGATTTCAAGTAGCTGCCATTGTACTTACAAATAAGCTCCTATTTGTTATTCGTTACCGTTAAATTACACCCAAAGTTAGGTTTCCATGAGATCAAAAATGGTTTTAAATTGCCAACGCTTGGTACAAGACTTCTAACACAAAATTTATCAACGTTTATTGTCCTTATTAACCTTATATGGTAACTAAAAGTAACTGCATCTACGCCGCGAAGTCGCAAAACACACACACACGCACAATGCTAGCGACAATATACTGGGCCCACGTTTTGCGAGTGTATACTAACTGGAATGCTTTTTGATGAAAACTGCACATTAACTGTTAGGTGTTTTGCCATGTAACATGGACGAAAGAAAACTATGAATGCAGGGATGAATTACCTTCAGTATGTTACTTTATTCCCTCATTCCTTCAGTGCAAGTTTATAAGCCACCTGTAAGATACTATCCCACCTACGGAAAGAATACATATGTGAAACAAGTCATTTCTTTGCAGGACGATACAGACCATCACACAGATGTAAAGATTGAGGAATCTTCTATTCCGGAGAGCGTTCCATGCATCACAACAGCAGTATCATGTTCAGATCTGAAAGAGGTAAGTATCTTCATGCGTCTTTACAAGACATCTCCTTATCACCTCATAGCATTTAGGGATTAAGAGTTGTATTCTCACAATTACGTTGATGACAAACGGAAGTGTTTGGCTGTTAATACCTACTCCAATGTCATCCTCAGCCTGTATCTCCTTTGCAAACAGTGTGCTCCTGTACTCTAGCAGACACACAATGCTCGTAGTTACTAGCATGCTCTACAATAGACTCCCCACAGAGGCATTTCATTGATTCAATCTAACTTTTTTTTTGATCATTAAAATATTAAATTGCAGCGAATTGTAAAGAAATGCCTTGTGAATATTCTGAAGGTTGATTGTTTTATGCCGTCTTTCTCAGAAGCTATACTCGTGTGGTCAGTCTAGTTGCTTATTACTCAATGTTATGTGTACGTGTTGGACCGTAGGACCTGTTATGGTCTTTTGCAGAGCTTTCCAAACTTTTTCATATGGCAACATCTTATTAGCACACACAATTCTACATGACGCCTCTTTAATTATTTTAATTATAATCATAGACTATTTAACAAAGGAGGTTCATTTTAAAGAAATTGAAATTTTTCATAGTATACATATGATTTTCCAAGTATAATAGGCTATATTAAGGAAGTTTCTAATAGATACAATACTTGCACCTTGATGTTCCAATTCTATGACTGCTATGGGCTTGGCGATCATTTGAAATATGCTTTATATCAGGTCGGATGCAGGACAAATTCACACGCATTTCCTCATCTATCATTCTCAAACTTCCACGTTTTACTGTTTATTGGACATAACACGAAACGCACTTTCACACGAATATGTCGTTAAAAACTGCAACAAAGCAATGAGGGCTCTTTGACTCAGGCGAGGAAGATCTTGTTAAATAGAAACCCAGAAGCTGTCTAATTCTGACTCTTGGTTCTTAAGTCTTAAAGCCTGGTTGTTTTTAAGCTCCGCCGGTTCCTTTTCTTCGATAAGTTGAAGTTCACAAGGGTTGGAGGGTGCAAAAGGAAATCTTTTCAATTCGTATTGTGTTACGTTTAGTGTTGGAAAATATCCAACCAGCCTCTATTTCAGGTGCATTAAAAGATTATGAACCAGTGGTTGTATTTTGTCGCTAATTGGACATTTAGATGTCAAAGGACACTCTCAAAATTGCTCTCATTTATTTCTCTATAGCATAAACTGATTTTTACCCTTAAAGTGGCAATTGTGTCTTTAACAGCAAGGAGATGTGCACTCTTATCAACATATCGATCACGCGGCTAATAGGCCCAATGAGGGGAATTATTGTATTGACATCTGCCCCACTCTTATGGTCTTACTGTTAAAAGAATTAAAAATAAATGTTCATTTGACCTCAATCCTTTTAGGTTAATTCTTCCATTGCGGCACTGATCTTAGCATATTCATTAGCTCTAAGTTTACCTTGGTCTCAAATGATGTATTGTAAGTTTTAGAACTGGGGAATATAACCACTTACCTGTATAATTTTGATCTCTAGCTCTTGGATGTGAAGAACAGTAAAAAGTCATTCCACGAATATATCTTCACTTCAGCTCTGCATTGCTGTACAATTACATGGGTTGTCATTTGTGCAAATGTATAAGATGATAACACTGAAATAAATTATTCCATCTTATCCCCAGGATGTGAAAGAAGAAAATCTGAATGACGAAGCAGATGAAAGTGAAAATCACTTAAATGAGTAAGTGTTAAACATATAAACAGCATGTTCTTTTGTTTACGTTATACTTACTCGCTTTGTAGGAATGTTTAGGCTTTTCCTTTCTTAAATGCGGGTGCTAAACTTTCAGCTTCAAAATGAATTTCACGGTTTTCTAAATGAATAATTAATTAAGCGTTATTAATGTAAGGCAAGGCTGCAACTTATCACCCATACTTTTCAATCTTTGCATTGATCAAGCAATGAAGGAAATTGGAGAAAAAATTAAAGTGGGAGTGAAGATTCAAGGAGAAATAATTTCAACTCTGAGATTTGCTGATGACATCGTCATCTTGGCGGACACGCCTGAGGATTTGAAAGAGTTTTTGAATGGTATGGAATCAGTCTTACGGAATGAATACATGATGAAAGTTAATAAATGTAAAACAAAAATACTGGAATGCAGCCGAAATAAATCAGAAACCTCTATGGACATCAATTTTTCAGGTGAAAAGCTGCAGGAAGTAGGAGACTTCTGTTACTTAGGAAGCAAAATAACCAGTGATGGACGAAGCAAAGAGGATATAAAATGTAGGTTGGCTCAGGCAAAGAAAGCCTTTCTACAAAAAAGGAATCTGTTGACATTGAATATAGTTTAGGTAGTAGGAAGTCATTTTTGAAAGCCTTTGTCTGGAGCGTGGCGCTCTATGGAAGTGAAACTTGGACTATTGTTGCAGCAGAAAAGAGGAGAATTGAAGCATTTGAAATGTGGTGTTACAGGAGAATAATGAAGATCAGATGGGTAGATAGGGTGACAAACGAAGAGGTATTAAGACGAGTGGGAAAGGAGAGATGTTTCTGGCGACTGCTAATGAAGAGAAGAGATGGTTAGTAGGACACATACTAAGACACCCAGGAATAGCAAGCTTAGTTACGGAAGAAAGGGTTGAGGACAAGAACTGTAGGGGTACACCAAGGTTAGAATATGTTAAACAGATTGCTTCGGATGTAGGGTGTGGTAGCTATGTAGAGATGAAACGATTAGCTCAAGACAGGGAGTAATGGACAGCTGCACCAAACCAGTCAAAAGACTGAAGACTCAAACAACAACAACAACAACAATTCATTGTTATTCAGGGCAAACTATAACATATTTGTATAGAGAGACAACATAATTCCACAGAGTTTGAGTGAGTTCCATTTTGTGGTTAAAGGTAAAACACTTAATTTCAGTTTACAAAATGACACTATATTACCTTCGCTCAGACGCAGATACTTATAAAATGGCAGCTGACAAGTGGTGTATTTTATAAAGGAGATGAGTGTGGAATGTGCCGCGGCTGTCTCGCTGACTCTCCTGAGGCTAACTGTACTTTTTACCCTTTTGTTCATTCCGTGAGCCCTTTGTAGACATAAAATTACATTAGCACCGCAGAAGATATATTTTAAAAATCAACCCTATAAATGAGAGATTTAATTACGTTAAAACCCAAGCAACTCAATTCAATCACTCCTCCTAAAAAATATGTATACAGGTCAAGCTATCATTCATTGGCATTCACTTAAAAATAAAATCATAACACATAAGCTATCACTTCACTCCACGGCACGAAGATAAAAAGCAAGACTGCTGTTGTTTTGAGTCTTCAATCTTTTGACTGGTGTGATGCTGCGCTCCATGCCTCCCTGTACTGAGCTAATCGTTTCATCTCATAGCTACCACACCCTACATCCGAGGCAATCTATTTAACATATTCTAACCTTTGTCTACCCCTACAGTTCTTGTCCTTGTCCCTTCCTTCCATAACTAAGCTGGCTGTTCCTGGGTTTCTTGGTATGTGTCCTACAAACCTATCTCTTCTCTTCATTAACAGTCGCCAGAAACATCTCTCCTCTCCCACTCGTCTTAATACCTTTTCGCGTGTAACCGTATCTATCCATTTGATCTTCATCATTCTCCTATAACATCACATTTCAAACGCTTCAGTTCTCCTCTTTTCTGCGGCACCAATAGTCCAAGTTTCACTCCCATAGATTACCACGCTCCAGACAAAGGCTTTCAAAAATGACTCCCCATTACCTAAATCTATAATCGATGTCAACAGATTCCTTTTTTGCAGACATGCTTTCCTTGCCTGATCCAACCTACATTTTATATCCTCTTTGCTTCGTCCATCATTGGTTATATTGCTTCCTAAGTAACGGAAGTCTCTTACTTCCTTCAGCTTTTCACCTGCCAATTTGATATCCATTCAGGTTTCTGATTTATTTCGGCTTCATTCCAAGACTGACAAGGGTTAATTTTTAAGGCTGCGTAATTTCTTTAATAAAATAATTAATGACGTATCGTGACGCCCACATAACTCGCATTTATACACAATAATTGGCAATAGAGGCCCAGAAATTATTTTGGAAATCCTGTGTACATAGTGCAATCTAAGTACAGGTAGAGAATTTTTAAATACTACTTCAAGGGAGGAGGATTACGCCACTGTGGTGAGAAAAGAGAACGTTCGCAAAAAATTGTGCCAGTTAAAATGTGCGACGCTAGAGGAGAGGTATGCAGTGGTATGCCGAGAGTTGGATGATAAGTGTGCGCTGCTTAGTGGGGTTATAAAAGGGTTACCAGCTTCTGTACGTTATAACAGACCGCACAATACTGTATGTGCTGTGTGCCAGTTAATATGTACGACGTTAGAGGAGAGGCATGCAGTGGTATGCCGAGAGTTGGATGATAAGTGTGCGCTGCTTAGTGGGGTTATAAAAGGGTTACCAGCTTCTGTACATTATAACAGACCGCACTATACTGTATGTGCTGTGTGCCAGTTAAAATGTGCGACGCTAGAGGAGAGGCATGCAGTGGTATGCCGAGAGTTGGATGATAAGTGTGCGCTGCTTAGTGGGGTTATAAAAGGGTTACCAGCTTCTGTACATTATAACAGACCACACTATACTGTATGTGCTGTGTGCCAATTAAAATGTGCGACGCTAGAGGAGAGGCATGCAGTGGTATGCCGAGAGTTGGTTGGTTGTTAAAGATGGCGGCAAGTGACAGACCTCGTGTTTCAGTAGCTCTGACATATTACAGTGTTTTAGTGATATTTTACCTGTTCAAGTGTACTATATGGTGTGCAACTGTGCCTGAAAACATTTCCGACCGCAGTGATGTGTCGTGTGATCAGAAAATTCTGTGGTACTGCGCAGAGAGACATTTTACTTTCTCGACCGCTGCAGCTTGTAACCTCCCAGTGCTCCGCCATGTTTCCACCACACCTCGTGGACCTGTACAACGTTGCCGTGCTTCCTCCAGTACTGTTTACTTGATACTACTACTACTATCAGGTGACATTCATTTAAACCCAGGACCCCTTATCCTCTACTACCAGAACGCACAGAGCATCAAAAATAAACTAACCGACTGTATAGCAAATATAACCGAAATCAATCAATTTGATATCCTCTGCCTCTCAGAAACATGGTTGTCAGACTTCGTATCTTGTGGGGAACTTCCGTTTTCATCTGAGTTCAATGTGTTTCGGCGCGACAGATCCTCAAGGGGTGGTGGTGTTGCATTCGCAGTTCATAACAAACTGAAGGCAAAACATCGGCCTGACTTAGAAACTTCCTGCGAAATAATATGGATTGAGATTATTATCCCAAAAGGGAAGAATTTACTCGTAGGTTGCTTCTACCGCCCACCTTCCAGCAAAATTGACACCTTAGAGGAATGTTTCAACACTACTGTTCTTGCCCTCAATCAAGAAAATGAAATAGTGTTGCTAGGCGATTTTAACTCCCATATCTCCTGGACATCAATAGACAATGGTACCATACACTCTCCCCAAATAGATACTTTCATTTTATCAAATTTTATACACGGTCTACATCTGAAACAGTTCAATCTACACCCAACAAGGAAATCCGAAACACTGGACCTCATATTTTCAACCCTGCGCAATGTCACTGTGACCGTTGGAAGAAATATCCTGAACACCGACCATAGCTCAATAGAAGTCACTCTCCCCGTCCCAGCCAGCAGACATAAAAATAGCCCCACCACCGATAAGAAAGCTTTCCCTCTTTGGAGAAAGGTCGACTGGCAAGCTGTCAATCAGGATTTATCATCTCTACCCTGGTGCCTGCTAACAGCTGAGAGAGACGTAAACAGCGCAGTGGCCTTGTTTGAGGATTTACTTTACTCGGCCATTAAACAACACGTTCCTTTCTCCGTACCCAAATTCAACAAATACCCGCACTGGCTAAGTCAAAACACCAAACTCCTTCTCCAAAATAAAATTCGAGCGTGGTCACTGTGGAAATCAGTTCCTAATCCTCACACACGCAATGTATTTATTCACCTACGGAAAATTTCAAGAGTTCATATGTCAGAAGATTACAACCGCTACATTTCTTCCATAACAGGAAATCTCAAGAATAACCCGAAGAAGTTCTGGACACTTATATCATCCCGTAGAAAGACTCCCAGAATTCCACTTAACCTAAACCTCCATAATGAAGAAATCCCATTTGAATTGAGGTCCACACATTTCAATGAATATTTCCATTCAACCTTTTCAGTTCCCGTGCCAATCCCCAGTCCCCCTCAACTTACTAGCGTCTGTTCTGATTCACTGTTTCAAATTTCAACGACCCCCGATGAAATCCAAAATATTTTAAAAAGTCTGCCCGCAAACAGATCTACCGGACCATCAGACATAAGCCCTATATTCCTGAAAAACACCTCTGCATCTCTCAGCATCCCCTTATCCATGATACTCAACTGGTGCATGACTTCCGGCACTTTTCCTGACTCATGGAAAAGAGCTGATGTCACACCTGTCTTTTAAATCAGGCAGCAAGCATGAAATTTCCTCATACAGACCTATATCTATCGTCCCTATACTCTCTTCAGTCTTCGAAAGAATAATACATTGCCGTCTCCTCACTTTCACAAAACCACACCTCTCAGAAGAACAACATGGCTTCGTCCCTGGAAAATCATGTTTAACAAATCTGACTGTTCTGAGCCATCACATAATTTCTGCAATAGATCAAAAATATCATTTAGATGTAATCTACGTCGACCTGGCCAAGGCATTTGATTCCGTGAACCATTTCCTTCTCCTCCACAAGCTTGCTTCACGATACAACGTACATGGATCCTTCCTATCCCTAATACAAAGCTTCCTGTCCAATAGGCAACAACGGGTAGTGCTTCCAGGGTCTGTATCGTCCTGACTCCCAGTCTTATCAGGAGTAACTCAGGGCAGTATCCTGGGACCCCTTCTCTTCGTGCTGTATATGGACGATATAAACACATGTGTGCAAAATTCTCCGTGTTCCCTTCTTCTATACGCTGATGACCTCAAGATATTCAGAAAAATTTCCAATTCTGACGACCACGCTGACCTCCAGGAAGCAGTGAATACATGTACTGATTGGTTCAACAAATGGAAGTTATCCCCAAATCCGAAAAAGTGCTTCAATGTGTCTTTCTCACTACTGAAATCTGGAAATCAGGCGAACTATAAAATATGTGGAAATAAATTGGATACGGTTTCTCAGGTGAGAGATTTAGGTATTATTCACGATGATAAACTGACATTCTCTCCCCACATTGACCATATCAAATCTCGCGCAATGCGCAGTCTCGGCATTCTATACAGATTCACAGAAATTAAAGACCTCACTGCACTTAAGTTATACTTCACCACATATGTTCTCCCTATCCTAGATTTCTCTTCTCCAATCTGGTCTACTTCGGCTATAACCAATATTTCTAGATTGAACAGTGTCTTTAAATTCTTCATATCAGTAGTCAAAGCTCGCAATCCTTCACTAAGGCACTTCGCCAAATCCGATATTCTAAACCAGCTCAATGTACTCGACCTGAGAAGCCGTCTACAATGTACTGACCTGTGTTTCTTACATAAAATTATGAATGGTTACGCAAAATGTAACATGCTCTTAAGCTACTTCCCACTTCATGTTCTCTCCCGTTCAACACGCCAGAACCATTTACACCACGTACCTCGCCCACGTCTTGAAGTACATAAGCGCTCTATTTTCCACCGTCTACCTACCCTTAGCAACTCCCTTCCAAACATTGATATATTCTCTCCCTATCGAACATTCAAACATAACATTAGAAGATCCCTTTCACCCTCTTTTCCTAACCCCTCGCCCTCCTAATCACTCACTACCCCAATCACTCCCTGCGTCCTTCCCGAGATTTATCCTTTCTGCCATCACTGCCAATTGTTACCTGTTATTGTTGTTGTTGTTTTTGTTAATATTATTTGAAATTGTTAAAATATAGTGTAAAATGACCTTTTCATGGTTGTATCTAATAATTATTAAATAAATAAATAAGTGTGCGCTGCTTAGTGGGGTTATAAAAGGGTTTCCAGCTTCTGTACATTATAACAGACCGCACTATACTGTATGTGCTGAGTGCCAGGTAAATCGGTCTTCCCTACACAATCGGTGAGGCCCTAAATAATGTGTTCAATAGGGAAGTATGGTAACCCTTACACATTCCAACCAGGCAATTATAACGTGAATTAATTAGTGTCACATGAACGAACAAACACACCGCTAGTTACTTGGTGTGCAGTTGCCCGTGTTCGTAAGTACAGAGGTCCTATCCCTGGGGTAACTGAACAGGCAACCCGCAATACATACCATAGAAAGCTGTGTGAGGGCTCAAACGAAAGGGCTCCATCTCCTCTTTAGGACAAGTCATTTCGCCCTAAGATAAAAATTACCCCCATCCACGAAATTAAGGATGTTCTAGTGCGCATGCGCACTTAAAGGCTCTTCTAAATTGGCGGAATTCCCAATTGTTATGCTCCATACCCCCTTCTTTACCACCTACCCCTACCCCCAGAATGCCCTAAAATTCCAAATAGATTTTTCCAAATTTAAGTAGATTTAACACAAAAGTCCACCATTGCTTCCACTTACATTCGCCGAGCTCATCTCTGTTGACTTCCCTTGGTCAGTTTAGGTTCTTTTCCAGCCTATTTTTAGATTTATTTATTACTAGCTATTTTACCCGGCGTTGCCCGAGAGGTGTATTTACATGTTATAGAAAGATACATGCCAATATATTACGCAAGGTATATTCACTTTGCCCCTAAGTGAGTTTAAAACATAGTTATCTTGGGCTCTGAAGTTAATCAAGTGCCATATTAACTCATTGTAAATCTAGGCGAAAGGTACTGTGGAGTTCAATAACGTAGTAGAGAATGCATCAATAACAAAAAGGGCTGTATATGCACATTTCTCAAGGACCTAGTATCACAATTACGGTACTTTCCTGATAGTCTTTATTGCTCTTGTAATGGGTGTAATTGAGACGTCTTGTTCACATAGTTCTCTTTCATTTTTAAATTGTTGTATCTACCTTTTTGAAAGGAAACAATATTTAAATTATTCAATATTTGGAATATAAAGTCATCACTCTGGAGTCAAATATACTTATGATTTTTAACCCCGCACAAATGGTGTGATTAATGAGAAATGGCTTATTCATCTATTTATCTATTTATTTATTTATCAATATGAAGGAACACAGGCACCAGCCCAAATACATTCCTTCTTGACATTATCTGATTAAATAAAAACATGTATCAGTGGAAAATAGAGAAAACAGATTACACAAATTACACAAATGAAGAACAGAACATAAATACTACAAAGGAGATAGTGAAAATATAAACCATAAAATGAAAACAAAACTGTACAAAGTAGAAAAAAAAAGAATATAAAAAAATAAAGGAGAAAAGAGTACCCAGTATTCAAGGAACAGCTGCTTTTACTTGTTTATTGAATAAGTTAGCGCCAGCGAATAAATCTACTTGAACATCAATTGAATTATAAAATGATAATATTTTAACTAAAGGCGAATTAGAATGGTGAACACTTAGATCTTGGGATGTGAAAGAGTGCTTGCTGTCGAGATCTTACTTGTGGTACATGAAAAGTGATGAATTGAAATAATTCTTGGCAGTCAACTTTTCCAGTTAAAATTTTTCTCAGCAGTTGCAAAGAACTTAACGACCTTCTACTTTTCAAGGACTTGAAATTGAACAAATTTCGTAAAAACTGAGTCGAAGTATCAAATGGACAAAATACATTGAACGTCTTATAATACATGTATCTTAGAAATTTATTTTGCACAATCTCAATGTGATGAATTTGATCTTTATAAAAGGGATCCCAGATTACTGCTGAATATTCTAACTTGCTTCGAACTAAACTTTCATACAACTTAACAATTACTCCAGTTTTAGTAAATAATTTGGAGTTTCTAATGACAAAACCAAGCATCTTGTTGGCCGAACTAATTATATTTGCAATATGGTTATTAAATGTTAATTTGCTGTCATAAATAATTCCTAAATCATTTATCGACGGTACAATTTCGAGTGCTGTTTCTCCAATACAATATTTAGGATTTATATACTCCTTCTTCCTTGTAAATACCATGACTTTACATTTTTTTACATTAAGGGCTAAATTATTACTAACACACCAAGCTACAATATTATTAACATCCCTCTGAAGGTCATTCTCGTCTCTCAAGTTGTATATGGTCTTATATAGCTTTACATCGTCAGCAAACAATAATCAGTCAGAGTAACATAGAATATTAGGCAAATCATTAACCAAAATTAGAAATAGAAGAGGCCCAAGATTAGATCCTTGTGGGACACCAGAAGAACTAACAATATTACCTGAAATTTCACTTCTGAAACAAACAAATTGCTGTCTAAATTTTAAGTAGGAGCATAACAATTGAAGTAATGGTTTAGCAACACCAAACTGGTACAGCTTTGTCACCAGAATTTTATGGTCTACTTTGTCGAAGGCCTTTTCTAAGTCCATGTATATCACGTCAGTTCTTCTATTGGTATCTAATGCATTGTAAACCTTTTGAGTAAAACCCAGCAAATTTGTAATAACTGATCTGCCGGGCATAAAGCCATGCTGATATTGTGAGAGCTCAACCTTAATATGATTGTAAATCTTAGAATATAAAATGTGCTCAAATACTTTTGCTATAGCATTTATCACTGAGACAGGGCGGTAGTTCGATATCATTTCAGAGTTGCCTCCCTTTAGGATTGGAATAATTCTAGACATTTTCCACTTTCCAGGAAAGCTTGACGTCTTTAAAGAAAGATTAAAGATGAAGGCCAACTGAGAAACTAATAAGTCCACACAGCCCTTGATTATGTAAGGTGGTATGCCATCAGGCCCACAGGATTTCTTAGGCTTTAATTTTCTATTTATAGTTGTTCTTACTTCATCCACCGTTATGTGAGTCACGTTCAGCATATCAACCCTGGGCAAAACAGGAAATTCATTCAAAGACAAATGATCCACGTTATAAGTAAAATTCGTTTTGATATATACTGAAGAGAAATACTCAGCAAACCCATCTGCAATACTTCCAGCTGTATAATGATTTCCGTTTAGTATAAATGTGTAGTCGCGTGAACGTGATTCCCGCTTGCTTTTAACATACGTCCAAAACTGATTAATGTTATCATTAACTCCATTTTCCAGACTATGAATGTAAACAGCATAAGCCATTCGTAATTTTGTTTTTAGTTCCGATCTAAGCTGTCTAAATCTTTCATCATAATATTTCGAAAAACGTCTTTTTGCAGCACACTTTTTCTTAATTTTTATGGTTTGGATAATATCTCGTGAGAACCATACTGGATATTTGGATTTTCGAATGAATTTCTGCTTAGGTACACAATTTTCAAAACATTTGTAGAATGAAGAATAAAAGAAATCAACAGCATGATCAACATCCTTAAATGTGTACAGTAAACTCCAGTCTAAATCTCTTATGTTGCAATAGAGTCTCAAAAAATCAGCCTTTTTGAAGTTGTAATATTCACGATTAATTCTAGGAAGCAATGGAACCTTTTTAATGGATGATATTGCTAAATAAAGTGCAGGGTGATGTAAGTCTTCAGGTACCAACGGGAATTCTTCGTGCTTTAAATCAATTTGAATATTACCTAAAACCAAATCCAATGTCTTGAAATTAGAATTTTGAATATTGTTGTGCGATGTTAATCCAAGATACGAGATGAACTGGAATAAACGACGACAGACCGTGGACCCTTCATTAAAATTATAACCGGCGTTGCTAATTTCAGGTACGTTGAAATCGCCCACAATCAGGCAGTCAGATGTTATAAGACTATCAACGTTTTCAATGTAATTAAAGTATCCTTCATGTACATAAAGCAGTGTGTAGGCTACAATAGCTGCATATTAGGGAATAGTATTGCTGTATTTACATTCCTATTATCTCATATTGGGCGGCTTTGGTGGCGTAGTTGGTAGCATGCTGAGCTTCTATGGCCAAGGTCGCGGGTTAAAACCCGGCCGAAGTCATCGGAGTTTTGAAGAGCATTAAAAATCCTTCAGTATGCCTTCCTTCGGAGGGGAAGTAAAGCCGGTGGGCCCATCTCATAGGACAAAGATTTATGTGACGTAAAAGAGCCTTCCACTAACTACAGTAAAGCCGGTGGGCCCATCTCATAGGACACAGATTTATGTGATGTAAAAGAGCCTTCCACTAACTATACTCGTGTGAAAGTAAAATTTGATTAGCGCTATTAAGTTCCAAGGGTCACCGTCTGGTTACGGGGGTATCTATTAGCCAAGTTTGCAGCTAGATGTCGTTGACGGTAGCATTTGGTAGAAAAAGTAGGGACTACTTAAAACTGACTGTATGTAGTCCTTACCTGAATTACATACAACACACAATAATACAGCCGTCATAATTAACACCGGTTATCAGGCAGATTCTACACACATGCAAAGTACACGGGGCTGCATGACCGCGATGTCACAGCCCCTGAACAGAGGAACCAACTAACCTATCTCACCTAGTTAAAGTAAAAGCAGCAACTTGTAATCTCAGTATAATGTCAAGTGAGATGCATTGATTGAGAACACATTGAGCTCCTTCTTTAGCCCCTAAAGTATTTCGTTAAATAGGTCAGAAGTTTGAAATGGCAGACTTGGAATATCAATACTTCACCAATCCGTGTATAATTAATGAAGAGCCTGTATGCTTAAAAATCCATAAGCCTTTTCTAATCAAAGCGGCTTCAAGTAACACGACGTTGTGGAAAGTAAAGAGGTTAGCTCAAAGTATATGGTGTCTAAAAAGAAAGCAATGAAAAAGCAAATATAGGCTAATTATAAATGTGACTGAGATGAAAAAATATATTAAAATCAGTATGCAATCTAATTTAAATGACATTGAATGACTATAAATTTAATAAATACGATAACTTACTTGAAGTAATGACAATGTTTCATTTAGAAAATGATTTGTCTATTGCTTAATTTTTTATGGGTTTAGCGAAGTCCAAATTACGTCAGTGCTAGTTCTGGAAAAAGACGTAAATACGAATGGAGCGCTACTGTGAAAAGATCCTGTACGCGTTTGAGTGTTGAATGGGCAGCCAGTTTAAAGCAGGCAGGAGGGATGTGATCCAGCTGGCAGTGAAAATGGTGCTGCAACCTACCTTGTCTTGTGTTAAATGAACAGGCAGTTTAAAGCTATTATGAAAGAGAACAAAACATATCTACAATGGCATTACATATGCCAGTTGCCAGTACCGATGGAAGATGTCGCATTCAACACTACTCTTGGTCCCCCACAGGAGGTGTGCTTTCATTTCCCGAGTTTACGTGAGACAGAGTTAGGTGTGATGATTGTTTTACGTGATTTCCGGCGATAACTTTGTTCCGGACACAAACACTCCTTCGTCTGTTGTGTGTAGTCGTCATTTTGAGAGTCCCGCATCGTAGTTGTGATCGTATAATCGTGCACCACGGTTGCAAGGGCAGCTGTAGCAAGTCCAGACATCGTAGGTTTGAAACTATCCTGAGTGAGGTTTTTCTACACTCTGTCCAGGCAAATGCCGGGATAGTAGTTGACTAATGCTAGTAACGCACATGATAGTGACTTCTTTGCCTCTCATACCTACGATGATATCCAATTAACTATGGAATCAACAGTCCAGTGCATATCCATAAGTTATATTTTGAAAAATGGGTATCATGATGTTTTCTTGCGATTCTTTTGGATCATTCTTCAGTACATCCCCCAGGGGCTCACGACTAATGGGATGTGGGTTTGGAGACCACGGGACCCTAGCTGTGTGCGGTATTGCTTTCACTTACTTGTGCCCGGCTCCCTTCTGTCATCGTTCCTGTCGACCACCCTTGGTCACCTCTCGTTCACTTACGACATTACGACACTCCCCCTACTTCAGGGTCTTACAACTTGTGGGACGCTGGTTAGCGATCAGGGGACCCCAGCTGAGTTCGCTATTGCTTCCAATTAATTGTGCCGGGGTCCTGTCTGGCATATTTACTGGTCAACTCTTGTTCTCTTCCGACCCTGACGGTATCAGGATATCTGAGGTCTAAGAAGTCTTTCAAATTCCCGCCTTAATTGGACCTTGTTTCATCTTTCCTTATACCCTCATTCTTCGAAGGGTCAGATCTCTTGTTTTTCTTTTCATCATATCTCCTCCCTTCTGCACGAGGTCATAAAGGAGGCAGGGTGTGTGTAGCCCCACCACTGGAGGTGCTACACTCTCAAGGGCTCACGGCTCTTGAGGTTGGGAGGATACCTGAGCTGTATCTGTTTTTTCCCTTTTTCCAGTGATTCTGGGGAGGTCTCTCTCCTATTTCCCTTTCATGGCACACCTTACCAAATCCGTCAATTCTCATTTTTTGAGGGTTGGAGCATTTCATTTACCTGCATTTTATTTCCCTTATTCCTTCCTTTATGTCCTTTTGTTCTCCTAATCCGTAATTTGGTTGTAAGTTGTAGTTATTTTTAGTTCTAGTGTTCATTTTATCATCATTCTTCATTTTCATCCCAAAGAATTAAGAGGCCTATAGACTCCATGTTAGGCCCTTTAACATCAACTATCATCATCAAATTACAATTTCAGCAATATCTTTTTCTTCAATGAAACCTGAAAGTCTGGTTTAAGTTGTATTCACAGTGGAAATAATTTATTTTATGAAATGTTTGGATTGCATTTCTCAGAACTGTAATCCTTTCCACTCATTAACCAGACCGCAGCAGCGGTCTTGCCAGCAGGAAAGTTCATAAAGGTTTATATAAATCGAGTGAACCTAATGGAATTCTATTTTAATAAGGTGCGATGGTATGTTTGGTTTCTGTGATTTAATATCAAGCTAATGTATTTTGTGGCCGGCCCCGTGGTGTAGGGGTAGCGTGCCTGCCTCTCACCCTGGAGCCCTGGGTTCGATTCCCGGCTCCGTCAGGGATTTTAGAAACTGACGTGAAGGCTGGCACCGGGTGTACTCAGCCTCGTGATGACAATTGAGTAGCTGTCTGACAGTGAGGCAGCACCCTGATCACGAAAACCAAGATTAACGGCCGAGGGGACCCGATGCGCTGATCACGCGACACCCCAATATCTGCATGCTAAATGGCTGGGCAGCGGTCGCTTGGTAGGCCTAGGCCCTTCATGGGCTGTATTGCCAGGGGTTATTATTATTTTATTATTTTGTGATATAATTTGCATTTTGATATTGCGGGAATTATATTGACAAATAGTGTCACGTCTTTGCTATGCTATACTCGGTTGACAGTGCTGTGTGAGCAGTTGAGTAACTAACGGGATTTCAAGCAAAGATCCTCATTTTCTATACCGGTAGCGCAGAGCACAACTCGCATCCAGTCGGCCGTGTCTCGACTTGAGCTATGTTGCCATGGAAATGATCTGCCTTGCCATTCCTTCATGAGTATATTTTATGACTTTATATTAGCATTTGCTCGAGTACAACAGGACTGAAATCAGAAGAATGAGAAAGACTATCGAAAATTCATGTAGTCGGCCGTTCCTTCCGGGTCCTAAACTATGTGTATGCAAAATTTGGTTGAGATTGGTGGAACGGTGTAGATTTGTATACGGAACAAACCCACATACCCACCCACATACACACAGACTTTCACTTTTATATATAAGATTTAATTTGTATTTATAACTCTTTATTGATGATCGATTTATCGATTATTGATCAACTACAAAGTCATCGACTCGAGATTTCCAAAAATAGTAGATACCACCCAAACGCGTAATCGGAGATTATCATGCGAGGGCTCAAACGAAATGCCTCCATCCCCTCTATCCACAGGACACGCCAATTCCAATACCGATATTCTTTTTATGATGGACGTTTGCAAGGTTAAGTGAGGGTTTCCACTAAGTCATGTAGCATGACACCTAGCTGCGCACGACAGGATAGCCCGAGCGGTCGATCCAACATGATTGATTAATTTATATTTTATTTATTTATTTAATGTCTATTTATTTAGTATTTAATTTTTATGAATTTATTATTTTATATTTGATAAATTTGTTTCTTCTTCTTGTCGACGTTTCGGCCAGCTAGGGACCACGTTAATTCAACTGCTCTGTGCCTCTAGCTTTACCATTCGCCCAGTAACGTCTCATGTGTTCTCGGCGGTGCTGTTTCCTGGTCTCAGTTCACGTCCTGACTGTTGTTAGTTTAAGCTTTTCCTGGAAACTCAGGTGCTCAATAGTTTCACCTTAAGGGGCGTACGCATCTGAATATCGCATGTAATTCCCACTTGTTTTAAATACTTTCATACCTCTCCAAACCACGCTCCCTTGTTTCTTTTACCCAGAAAGTAAGTAAAGATTTTGTTTGACAATCACATTGGGCTCAATTTTGTTCAATGACCATACAACACAATCCTCCTCTTTCTCATCATGTCAGTGATTTTGGTAACATGTGTGTAGAGTTCATAGTTGTGCTTCCGTCTGTAATCACCGTTTTCCTTGACTGGGCCCAAGACTTTCCGTAATATCTTCCTTTCTTTTGTTTCAAGTTTCTCCATAAGACCTTTTCGTTGCATCCTAAGACACTCTGCAGCATATAATGGTTCCTGTCGGATGACTGTGCAATTTTCTTGTTATATATTCCCTTGGTTAACTGGTATGCAGTTTCCATTTTTGTCATTCGAGATGTAAAAACCTTCTTCTCAGAGATATTAAGCTCTATCCATTCACCTAGGTATTTGAACTTTTCCGTCCGCTTGATCTTTCCTCTTGCAATGGCTAGTTCCCTTGGTGCCAGCTTTATGTGACTTATACACTTGGTTTTCCTGAAGGAGATATTGTGAGTGAATAAGGCTTGAGGTCCAGCCCCCAGGAAGTTTCTCTGTTACTCAAATATCGCCTAGAATCTTAGTTAACATGTCAGCTGCCTTGTCTCCATCATATTTCCGTACTTGAGATGTTATCAAGTCTTCACCCAGTGCCTTATTGTTCTTCAATGACTGTATGATGTGTTTAATTTCATTTTTTTGTCCGTGAAAGTGAATCTGCGTGAACGCGTGCATTTTCTTCGAAATGAAATGTGGATTCTGGAGCTTTTCAGTTTAGGAGTGCTGCAAAGTATTTAGCCAGGATTTGGCAGTTGTCATTGTCATTGTGAGCAATTTTTCCGTCGGGATCTTTGAAGTGTAGGTTTGGTGAAGTGTGTTTATTGAGATTCTGTTTGAAAATTCCGTAGAAGTCCCGAGTGTTGTTCTTCTCGAAATCTTGCTGAATTTGTAGTAGTTGATTCTTGCCGAAGACACGTTTAATTTTTGTGTTGTTTTTTCTTGTATCTAGGAACTTCTCCCAGTTATCTGCGTTTCTCAATGAGTTCCATCTATGGCAGGCAAGTTGTCTTTCCCTTATTACCACATTACACTCACTGGTCCACCAGGCATGCTTCTACGGTTTCGTGAGGGTGTCTGTCTTAGCTGCCGACCAGGGCGTCTTGTAGTTGTTCCCAGTTCTGTGGATCCAAGGACTCAAGCTTCTCAGAGAACTCGTGGTTAGTTCTAGTTTTGTGTCAAACCTGAATATTTTCTTAGGTGGACCTTCCAGGTATTTTGTGGAATGAGTTTAAGTTTGACTTTAGAAAGATAATGATCAGAGTCTAGGTTGGCACTTCGCAGAATCTTCACTTTTTGTATCTCTCGTTCCGCTTTCCGAGCAATGGCTACGTGATCGATCTGGAACTCACCAAGAACGAGATTTGGGGATGTCCAAGTATTTTGTTTCTCGGTTAAGTGCTTGAAAGCTGTCGATTTCATAAGTAGTTTGAATGCCCTACAGAGGTCAATGAGTCTCTCCCCGTTACGGTTGGTTCTCTGGTGAGCCGGATAATTTCCTACAATGCTTTGAAATTTTCTTTCTTTTCCGAGTTGAGCATTGAAATCCCCCAGCATGATAGTTGTGTGCTTCTCGGGTATTTGTGAAAGGATGTCCTCCTGATCTTCCCTAAATATATCTGTTCCTTTTGGGTCTGTTTTGTTTGCCTGATTATTCGGTGCGTGGACGTTGACATCAGTGTACATCTTGTTTGCACTACGGAATGAAAGAGTCGAGACTCGGCTGCTAGAGAGGCGAAGTCCGTGACTTAATCTAAAGTACTGCACCTAACAATAAATCCTATGCCAAGATGAGGAACATTTTTCATTACACGTTTGCCAGTCTTACCTTATAAATTCTGTAACCTTGTGATTCGAAAGCATGTTCATCTGTAAACCTTGTTTCTTAAATTGGGGTGATAGGTATTTTATGTTGAGAGAGTGTGTCTGTTTAGTGTTTCAGTTTGCCGACCTTTGAAAGGGAATTCACATTAAAGGTAGCAAAGGAATTACGACGCTTTTGTTTGATTTTTTTGTGGAGTCTCCGATATCTCCAAGCATGTCGGTGCGGGCTCCCCCAGAATCCGAAGGCCCGCATGAGTCACTTTTGACGATTGTTGATTGGTTACCACCTTAGGTAGTAGGTTCTGCTGAACTTTCCTCTATGCTTTAAACAGTTGAAAAACTGTAGATTGGGCTGAGTGATATTTTACACTGTCCAAGATACTACAATGGTTGCGAGCCTTGGAGGTCCCATCACTGACCGGCTCGCCGACCCAGTTCAGTTAGTTATTGTTGTTTTAAGGGGCGGAACTACGAGGTCATCTGCCCCACCGACCCAGTTTCCCGCTGGGATTGATTACCCACCTTCCCCTTGGTTGCTCGGCTTAACAGGGGGCACCTCGTGTGGGTTACATGCTGGAGTTGGAGTGGAAGAGGCTAGTTGGATTCTCTTGTTGTGAGCAGCGACTTAATTCACTCCCATTCGCCCAGAGCCACAAAGACTCCTCCCAGGTTGATTCCTGGGACCCTTATTTATTTATATCTTTTTATTTATTGAATACTTATTATCAATTATTATTATTATATAACGAAAGGTTCGCTTTATCATGACGGCTATGCGGGTAGTGTCATGTGTGGCTCGCTCAAGGTCACGCCGTCGTTTCAACATAGAATAAACCTGTCGAGAGTTAGCACGGACAGCTATTGCAGCTGGCGTGTTTCTCGTTACCTTTTCAAACAAGACCAAACCAGTTTCGTGACGCCACGGGGTTGTGGTCATCTGTGTAACGTGGACAATTGAAATATTTATTATCAATATTCAACTTTTATTTATTTATGTATTTAATATTATTCATTTATTTAATATCGATTATTTATTTTATATATTCCTAGCTTCACCCTGTATCTTTAACTGCTTACCCAGTGTAAAGGAAGGCGTATTTTTTTTTATTTCAATGAACTACGACCTATATCCGTTTTCCGTCTCGAGATAATGGGTTAATATCACTGACTGGACTACTAATTATACTATCATAGTGAGAGCATGTGCAACGAATTCTTGTCAGACGTAATTTAAGAGTGGCGAGGTGCATGAAACACGAATCCCCCTTCCGTCCAATCTAAACTTGACTGTGTATTCTGCGAATGAAGGCTAAAACTGAGGTGATAGGCTCGTTCACTAGCTAGGAATTGAATGGAGATTGTTGGAAGAAATGAAAACCTAATACCATTTATAGTGGGCGATGTATTGAAGATAGTAATATGCTGACCGGGACTTTTTTTTAGAACTCTTCATGGTGAACAATTCGTTCACTCATAGTATATAGATATGATGAACGGTTTACTCGGCGTAAGCTTAAAATGCAGACGGACAGTAGTTTGTCTTTCAACTTGATTCACTGAAATCGTTACTGCTCGGCTCCCATTGGTTACAAATGAATTATTTTCATCAGGAACCTTTCTCGAAAAATCTTTTACAGAATGGTGAATACCGCATCAAAATCCATCTAGTGGTTTTCGAGATTGGGCGAAACATCCAAGAACCGGCGACTTTGATTTCTCTAACTAGAGATTTAAAATGTATTATTACATTGGTGTTGGAGTGGCGTGCCTGCCTCTCACCCGGAGGCCCCGGGTTCGATACCCGTCTCCATCAGGGATTTTAGAAACTGGCGTGACGGGTGAAACGGAGTGCACTTAGCCTCGTGAGGACAATTGAGTAGCTGTCTGACAGTGAGGCAGCGCCCCGATCACGGAAACCAAGATTAACGCCGAGGGGACCCGATGCGCTGATCACGCGTTACCCCTATATCTGCAGGCCAAATGGCTGGGCAGTGGTCACTTGGTAGGCCTAGGCCGTTCACGGGCTGTAGTACCAGGGGGTTATTATTTATTGATATTTCATTTTGTTTTTATTATTATCATTTAATGTATATTTATTTATTATTCAATTTTTATTTATTTATTGAATATTTAATGATATTTAAAATGTATTTAGTGTTATTTATTTATTTATGGGTGTTACGACACTAGACAAGATAGCCGAGTGGTCTATCCCAACTTTTGCAACGCCGGCCACGATAGCAGCGTGCACTTGCGAACCATCCCAGATGATGGTCTTACCTACACCCTACCCCTGCACCAATCCATCACACCTTATTCCGCCATCTCCACCATCGTCTCCAGAATTCTCCCAAAATCAAAACAGATTCCTCCAAAATTTACCTGATTTTCCACAAGGACAGCATTTCTTACCCTTACTTATGCCAGGCCCCTCTCTGTCGACCTCCATTGCTCACCTCTTATTCATTTCCAACCAGTATGCCATTCGAGTGTCCAATGACGTACCAAAATCATCAAATATTCACCAAATTTCCTAAAATCATCAAAATTCCATTAAACATAACAAATTAACCACATTCCTCAAAGATCCTTCCAAATATACCAAGTTTCCCCCCAAATCCTTCCAAATATCCAAAGATTCCCAAAAATTCTCCATATTTTAGCCAAATTTCCTAAAATAGATGAAAATTCCTTAAATCACCCAAATTTCCCCGATTTAAACCAAATTCACCAGATTCCACAAACTTCTTACAAATATACCAACATTTACACAACTCCTTCCCAAGATACTAAGATTCCCCAAATTCATCAGATTACCTAAAAACCACAAATCCTACAATCCCAGAGCACACCAGACTTCCTCGTAAGAAAGGAGTTATAAAATACGTTCAAATGCATACTTTCAACTACCTTCCAAAGGGCGTAAGGAGCGGTCAGGGCAGCCGCGAGTGGGTATCTGTCGACAAAAGCTGCTAGCAACATTTTCTTCCCAAAGGGCACACGGATGTTCAGACACTCCACGAGTTCAGTCACCTTAGAACCCAAGTATCAATTCTTAAGGGAACATTACTTGTAACTAAAAGATTCATTGCAGCAGATACACAAGTACCAATGTTAGTCCGGCCTAGAATATGTTCTTATTTATGGAGATGTGTTTCTAGGAAACATGTATATATTGCAAACATTGTGGGAAGCAAACTCATGTCTTAACTATATGAGATAGCCATTTCGGTTGTTGTACTATTGTGTATATTGGACAGTAATTAAGGATTGGATTGGGAAGGAAGCTGTAATGGCATTAGTTGGAAACCGTTTGTTGTAACCTGTGTTATTGATATTGTCATACTAGTGTATGTGAGTTGTTGTTTGTTATTTTAGGAGAGATTGCAACATTGTGTTTCGTCTGCTTTGGTTAGGTTGGGATGGGTTAGGCAAGAGTACTTTGGAATTCTCGAAATATTGGTGTGTTTTTGTTTTTGCTTGCGTACTAACCTACAAGGGAGGTTAGCTATGGTGTTATGAGGGCTGTTTCACTCCCACAAGATCATGGAGTGTATATGAGGTTTCTCAAGAAAGCAACCTACTAAATGAGTTACCATCCCAGGCCTTTTAAAATTCTATCACCAAATAAGCCGCCAAATATTCTACCATCAAATAAGCCGCCTAATAAATCCCTATCAAATTAGCCGCCAAATAAGTGACCACTATAAGAAAGAAGTTGGTGTAGTAAAGATACTCTCCATACATTGCTTTGTATGTACACAACTTTGCTTTATGGAAGTGAGCGCTGAGTAGATTCATGATATCTGGGGGATAAGAGATAACCTATGAGGTTAATGAGTTCGGCTGTAGATGGTATGAGAATCAGAGGTAGACCTAGGATGCTATGGTGAGATCAATCTCCAAGTGAAAGGAGTAGAAGCAGAGGATGCTGGTGGAATTCGAACCACATGACATGATATTACACTTCAAGGAAGTGGTTCCGTGATGAACTAAATAGCCTTTTCTATTCTCCTGAGCTCTGAAGTTAATCAAGTGCAATATTAACTCACTGTAAATCTAGGCGAAAGATACTGTGGAGTACAATAACGTAGTAGAGAATGCATCAATAACAAAAAAAAAGGCTGTCTATGCCCATTTCTCAAGGACCTTGTCGCACAATTACAGTACGTGACTGAGCCTTAAATTCTGTTGTAATGGGTGTAATTTAGACGTTTTGTTCACATAGTTCTGTTTCATTTTTAAACTGTTGCATCTAACTTTCTGAAAGGAAACAATATTTAAATTATTCAATCTTTCTAAGATAAAGTCATCATTCTGGAGTCAAATATACTTACGATTTTGAACCCTGCACAAATGGCGTGAAAAATTGGAAATGGCTTATTCATGTGCATAGGTCATTGTGTAGGCTACAATAGCTGCATATTAGGGAATAGTATTGCTGTATTTACATGCCTATTATCTCATATTGGGCGGTTTTGGTGGCGTATTTGGTAGCATGCTGAGCTTCTATGCCCAAGGTCGCGGGTTCAAACCCGGCCGAAGTCATCGGATTATTGAAGAGCGTTAAAATCCCTCAGTATGCCTTTCTTTGGAGGGAAAGTAAAGCCGGTGGGCCCTTGTCATAGATTTATGTGATGCAAAAGAGCCTTCCATTAACTACACTCGTGTAAAAGTAAAATTTGTAGGTTAAATTTGATTAACGCTATTATGTTACAACGTTCACCGTCAGGTTCTGGTTGCTGTGGTATCTATTAGCCCAGTTTGCTGCTAGGTGTGGTTGACGGTAGCATTTGGTAGCAAAAGTAGGAACTACTTAAAACTGACTGTCTGTATTCCTTACCTGAATTACATACAACACACAATAATACAGCCATGACGATTAACAGCGGTTATCAGGCAGATTGTTCACACATCCAAAGTACACGGGGCTGCATGACGGCGTTGCCGCTGCCCCTAAACAGACGAACCAACGAACCTATCTCACATAGTTAAAGTAAATTCAGCAACTATAATCCCAGTATAATGTCAAATACGATGCATTGATTGAGAACACATTAGGCTTCTTTAGCCCCTAAAGTATTTCATAAGATAAGAAATATATTCTCTAAACCCATACCGTAATGATCTCTAAAATGCTATAGCTGAGTTCAAGGTGATTAGAATTCGTGATAACTACACCATTATTCAATAGCATTCGTCAGTAAGCACTTAAATGGCTCATACATAGGAAATCAGCAAAATGTGGGATGAACACACTTTTTATTTGAAGAAATAGGAGATCAGATACATGTACAATGAACAGCACTTGTTTGTCAATAACCAAACTGTAGTTATGGCTACCGCTAGCCTTAGTCATCACTTTATTTATATCCTCTTTGGTCAACACTAATATATTTGGATTGTCACTGTCCGTTGCGGTACCTGGTGTCATTCTGTGTTACTACCGCCAAATCGGTCCTGGTGGCAAATTGGGTTAATACCGCCGTAGCTACAGTTTGGTCTTTATCATCCGAAATCTAATCACAAAGAAAATAATGCTACTTTAATAACAATCTGCAATAGTATGTCGAATGCAGGGTTTGTCAATGTATTTCTTTTTTAATTTCATTTCCCTAGTACGACTACTGTTAATAAAAGAGATACGGTTTCAGATTTTTATTGCGTTCAGATTTCTAATGTTTTTATCGTGCTTTAGATAATAAATGGTGTGGCCACTGCCTGCTGGATCGCATCCCTCCTGGCTTCTTAAAACTGCCTGCCCATTAAACGATTACAATATTGGTTTATGCGTACAACCTCGTTTCCAAATATAGACGCTAAGAGCAGCACCAACCCACTGTGATCGCCGCTTTTTCATGTCACTGTTACAGACATTTGTTTTGTATTGATATTAATGGTGAAGTTGTGTTTTGTATTTTATGATGGCGTACTGCTTTGTGTGCTTTTGTATATCAGAACAGGGCAAGTTTGAATGCCGAGGAATCTCATTTCATGAGTTACCATCGGACAATTCACTTGACTTATAAATACACACACTAATACAGCCATCACAATAAGACGGGTTATCAGACAAATTCAACACACTGCCAAGTACACGGGGCTACATGAGCACGATGTTCCAAAGCCACTAAATTAATCAACATCGCATTCTTCGGTGGGCGGAGGGATTTATTTTCCCTGTCTTTTATTGCCCTTATTCTTTTCATCTCGTCTAGTATGTAAGTTAGATTTAAATTAGTTGGAAGTAGTTGTATTTTTATTATCGTATAATTACGGGCAAATGAGCTATAGACATTTCGCCCCTTGAAAACAATCCCCTCCACCATCATGTATGTTTCGCTTTCCTTTTAAATTGAAAATTTGCCCGTAAGTATGTGTCTGAATTAATATCATAATCTTTATGCTGGTTGAATAACAGAAGAACTAGCTTAGTGCCATGTTTTCACGTTTTTTCAATTTCGATATTAAGCCTCAATACTTAACAACCCTTCGTTTTGTATTTTTCGCTTTCCTTTATACTGAAAATTTGCTCGTAAGTATGTGTCTGAATTAATATCATATACCTTATGCTGCTTGAATAACAAAAGAACTCACTTAGTGCCATGTATTCGCGTTTTTTCAATCTCGATATTAAGCCTCCGAAGTTAAAAACCCTTCGTTTCTTGTATCGTCCCCTTAAAAAGCCGCGGTAGGTTGGCGCTGCAACCTAATGGTGAATTAATATACAGATTATCCGGTACGCGTCTGAGTGTTGAGTGGGCAGGCAGTTTAAAGCAGCCAGGAGGGATGCGATCCAGCTGGCAGTGAAAATGCCGCGGCGATCACAGTGGGCTGGTGCTGCAACCTATCTTGTGTTAAACGGTCAGGCAGATTAAAGCAGCTTGGAGGGATGTGGCAGTGGGTGTAGCATGGCCTCTTACCGAGATAGATGGAAACTTGGTGGTCCCGTCCTGAGCTACTGTTGCCATGGAGATGGCCGGCCTTGCCATTACTTTATCAGTTTATTTTCTGACTTTATTAGCCTTTGCTCGAGTGCAAAAAGGCCGAAATTAGAAGAATGAGAAAGACTATCGAAATTTCATGTAGCCAGCCGTTCCTTCTGGGTCCTAAACTATGTGTATGCAAAATTTGGTTGAGATTGGTAGAACGGTGTAGATATATATATGGAACAAATCCACCCATCCACATACATACGTACATACATACATACATACATACATATATATACCCACATACAGACTTTTACTTTTATATATAAGATAGGCTATAGAGTTATGTATTATTAGATGGCAATTATTACGTAGGTTCATTATTCAAACGTTGAGTTCCATCGCATGATTAGGACACAAAAAATAAAAACTTAATTTAAAAATTTCGCACAGCTGCCATCTTGCGGTTAGGTAAACAATAGAAACTTAGATGTCAGTGCATTACAATGTGTATAAACATTTGCTGTACTATATTTTTCTGCGCTCGGATTGATGATTCGCGAGAAACGTCTTCTTATATGATTCAACTTCGCCTGGTTGCCATGTTCGTTTATTACATAACAGGTTATTAAAGTTTCATACGTGAACTTCTAGTAGTGACTTTAACACCGTACAATATTTCAGGGTTATATGTGTAAGCGTTTCGGAGGTATAGAATGCCGGTGAAATATTTCACACAGCCGCCATGTTAGACTGGAGAGACGTAATAAAATTTGAGGGGCACGGTAGAGGTCGGCCACTTGCCGCGTTTCATAGAAATCCTGCAGGCGTTTAGACTTTATTAGTTGGACACACACGCGGACAAAAGGTGTTTTCTTAAGCTTATTTTTTCAAAAATGAAAATAGGCTAAAATCACACATTATTGACCGGTAATCGCTTGTTTATATAAATATTACGTATATAAAATTAATCTGACAACCTGTGTTATTGTGGTGTTTGTATAAGAAAGTGTTTCTTTGTTATTCAGTGTCATAATTGTAAAGGAGGTGGCCCTGGTCTTAAGTTAGAATCATCTCTACATTTACCTGGAGGAGAAATGGTAAACTACTTCCAGGATGGGAATATTTTCAGTTTAGCCTCACGAGTCAGAGTGTACTCGGATCCAACTCTCAGATCAGAATATATCTGCTTGGTGTTGTTGGAATACTAGTGACAAGGGAATAGGAGTAGGCATCTTGGACATACGCAGCGTCGTGGCCCTCCTTGTGCTCGGACAGGTAAACTCACCAGCTTCTTAGAGATGCAACTCGTGGGAACATTATGTGTATGCAGGAGCAAGCAACCTGCTTCACTTGTATTTCTTAAACCTGCTAAAAATAACATGAGTAAACCTATGGGAATGATGGAGTCGCGCTCCCATCTGACAGATCATGGACTCTTTGGAAACGAACAGGTTATCCAACCTGTATTCAAAGGGGAGTAATTATTATCGATGTTGGTATGTAGGGTTAGGAAAGCCAAAGCCGTTTTGACAACCCCCGAATCCAGCCGAGTGGTCCCTAGGCGACTAGGAGATGATGGACGGGGAGGTGCGAGTAGGGCTGATTTATACCCGAGGAGAGTAACAGCAACTCATGAGCTCAGAGGAGTTTCCTGGGTGTCCAAACTCTAACAGAGCTGACTCTTTTCGATAACTCGCCAGGTGAAGTGTGCTCTAGAATGATTGGATAGAGATGTGGTGTAGCTACTACTTCTGGAATGATGTGTAGATAACGTTGACGGGGTCATCTGTGAGCCCTAGCCCTTATACCTAGTGGGCTTAGAGGTTGTGAGGAAAGTGCAATAATGGCTCTTACCCAGACCGAGCCTAAGCCTTTTGAGAGAGCATCCACAGCCCCGACAGATAATACGTGGGGATCGTACCAAGTGGTCTTACTAATAATTAATATCTCATTTGACAAAATCCCTCGTAAAGCGAACAGTCTTGTAATATATTTAGGCACTAAATGAAAATATAATATCTGAAGCTAGCATGATGCAACCAAAGTTGGAACAATAGTTGTGTGGAGTGAGGGATTTGAAACCTAGCATCCTATACTAGAAATTTGAACTTACACCGCTCGGCCAACCCGACGATTATTTACACCATGTAATAAGAACACGAATCCTTATACACTTCGAGGATATGAACCCCTGTAGGTTTTCTGGATCTATCCGAATCAGTAGGGTGGTCAGTATAGATGCTTCGAAAGTGTTGAGAGCGCAGTATATTATTATTCGTGTCAGAGGTACCAAAATATAAAAACAGGAAATTGAATATGAAAGAAAATAACAATCACATAATGAAGCACTTGCATATATCGTATAACACTAGAGCAAGAGAAATGAAACAGGAGAAATCAGCTATTACATGATATGAGAGCGCAGTAGGGTGACACCAGTAAATACTTGTAGTATCAGAGGGCTATAGGCCACAGCCGACTCATCAGGGAAATTCAGCATCGTGGTGGTAAGTGAGACGCTGTCTAAATGGTAGGACGAACTACATTAGAGCAGGCAGAACATTTTGGGGCTGTATATTCTCCAGGTTTGTAGTATGTGGGAATTATTAGAGTCACTGTGTATTTGTTAATATATGCCAGTTCTTAGTTGTGATCTATAATATTCTGCAAGAATGAAATAAGTGTAACCATGGAACTCTCTGTACTATGTGGTAGATAAGTGTGTGAGTAGGTATGCATGTATGTGGAAGAACATTAAAAGACTCCCTAGACCAAGGATACTCTAATAATGTTGGGTTAGAAGAGATCAAGAGTTAACAATGGAAAGCCGACAGGGAGGATGATCGAGAGGAGCCCTGCCTGTGGCCTATGGGTTTATGGTTTAACAACTCTAGGATAAGGTACTTGGGTGCAAATACATGGGAATAATTAATGAGAAATTCCAACTAGTAGATGTGAAAGATCATATAAACATAAGATATAGGGATATTGTGCAAAGCTTGTCTTGGAGTTGAGAGTGCACACAGAAAGGAGAGAGTACAAGCATTGGTCGAGAGCAAAATGGTTTAAAACCCGAGTGGCTTTAGACAGCAATGGGAATATAATATCAAAGTTTTAGTATACGTTAAACTCAGCTGTAGAAGCAGAGGTAAGCGTAGGAGTAGATGCATGGAGTCAGAGTTATAGATCTTAAAGTGAGAGATTGGGGGTGAGATCTGATGACAGTTTATGTGATGGTGTGATTTTTACGGCCGGAAGCCTTTTCTGACATCAACCTCATCGTAGAAATCTATGAGCGTTAAATGAATTAATGTGACAAACTCGGCAATGAGGAGAAGCGGCCTTGGCCTACGATAATGGACCGTCTCAGCGTTTGCCTGTAGGGATTGTGCTGAACCACAGAAAACGACTTCTAAGAGGTGACGTGTAAGGAGAAAATGATGGAATCTATGAAAAGTTTGGTGGGTTTTTTGATTATATCAATTTTTATGGATTTTAAAGAATTTGGGAAAGTTTCATAAATTATAGTGAACATTACTGTCAAATATAGTATTTGATGTTATCACCATCAAACACGACCATGTCCTCACCAATCGGACAATTTTTGTTCCAAGTTGGCTCTTTGCTTTTCATTCAAATATTCCTGGTGATAAAAATCTGAACTAGTGATATCAACAAACATTTTAAAATCCATTTTCCTGAATATTTGATTTTCTAACTTCAATACCGACTATTTTTTCCTAAATATTAACCAATCTCAGTGCAGTTTTTTTCAGGAAGTAGTCGATGAGGTATTTGCATACTTCTGTGCATTAATATTAAATGATATGCATTTTCAATGATTTTTATGACATTTTTAAAAAATTATTTAAAAAAGAATTGTAATTTGAAAAATGGACTAAGGGTAAATAAACAAACGTTCTCATAAAATAAATGCACAGAACTCTTAAACTATGTCCTGTTACTGTGTCTGAAGAAATTTAAATGTAAAAAATGATATCTGAGTACCAGAAGTTGGTTTTCAAAAATGCCTTTAAAAGCCACTTTAAAAAATAAAATTCAAAAACCATTCAAGTTATGACCTTCAAACCTTTGATATTGCTATATCTTTACGGGATATATATGATCACAACATGAATTTGAAATCGATGCAGTAGGAGAGAATAAACGTTTTCAGCAGAGTCTCCCCAAGCTAGAGGTAACTGATATGAGGGTAGCACTAATTATTGCTGGGACGATTAGGTGGTAACAATGGCAGGAGGTGTATGCATTCTCGTTATGTGTAATTAAAAGGTTGAGTTAGAAATGGACACGTTAGATAAAGTTGTTCGTGTGAGCCGACTTAGATGTTGGGTTCAGTGGTGAGAATGGGAGGTGAGATTATCTAAGAGGTTAATAAATTTGGCTGTAGAGAGTAAGAGAAGCAGAGGTAAGGATTTTTAGGGCGCATGCACACGTAGGATATTCTAAGAAGGCGAGATTTTCAAACGTTACGATATTGATATCGCGCCAGTAGATGGCAGTTGGGTTTGAACTGCAGATGTCTTCCCGCTCACTGCGTATCGCGCATTCCAAAACATTAAGTTCCTTCACTCACTCAGCACAATCCTTGTTCGACTGGCTGCGTGTTGTCTGCTGCGAAAACAGCCATTGGCATGGGCATAGCCGATATATTTAGGTTTGGAATAGACGGACCGCGCATGCATACTGCAAGTCCCCCCGCATCTCGCCGCAGCGTGTTGAACTGCCATCTCCTTGCTCGATCACAATAGATCCCTGCATAGCCCCGCCCCTTCTCTACTCCCTACCCCCAACCTCCACCATCCTCACCCGCAGAATTCTGAAAAATTCCAAACAGATTTTTCCAAATTTAATTAGAATTAACACAAAAGCCCACCATTGCTTCCACTTACTTTCGCCGCGCTCATCCATGTTGACCTCCCTTGGTCAGTTTCTGTTCTTTTCCAACTTATGCTTCGATTTATTTATTATTTAATATTTATTTATTTATTTATTTATTGTTATTATTTATTGATTATCGATTATTGAACAACTACAAAGTCATCGAATCGTGATTTCCGAAACTAGTGGATATCATCCATTCGCGTAATCGGAGAAAGTCGCGTGGGGGCTCAAACGAAAATTCTCCTTTCCCTCCATCTATTTTCAAATTTCTTTTTATTGATGCGCTTTTCCAGGTGTAGGTGAAGTTCGGAGCGGATTCCGCATAGTCATGTAACATGACACATAGTGGTCCCGACAGGATAGCCCGAGCGGTCGATGCAACATGGCCGATTGATGTTTATTTGTACTATTTTTATTTATTTGTGTGATTTTTATGTATTTAATATTTAATATTTATTATTTAATGTTTATTGTCTATTTTTATTATTTAATATTTATTAATTATTTTATATTTTATTTGTTATTATTATTATTTATTTATTTATTTAATATTTATTATCGATTACTAGTCTATTATTATTATCCAACTTGTAGGTTCACATTATAATGACGACCATGCGGGTGGCGGTTAGTTAGATAGTTATTGTTGTTTTAAGGGGCGGAACTATCCAGAGTTAACATGGCAGGTTTTCGCCGGTGGCAGGATTCACGTTACCGTTTCAAACCTGTTGCGTGACGTCACAGGGTTGTGGTTATCCTCGTAACGTGGACAAATTAAATAATAATTTATTATTATTAATTTGTATTGATTATTTATTTAGGTATTTAATATTATCTATTTATTTACAATTTAAGTATGTATAAATTATTTATTGGATATCGATTATTTATTTTTAATTCAAAATGTGTGATTATTATTATTATTTATGTGTATTATTATTATTATTATTATTCAACATATATTTGTTTATTTATTCATTATTTAACTTTTATTAATTAATTTATTTATTTATTTATTGAATATTTCATATATATAGATTACTAACTGTACCCGACATGCTTTGCAAAGCCAATAAAAGAATGTGTTGGCGTTGTTACTTTGTTGGATACACAATATTTTTTTCTTTTTCTGTTAACTGCTTCTAAACTTTTGTAAAATGGGTTTACTATCTCAGAAACATTCGTGGGAGCGTGCTCAACAACTCACTAAAGTTTCTTCGCAATCTTAGGAATGTTATATGACGAATAGGGGACTTTGTTTAAACGATTCGCGCGCCGTCACCCAATTGTTGAATCTGCCCGTGCGCTACCTATTGCAACATGAATTTACTAAGCCAGAATTTTTTCCAGGTGTGTAAACAACAGCTCACCAAAGTTTAATTGCAATCGTATGAATGGTTCATGAATGCATACGGGACGTTTTGGAGAAAAAAAATCGCGTGCTGTTGGTTATTTGTTGTTGAATCCACCCGTGTGCTACCTATTGCAAAATGGATTTACTAAGTCAGATACCTTCGGTGGAGTGTACACAACAGCTCACCAAAATTTAATCTCAATCGGATGAATGGCATATGGGACTTTGTTGAAACGAATCGCGCGCCATTTTGTTGAAGCTACTCGCGCACAATCTATTGTAAATTGGATTTAATATGCCTATAACCATTCCGGGAGTGTGCACAACAATTCACCGAAATTTGATCGCAATCGGGTGAATGGTATATGTACGCATAAGGGACGAACACACAAACGTTCATTTTTATAATAATAGTTGATTATAATAATTTATTTTATTTATTTTTATATGGGTGTTACACCACTACTGTGCCCTTATCCACTAGTGCATATTTGAGGTCCCAGGCACATATTTAAAGTCCAGGCACAAGTTTGAATAGCGCGAGGATTTTATTCTCGAAGCTTTTCGAAGGAATAAGCAGGCAACAGGGATGCTAGTGACGCATGCCGCGTCCTCATCAAGGCTATATTTTGATTAATTAGTTCCTGATGTTTTGGAAATATGGGAAGCACATCATCTTTCTGGCACGGAGAAAGAAGAAGAATGAAATATATTAGAAAGAAATTGGATCAACAGAAGCCGAGATATTGACTGTTTTGTGATTGAGAAATTCCTTCGCTGTGACGTCAGAGATGTGGCGTGGACTCCAGCGAGTAGCTCCGTGGGAGTATAAATTGGGGCCCGTGCTAGGCTCTATAGCTCGAGGTTGTCTCTGAATCGTTAGAGGAAGGACACCTTGCCAGTGGCAGCAGCAGACCAGCCTAAGTTGTGCTATCAGCTCACCAGGAGGATGGAGACTACGAGCAGCGGGACCATCGAGTGGAGGAAGCAGCAGAGGACCGGCGAGCCAGCCAGGGGCCAGAGCAGGCGCAACCGCGCCCGGAGGGGTAGGGGGCCACGATTGGCAGGCTCCTTGGGTGGGGAGTTAACCTCCACAGAGCCCTCTCCTCCGGTCACGCGGGCACGCCAGCAGGCCCTTGGTGAGAAGACGCCAGCGGCGCAGAAGCCGCCTGCCGTTGAAGAGGAAGGTGTGCCTCACAACCCGGCTGGCGCAAGCAACGCTGGAGTAGCTCCCGGCCCGGGGAGCACAGGTAGCCCGGACATAACGCAGGTGTCCCTGCGGTCCGAGTCAACCGACGCCTCCCCAGGGCCCTCTGAGCTAGAGCTAGCCGAGTCCGAGAAGAGTCGGACGCCAGGACCGGCTAGCTCCCCGCGACAGGAGAGCAGCAGCAGCCCGGTCGCCAGGTTCAGCTGGGCGAGCGATGTGAGCTCGGACACCGTGCATGGGCACCCTGGGGCCACTTCCCCAGGCTCCGAGCAAGCATGTGGCTACGACCCCAGCACCTGGGCTTTGTTTGTATATTACAGGCCCGGCTGCAACCAGGAAGAGGAGCGGAGACTCATCACGACGGCAGTGAACAAGAACCACGACTACCTGACGAGAGGAGCGCCACGACAACAGGAGGACATCGAGGCCTACCTTCCGACTGGAGTCATGGTCAGGCCATACCTGCCGGGGGCCGCCAACCTATACCTCGAATTGCTGTCTCTGAGGTGGCAGGTCGCGCCGATAGCAGGCTCCCAACCGGGGGCCTGTCACCGGATCCTGGAGTGCGCCACTCGTGGTGCTCAGGCTGAGGCCTCAACCCAGACGGACGTCGCAGCGCAGGTGGGGGTTGGAACCCAGGCGGGCTCCCTGACCTTCTCCAAGAGAACTCAGGCGCCACAACCAGCACCTCAGGCGGTGCCTTTAGCGGGGCAACTCGCGCCCGCCAACCAGGAGGAGGAGCGACTACCAGAGCCCCAGGTGGGGCCTTTAGCGGGGCAACTCGCGCCCGCCACCGCCGCCAGGAAGGGGACACCCGAGACGGCCGGGGCCACCAGGACGGCCCCAAAGCAGCGGAAGGTCAACCGCAGCAGCCCAGAGGACCGTCGCCCGCAGCGCCCCCAGGAGGGGGAACCAGGACGCCGCGAGGCCACCAGCCGCAGCCAGGGACAGCCGCTACAGTCAGGTAGTATGAAGCCCCGCTCAGGCCAGCTTTTACAGTGTTTCCGCTGTCTGAGATGGGGCCACTCCCAGGGATCCTGCGGCTCTCCAGTCCGCTGTAACCGGTGCTCAGGTGGCCACCACCACACCGACTGCACGGTGCCGCGGGACGCGCCGGTGACCATCCGTCATCCCATCGCAGTTGCCCAGTCTACAGGTCCATGGCAAGGGCAGAGAGGAAGGTGGCCCGTTCCCATGGACCGCCCACTAGGCCCCTGCTTCGGCAGGCGAGGCCCTCCCTCCACTCTCCGGTGACGGAGGCTCGGTACCAGGGACCCCATGGAGATCGGGTAGTGGCGCAGGTTCTTCGGATACTTGTACCATTGCTCGGTAGCCGGCAAGGCCCGCGCTGATCCCAGCAGTGCCGAGTTCTATCGGATTTCCCGGAGACGAACTGGCGAGAAGACGGACATGGATCTGGTGCATGATACCTTCTCCCAACTAACATACCTACTCATTTCCATACCCACATTATCCTTGCTTGTGGCAATAACCAAGCCGCCAGGTTTTACGTGTAGGCAATCTTTCCTTTCTGCCTATGCGTTTTTCCCTGGCCCTACAATCTTACCCTTATATATGAGTACATATTTATATGTGCTCATATATAACATATACCAATGTTAATATCTATTAATTATGCCTGGTAGATCGCGACCGCGATGGGACAGGCACTAAGTCCTAAAAGACATTCCTTTCTATCCAATCCCCTATGCTTTCTCTTCTACTATCGTAGATTAACTGCATGTCGGAGGCACCAGTAGTAAGGTCGGGTGCCACGCGGGGGGTGCGGGTACTCTTTTCGGGGCCCCCCCGAAAAAAAAAAAAAAAAGCTCTATAGCTCATTCTTCTCAGCGCACGGTCGCTGATACTTCGTAAGCTCACTTCTTCATAGCGCATGGTCGCTGACACTTCGTAACTTTACTTCTACGCAGCGCATGGTCGCTAATAATTCGACTTATATTAAGCGCATGGTCGCTGTTACTCTACACAAAGTGTAAATTTTCGGACCAAGTGATGGTCAAAAGTGTTGGTCGTTTTTACGCTCATTGGAACTTAGAATATTTTTCAGTGAAGCAATTTCAAGTGATAGGCTTCGACATGCAGTCAATACATAGCGATTTGCAACTGCAAGGATATATGGTTGACTTAGTCTACAAATCCATATTTAATTCTTTGGGAACATTTTGTTTCCAATTCACCAGAGGCAAGCTTCTGTCTTGGTAACTATAAGAACAACCACGACATCATCTCAGTATTTATTAGATACCAGTCTTGCTTGGTCAGTCCAATTAGCCGACGAACGGGACCAGCTGTGTCTAACGCTGTCTGGGAGATGCATAATATCACCCGGAACTAGTGTAGGGGGAAGGGGGGGCGGGATGGAGAAATCCTTTCCCAAAGTCTGGACTTAAGCCGACGATCGGGACCAGCTGTGTCTAACGCTGTCTGGGAGATGCATAATCTCACCCATAGGTTTAAATTACGACAGGAACATCGGGTCTGAACCAAAGCATTATAGGATTGTCAGAGTATCAAAATATTACTGAATATGTCACAGTTGCATCAATGTTACATCTGGTTTTACAACCATTGATCTTAGAGATCGAATCCCCATAATGCAAATAGCAACAGCTATTATGACTTTCATCATGGGCATTGCAAGTCAAGAATATTTCGAGTCTGCTATGGACTAAGCAGTTATGTGCTGATAGATTAACCACGGATAGAAATTGAGGCCGATACGGGGATTTAAGTACGGGTCCAATGGGACTGAAGAATGGAAATAATCGGGTACCAACCAGGAGGTTGACTTCAACATCTACAAGAATGTAAGCTACATCTGAATTATTCGTATGCTAAGGTATTTGGAATTCTCCATTTCTACAGAAATATCAACACAATTTTCTTTTGTTGTTTGCTGTCGCAAACTAGGCTACGAGGCATTTGAGGCCTATGTCTGGACATGTTCTGTGTTCAGAGACTTTGATTCTATGATTTGAATCTATGGACAGCATCATGAGCATCTTAGTTTGATTTTCTAGTTTTTACATCACGGTCATCAGCCGTAGGATCTGACCATCTTAATGTTTATTTAGTTTGAGGAATGGATTTTTTCCTATTTACAAATTCGAGTTTGATAATTCTCGAGTTGTTTTTTCAAGCAAATTCCAGTTTGGAAGATATTAATAATAATTATATGAATATTTCGTAACTTCTATTAATCATGTCATGTTATGTGGATTATAAGTTTGATATTTGGGACAGCATAGCTACTTCGGATAGTTTTTTTTCCCGAAGGTTAGTGGTTTTACGCACGCCCACATTCTGAAGTAACAGAATGAAGTTTCAAGCATTTGACAATTGCGTTAGGAAATTAAAATCTTGTGGAGATACGGAAGGTAATCGAAATGGGATATGATAAGCCTGTATCAAATAGGATTTTCTTGAATTATATAAATAATAAATTATTCGGATAATGTCCCCATATGACAATGTTGACCATGAGTAGACACGATTTCAAGATACCATGAATTATTGTGATGGTGGAATTTGTAGTAAAGTTATTGGAGGAGCTTACTAGCTTGCTAGTCTTCCAGTTGGATAACAAGCGATGGCTTGATTTAAATAATAATGTGTGATATGAATAATAATATGTGGAAAAATATTATGTATGTAAAAGGTGAATTTTGTCATTCAAATAGTGCAATAATGTCACATGAATGAATATGGTATTACGTGAAGCATCAACCATAGTGATGGTTTGATGGCTTAAATATGTTGATAAAAAATATATGGAAGTAAAAAATAAAATAATTACGAATCACACTCTCGTCGAAGTAGATGACCCAATAGTTATTTTATGCAACCATCATGGTTAAATTTCACATTTGATTTTCTCGTGTTCTACATATTTTCCCCAGTATTTGTCAACCCGATTTGTTATAAATAAATTTTTAGTTTTGACGATACCTTACCGTTAGTCGAATATGAACGTGATCAGGTAATTGTTGACACATTAATGGAATGGGCCGGTGCTTAAGATTATATTGTCATTGTTATTTAATGAACAGCCACTACCATCTCAAGGATATTTGTGATCTTATTGAAGTTCCAAACCATATAAATGTTTAAATTTTGTGGAAGTTAATATTTCATATTTAGACGAAGATTAACAATTTATGGGTGATAATATTTGTTACTATTTTGATGGAAATAGTCAGATTGATCTTTTCAATGATTTGAAAGCTCAAGTTTAAATAATTGATATTTTGTGATTCAATTGACATTTGGAAAATGTTTTGGTTAATGGTTCAATCCATGGAATTTACATTTTAATGAATCATGTTATTCATGATGGTTATCAGATCGAGAAGAGATGATACAATAACTTTTTCTCATAATCGAAGTTCTTCGAATCCATGCTCATAATGTTTAAACAATTTTTATTGATGATGCTCAGATGTCCTACAAGTCTTTATTTTGTTGTGATTACTCATTGCTATGACAATTAACATACTGATTTAGAATGTAATTTTGATCCTTGGAAAGAAAGTGATAGGTATTTATTTAAACAATGGAACATATAAACGAACAGTGATTTTGATAAACAAGTGAATTAGTTAAATGTGATTTTGCCACAAGTGAAATATAGTCAAGTAGGATTCAGGCTGGACAATTAAATTTGCCCTGAACAACCTACAGTTGTAAATAAATTTTTAGACAATGCCAAGTGGACTGATATTCTGGCATTGGTTCAAATTAAATAGTTTTTCATGTGTTGATAATTCGGTTTTGTACATAATACTGTATGTATGAAACTTTTCATGCATCAAAATGCTATTCTTGCATTTTTAGAGTAAATTTTTAAATATAAATAGAATGAGATTCTTTTAGAAATTGTGGTATTTTCAAAGCTCCCTTCTATCCTTATTGCTACATCGAGCCGAAAATCGGTAAAGCAATTTAGATCTTGTTTTGTTGTTGTAATTTTCACCCTTATGGCGCCCTGAGATATTTTGAATCTCGTGCTGACTGATTTTCGGTAACGTGCATGTGTGGTCATTGGACTTCGGTCTAAACGGGCACACTACACAATATAGTGAAAATTAAAAAAAAAAAAAAAGAAAATAGGCACAAAAAGAAACATGCATTGACCGGGAATCATTTTTTATGTATATAAATAAACCGAATATAAAATTGATGTAATAACCTGTGTTGTTGTGGTATATGTATAAGACAGTGTGTATTCATAATTCAGAGTGATGATTGTGAAGGAAGTGGCCGTGGCCTTAAGTTAGGAATAATCTCTAGATTTACCTGGAGTAAAAATGGTAAACTTCTTCCGGGATGGGAATCATTTCAGTTTAGCCTCACGAGTCAGGGTGTACTCGGATCCAAATCTCAGATCAGAATTCATCTGCTTGGTGTTGTTGGAATCCTAGCGACAATGGAATAGGAGTAGGCATCTTGGTCATATGCAGAGTCGTGGCCCTCCTTGTGCTCGGACAGGTAAACTCACCGGCTTGTTAGAGATGCAACTCGTGGGAACCTTATCCTAGTTGGCTTAGAGATTGCGCGGAAGGGTAATAACGGGTCTTACCCGGGCAGAACCTAAGCCTTTTAGAGAGAGCATCCACTACCCGACAGATCCTTCAAAGCGGTCTTATTAATTATTAATATCCCTGCTGACAAAAAGCCTCGTAAAGCTACAGACATGTTATATATTTAGGCACTAAATAAAAATGAGGTCCGAAGCTAGCATGATGCAGTGCTGGCAACCAATGTTGGAATAATAGTTGTGTCGAGTAGGGATTTGAACCCTTGTTCCTTTACAGGAAATTCGAACTTAATTCCAACGCCTCATACCTCGCGGCCAACCCGTCAAGTAATGATTTAGACCATGAAATACAAACAGGAAACATTATACACTTCGGGGATATGAACCCCCATATCAATGGAGACCTGAGGGTTGTTGGTGCTATCCGATTCAGAAGCGCAGTCAGTACAGATGGTTTGAACATGTTGATAGTGCATTAGGTTGATACCATTCAATACAATTACTATCAGACGAGTATTGGTTTAGGGGCAGATGACCTCGTATTTCCGCCCTTTAAAACAACAATAACTAACTAACCAGACGAGTATGGGCCACAGCCGACTCATCAAGGAAATTCAGTGTCCTGGTGGTATGCGAGACGCTGTTTAATAGGGAGGACTAACAACATTTGAGCAGGTAGAACATTGGTGGCTGTATATTCTCTCAAGATGGTGGTGTGCGGGAATTAATAGAGTCGATGTGTACCATAATTCTTAATGGTTATGGCTGTGATTTGAAGGTTAAACAAATAGGTTATTGGATGCTGATTAAGGTGCTATTTGCCGATATTTGATCCACATGGACTTTGTCCTTTACTGTATAAATATACGAAGTGAACGGTCAACTGATGGTTGAAGATTATATTACTGTATAGTATTTCTGGAATAGCAATATTTAATGTTGAATTGTCAGACGAGAACACATTAACCTGACTCAAAACTCTGATTCATGTCGCCCTAATAGTGCTACTCGAGTCAATACCTGTGATATTTGTTGTGAGACGTTTAAAACTGTTGCAATTCATGTAAGTAAAGCACATCCAGAGGTTTATCGTAGAGGTTTAACGTCAAAATATAAGAGCTCAGATCAAAGTTCGCATAAATCCGATGGAGGTGGTAGTCACTTTCTGGATGATGAAATTGATTATCTATCAACTAGCGCTAATAGAGAAGGTGCGGCTGAAATAGATTCCAAATTAGATGCTACAAAGAAATTCGAACGAAAATTCACGGACGTCATAACTTAAAATGATATTCAAGCAATTGAGACAGTTAGTGTTGAACTAACGGAATTCTTGGCTAACGCAATCAGTTCGCTCTCAGGACCCAAACATCCAGCTATTCGCTATTATAGTGCGCGGAGAAAACGACAGGGGGTGGGGTCATACAACTACCTAATCTAATACGAAAAACCCATCAAGGTTAAGAAAGCAAAACAGTGACAAAACTAGGACAAAATATCAATACGAATTAGCGCAATATCAGTATTTCAATCAAAGGGGGAAAGTCGTTTGCATGATTATCAATAATCAAATTGGCACAGAATGTAGAATTCCCGTATCCATAGTTTTTGAACACTTTCAAGATTTATTTGGAAAAGAGAATGAATTAACACACTTGCAACCAACAGAAGCCGTTTGTACAGAGGAAGACATTGAAATTGAAGATCCTGAAATTAACTCAGCTCTTGCTATAGTACGAGCAGATAGAGCTGCTGGTCCTGACCGAGTAATTATCAGAGCTGTGAAGGGACTTAAAACATCAAAAGTGTTGAGTCTCCTTGCAAACGCTATGCTCAAATTTAAGAAATGCCCCAGTATATTCAAAACAGGAAAAACAGTACTTCTCCACAAAGGAGGATGTGCTTAAGAAATAAGTAACTGGAGACCTATCACCATATATTCAGTAATCAGACGTATTATGGAAAAAGTGATTGATAGGCGACTACGTTCATTCGTAGATTTCTCCGTACATCAAAGGGGATGACTCAATCTCCCTGGTACACAAGTTAATACCTCAATTATTAATGGTTGCCTCAGAAATGCTAAAACAAAGAAAACTAGCTGCTGTGTGGTGTTCCTGGATGTTTCAAGGGCATATGATAATATTTGCCATGAACATCTCTAGCTGTGCATTAATCGAGTAAATATGCCAAACAACTTGCGAGATTTAGTAATCGACCTTATTTTAGGAAATAGTATCAAAGTTGAATGTGGTATTAATAATACAGTGAGCATAGAGCTTAGGAATGGCGTCGCTCAGGGATCTCCAATCACACCTGCTTTATTCAACCTGGCAATAAACGATACTATCAAAGAACTCACAGATCAGGAGATCATTCAGGAGTATGGGTATCAGCTGTCATCTGACGTTGAAAATGTTCAAGCCTTAGCGTTTGCGAATGATATTGTATTAGTAGTAAAAGATGATGCTTCGGCGCAGGAAATCTTAAATACCGCCGTTAATAGTTTATCTGCTATCGATCTTTCCATGAATTCTTCAAAATGCAGAATGATCAACATTAAAGAAGTGAACCTTTGTCAGAGAAGTGCTGTGACACTAGGAAATACTGTTTTGACATGTGTAAAATCTGGGGTAAACCATAAAATAACTGGGAATAACTTTTGCAGATGAAATTGTGTTTGACAAGAGCAAATTGATAAATAGTTTAGAAAAGGACTTGAATTCTCTCACAGTGTCTTGTTTACTAAAACCAGACCAAAAATTAAACATAATTAACCAATACATTTGGCCAAGTTAGATTTATACAATACAGAGTACACCGTGAAATAAAATTCCATCAAGTTTTCTGGTCGATGTTGATAAACTTTTGCGATCAACTATCCAAAAATCATTGGGTTACCACATGACTGTCCCAATGATATGTTGTATGCATCCAAAAATGGTCGGGGGCTGGGTTTAGTTAAGGTTGAAGTGGAAGCCTACAGTATTTACAGCATTTTAATATAGTTCAAAAATTGCTCAGAGTGGAAGACGTTCATTTAGATATTTGTCGAAATCTTGACGAGGAAAAGAAAGAAATTCTTCAATATTTTAATTTTCCAACTAGTGATGGCACAGAATCAAAATCAGGACGTTGAGTACGAAATAAGCTTCGGAAACGGTCATTTCAAGCTTGGAGCAAACTTCCTCATAAAGGTAAAGGAGTGGAAGTTTATGAACAACATTCTAAGATCAACTCGTGGATAAATAACAGAATAGGCTTATCGTGCTCTGAATGGACGAATGCCTTCAAAATGTCCTGCAACATCTCAGCGGTGAGAGCTGTGCCGACAACCAGAGACATGTCCTGGGTCAATGTTCTAAAGGGGAACAATGACGAAATTCCTCCCATCACACAGTTCGATCATCAATTGCCACTTCCCTGAGGAAATTGAAATGGGAAATTTATGAGGAAGTGCACTGCATTTCGGAAAATGGTAGTCACCGTAGAGCCATTGACAGGAAGAATGGAAGAGGTTTGGTCCTGGATCCCACGATACGAATGGAGAAGGACATTCCGCAAGCCGCACTAGTCAACAAGGAGAAAGAAGATATTTACAGACCATGCATACCTCACTTGAGTGAGAGATATAACTTACCTAAAAATGTATGGAAATTGAATGGCCTCCTATTCGGAGCTCGGGGAACATCCTTCATGTTCGTCGTGGATATCTCCAAAAAGCTTAGCATCATCGAGGATGATCTTGAAAAGGTCAGGTTTGGAATACTGAGAGCATCAATCGACATGCTGCATAATCAATTATTTGGTGTACCATAATGTAGGCATATACTGTATGTACTATAGAGCTCTTATGAATTCTGGATCTTTATGGTATCCCGGGATGTCGGGTGAATATCCTTGTGGAAATATATATCGTACCCCTGCAAGTAGACTGCCAAAAGTCAAAAATTGTCGATTTTGAGTTATACTATATATGACTTGGAATAGTATACTGTGTCCTTTTCCGGTCCCAAGACTGCCACAAGTCTAAATTTATATTTGCCTATTATTTGACATTGTAAGGCAGTATACACACTGCCCATAAGATGCCTTTTTATGTTGTGGCAGTATTAACATGAGCAGTTGCATTGTTAGTAAGTCACATGTGTGATTATTGTTCCATGAGAAATAGTGCCACAAGTCAAAATGTGGCTGTTAATGAAGAAATGGAAGATTTTAGATCGACTTTCACACAACCAAGCTACGCCATGATCTGTTTTCTCTAGCCTCAAAGAGTGAATTCCTCCAAATTTAAACATGGATGATCAGCATTAGCATCACAATCAGAGTTCTTCTCTACGCTATTTCTGAATTGAAGAAAAGGGATCTCCTGTCCCGACTCTGCCAAGAAATTTTATACTTTCTCTCTTCGGGCATTATTTCTACACGTCGTAACCATCTAAGCCTATTGATCCTCAAGATAATAGCTCCTATCACAGTGATAATAATGGTTTGGCTTCAAAGTCAGGAAATATGGATGTCATAACCGTTAGAAATTAGTAGGTTAATGTCTGATTTGATCATCTTATAGGGACAATGGCTGTGAATATTGTCGATGCAGATTATGACAATATTGTGGGTGATCCAATATTTCCAATGCTATTACCATGTTATCAATTAAAGCCATAACTTAACCAACGCCACCAAAATAAATGTTATTAAGGAAGGCAACATGGTCATAGCGTTTCGTGACTTTGAAGAAGAGAAGGAGAACCAAATTTGTCTTTGAACATCGGCTAGTTTGATTCCTTCTCAATACCATTCCTACTACCAAGGACTAAAAAGTTCTGTATTGGAGAAACAATAGAGTGCAACCTGTAGAAAATGTGAAAGAAGGTGTAGTAAATTAATTTAATTTGACCATGCTTTGAACGTAAGGATCTAGAAAAAGCACGCTAGTAATTAATGCAATGTACCTTTCTTTTAAGTAGTAATTTCTTGAACACTCAATAGTGTTGGTTAAGATATCCATCAGGAACCCACAAAAAGAATTTGTAAGAATGCAACTTCATATTTCTAAAAGCAGTTAGTTGTAAACATGCTCTCACATCAAGAAAAATATTCACAGATGACATTGTCTTTGTAAGCCAATTCTTTCTGTAACTTGCATAATAATTGCTTGTAAAACATGCTGTATAGCCTAGTGAAAGAGTGCCACAACTACAGTACAGTATGTAACAAATCGTAAAACGTGTATTAGATCTTGGCGAAAGAGTGCCACAACTCAATAAATATGCATAATAGGCAACGTCTTTCTAATTTAGCTTCATCTTGGTATGCTTGAAGTAAAATCCGATAAATGATGGGCAATTCTGCTAAATATTGAAATAGTAGCAATTCATTTGAATTAATTACAGCAATTTAAGAACATTGAAGCTCATTATCTCAGAACTATGTTATTTGACTTGAGTCAGTCTTCTTGCAAGGGTGCGATATATATATCAGAGTTCTCAGTTGAGATCTATAATATTCTGCAATAAAGAAATTAGTGTAGCCATGGAACTTTCTATACTTTGTGGTAGGTATGCATGTATGTGGGTAGTGGGTCGGTATGCAAGAAAATGGATCAACTCCATACCTAAGATACTCTAATAATCTTTTACTCATGGGTTAGAAGAGTTCATGAGTTGACCATCAGGGAGGATGATAGAGAGGAGCCATACATGTGTGCATATGTATTTATGGTTTAAAATCTCCAGGCTAAGGTACTTAGATAAAAATACATACATGGGAATGATAGATGACAAATTCCAACGAGTATATGTTAAAACCTTTAAACTTAGGATATAGGGATACCGTGCATAGGCATGTCTTGTGGTTTAAAGTGTACACACAAAGGAGAGAGTAGAATAGATTTGATTAACGCTCCATTTGTTCCAAAGTTCGCAACAAGGTGCCGGTCGCAGTGGCATCTAGTTGCCATGTTCGTGGCTATGTGTCGATGACAGTAGCATTTGGTAGCAAAAGTAGGATCTATTTGAATGGGTGATTGTAAAAATGGACCTAAGTCAATTATTATTAATATTCTTCTTCTAAGTATTATTATTATTATCATCAATATTAGTATTTTGTTTCGGTCGTGTAGGGACTATGAGCCAATTTCAATGCTTTGTTCATTACTGTTCCTGCTTCTTCCTCCAGTATATCGTCATCATCTCACTATGTTTCCTCTTACTTTCGTCGGGCCATTTTGAGCCGGTTTTTTTCCCCGTCCTCCCTTGGCAAACTTCCATCTTTAGCACTTTTTGCCAAAAGTATCTCTGTGATGTATCTTCTTCTCTGATATTGTTTCTTTCCAAATCTTTTTGACAACCTGTACCAAGATTTTTGTTGACTTCCTGCTCCACAGGAATGTGAAGACCTGCTTGGTTAACCTACTGTCTTCAATTCTGTACAAATGTCAAATAAAGTACCAATCTCCTCTTCCGTAATGTTTCTGATATGTTTTCTATTATATATATATATTTCATCATTACTTCTTAATTTCCAAAATTCTGCAGTTTTTAAAAGTCCGAGTATTTTGCGTATAATTCTTCTTTCTACTACTTCTAATTTATCCAATTTGTAGTTCAGTGCGAGACATTCACTTGCATACAGGCATTTTGGTTTGACTACAGTGTTGTAGTTCTGTATTTTAAGATCTTTCGAAAAACCCTTTTTGTTGTAAGTATTCCTAGTTATGTCATACGTTCTTTCCATCCTTCGTATTCTTTCTTCTACAACAGATTTTTCAAAAACCATTTTCTTGAATAATTTCCCCCAAATATTTGAACTTCCTCATCCTTTTTATTTGACCGATTTCTGTTACTAGGATTTATGGAGCATTTTTTAAAATGTTTGTCATAAGGCTGTTTTCTTCTACAGAAATTCTTAAACCACTTATTATTATATCTAATATCCATTACAGGGGGAACCCTATTCCAAGGAAGTATATTCGGGTTGTAGCCGCCCCCGTGGTGTTGGGGTAGCGTGCCTGCCCCTCACCCGGAGGCCCTGGGTTCGAGTCCCGGCTCCGTCAGGGATTTTAAAAACTGACATGAGGGCAGGAACGGGGTGCACTCAGCCTCGTGAGGACAATTGAGTAGCTGTCTGAGAGTGAGGCAGCGCCCTGGTCACGAAAACCAAGATCAAAGGCCGAGGGTACCCGATGCGCTGACCACGCGTCACCTCAATATCTTCAGGCCAAATGGCTGGGCAGCGTTCGCTTGGTAGGCCTAGGCCCATAATGGGCTGTAGTGCCAGGGGTTATATTTATATTTTTATTATATTCCGGTTGTAGTTTAAGTCATTACAGGTTACATATTACATAAGGCAATTTACGAAGAAAATTTGAAGTAAATTTGATGTGTTAGAAACTGACTTTAACAACAAAATTTTCGAAAATTGGGAGAGAGTGGTAATGTTAGTTCATTATTGCAGTAATTCAAATGGTGTTTTAGATCATATCGTTCTCATTCGAAGGTAGGGCAGTTAAATAGGACGTGACTTATTTTTTGAGATGATCCACAGATGCAAGAGTAATCGTCTTCTAATTTAATTTTGAAACGTTCGAAGTAAAATTGAAAATTCCCATGGCCGGAGAGGAATTGTGAAAGCTCTAAACTTCGTGTCAGCATTTTTATGTGAGTCAGTAGAAAACCTTGGAGAAGAATATATTCCTGGTAACTGCGCCCTTTGAAGAGGAAGTCCATAGGTGATTCCACCGATCGAAGGTCATTTGCCTTATCCGTCTTCTCACATAACATACTGGAGATTTATCATACGACACCAGCAAGTTGGACATGGCAGCAGTTTTCGCTAGCTGGTCTGCTCTTTCATTTCCAACGGTTTCAATATGTCCTCGAGTCCAAGATAAGCAAATGTGCACAGTTTGCTGAGCCAAAGATCTTATGACAATAATTATTGGGTTCACATTATATTTATCATTTATAGATTTTAACGCTGCCTGTGAATCGCTGAGTATCTGAGCTCTCTGACTTGTTTCTGTACATTTGATAGCCCATAATTCCGTCTGAAATACACAGCAATGAGAAGGGAGTTCATACTGCGCTGATGAGATTTCTACGCCATTCTCATGAACTACAGAGGCACATCCCACCTTGTCATCTCCAGGCGAGCTCGGTATACGGGATCCATCAGTATAAATTTTGAAGTCGTGAGTGTATGTGCAATCATCCCAAAAGAGTTTCTGGTAGAGGCTACGATGATCAGTTTCCAAAAAATGACAGTTGTTCTCCATGACAGCATTAAGAGAGGGTATAGTAGAAGGTCGATTTTTCTTAAGTAGGTCAGCTCAGCTTTCCCAATTGCAGTTAAAAGGAGTGGTTCAATTCCGGTGGTAATAAGAGTGTTATCAGTGAAAGTTGTACGGTAAGCACGTAAAATTTGAAGTACCAATATGCTTTGGATTTGAAGCAATTTACCCTTAGCCCATTTCCTTTCAATCCTGGAACGAGAGGAAGAAACACAATGTAATATGAGAGGCACAAAATCAGTGTGATAAGTTATTCGAAGCAGTTCAGAGTCCAGCCCCCAGGACGGCCTACAAGCAACAGGAGCTTACTTGAAGGAGCTTGCTAGCTTTAAATTGTAATTTATTCAGATGAGCCCTAAACGTAAGTTGTCTATCCAGCGTAATTCCCAGAAATGAAAGGTGATTTTACAGTGCTAATTTATGTTCTTCCGTTATAGTTTTTGGTTTATTCAGCTTTTTCTGTCTTGTAAGGGACATCGCTTTGGTTTTGTGAGGATTGAACTTCCGTTTATCAGCTTAACCCCATTCAAGCAGTGTTTCCAAAGTTGCATATGCACAAGTCTTCAGTTCTTTAATTTCGTCAGCAACGATTAAAAGAAGTGCGTCATCAGCATAGGTAATAACTTTACAGCCTTCCAGAAGAGGAAGCTGCAGAAGACCATCATATAAGATATCCTGGGCTACAAGCTGATATCTGCGGGCATCTTTTGGTAACATACTTAGTCAATACGACAGTCCCAATTGTGAACTTTACGCTCCGTTTGCAGAAGTAAGATTGTAGTAATGTGTATAACTTTCAGGGACAGTGTTTTCCTTCAGCATGGCCAATATTTGGCCACCAAGCATTATCAAACGCTCCTGTACTATCTAATGGGATTAAAACAGCAACTTTCCTTCAGAAAATAACGCCTTGAATCCAGTCTTCTACTTCGAGAACAGCATCTTCAGTGGACGTCTGGGGCGTAAATATATACTGGTTGTTACTAAGACACTCGTTGTGACACAGTCGATAGTTAATTTATCTAGAATCTTCCCCAATACATTTAGAAGACTTTTTGGCCTTTAGGACGTGCTTAGAACCGAGTATATCCTTAGGGATTATATTGATGATCGCAAGCTTCCCTGAAGCCGCGTATGGACAGTTCTGAGAAAAACACCAAAAAAAAAAAAAAATGTCCTGTCCTCTGAATTTTGCACCAAAAACTAGAGTTGTTTTGAGGATATAGTTAACTGGGATTGGAACGTGGGGCATACTGCTCTATGACCGTTGCAATGTTTTTCAAAGAGAAAATCTTTTTTATATTATGACTAGCAGTAGTACCCGGTTTCGCCCGGTGGAATGATGATAATGTCTCAATGTCTCTTTAGAAATATAATGGACTTAAAATCTAGGTCATTTGCCCCGAAAGAAAATGAGGGCGTAATATCTAGGTCATTTGCCCTTTTGATAAGGATGATAATGAAAACTACTGTTGAATTGGCGCGTCAAACTTACAAACTACCGTAATAGAAATACATATTTCAAAATTCACAGGCGAGGAAGACTTATTGTGTGTGGTGATTAATGGTGTAATGGGCGTAACATCTAGGTCATTTGCCCTTATGATGAGGATGATAAGGGAAACTACAACCGGTATTGAATTGACACTTCAACTTATAATGTACACAATGTACTGTAATAAAAATAAATATTTTAAAAATCACAGTCGAGAAAGATTTTATGCGGCGGTGATTAGTGGTATGATGCGCGTAACATCTAGGTCATTTGCACTTACGATGATAATAGTAAGATACTGAAAAAATGACTACTAAAGGAACATGGTGTAATTTTAAAACTGATATAGGTAATTCAGATGTCTAGCTTCGATGTCTTCCAAAGTCTCAACCTTATTTCCTGGCTTAGGCCTGTACTCGATGCGTCTAATGAAAGAGCATACGGCGTACTGCTCGGCAAAGAATATGGGTCCAAGCTGCACGAACCTGAGATGATCGCAGATCATGACGAAATATGATGACACACGTTCGGGGTTCCCCGTCCTATTCAGATTGGCCGGGGAATCACTCACTCTTTCGCAACACCACAGTGGCTTGAGCAACGGCCCTGTGCTGGCATCAGCATAGAGAGAAGATAACACGGCGGGCTCTGGAAAGTCCTCTCATATCACCTCGCTATGAATCAGCAAGCTATTCTCACAACTGCCCCCCCCCCCTCCCAGGGTCTCACAATGTTTGGGACGTGGGTTGGCGACCACAGACCTCAGCTGAGTCTGACATCGCTTCTACTTCCTGGTGCCGGGCTCCTTTCAGTTCTCATTCCTGTCGGCCTCACTTGGTCAACTCTTGTTCTCTTCCGACCCCGACTGTATAAGGGTGTCCGAGGGCTAGGGAGTCTTTCAATACCCCGCCTTAATTGGCCGTTGTCTCATCATTCCTGATACCCTCATTCTTCGAGGGGTCTGCCTACTTTTTCTTTTCATAATCTCTCCTGTCTTCTGCTCAAGACCCTCAAAGAGGCAGGGTGTGTGTAGCCCCACCACTTCTGGTACACCCTCAAGGGCTAAGGATGGTGAGTTGGGAAGCTGGCAACCCCGAGGGATTCCTGAGCTAAATGCAGGGAATGGAGTGGTATGTCAGAAATTTCAAGTGGACAGTGTTACTCATCCGGTTCCAAAGGGTAAGTATGTAAAATTTGGTTCAGATCGGTGAAACGGTGTAGATTTGTGCCAAAGGGCATAAATGCAGGGGATGGAGTAGCCTCTCCTCAATTTCAAGCAGACAGTGTTAGTCGCAGTGTTCTAAAGGGTAAATATACACATTTTGGTTGAGTTCGGTGAAACGGTGTAGATTTGGGCCAAAGGGCCTAAATGCAGGGAATGGAGTGGTCTGTCTGCCATTTCAAGCAGACAGAGTTACTCGCAAGGTACCAAAGGGTAAGTATCCGAATTTTGGTTCTGATCTGTGAAACCGTGTAGATTTGTGGCAAAGGGCCTAAATGCAGGGAATGGGGTGGTCTGTACGCAATTTTAAGTGGACAGTGTTACTTGCAGGGTTCCTAAGGGTAAGTATACAAATTTTGGTTCAGATCGGTGAAACGGTGTAGATTTGTGCCAAAGGGCCTAAATGCAAGGAATGGAGTAGACCCTCCGCAATTTCAAGCAGACAGTGTTAGTCGCAGTGTTCCAAAGGGTAAATATACAAACTTTGGTTGAGATCGGTGAAACGGTGTAGATTTGGGCCAAAGGGCCTACATGCAGGGAATGGAGTGATCTGTCCGCAATTTCAAGCAGACAGTGTTACTCGCAGGGTTCCAAAGGGTAAGTATACAAATTTTGGTTCAAATCGGTGAAACGGTGTAGATTTGTGCCAAAGGGCCTAAATGCAGGGAATGGGGTGGTCTGTCCGCAATTTCAAGCAGACAGTGTTACTCGCTGGGTACCAAAGGGTAAGAATATGAATTTTGGTTCTGATCGGTGAATCGGTGTAGATTTGAACCAAAGGGCCTAAATGTAGGGAATGGGGTGGTCTGTCGGAAATTTTAAGTGGACAGTGTTACTCGCAGGTTTCCAAAGGGTAAGTATACAAATGTTGGTTCAGATCAGAGAAACGGTGTAGATTTGTGCAAAAGGGACTAAATGCAGGGAATGGGGTGGTCTGTCCGAAATTTTCAGTGGACAGTGTTACTCGCAGGGAAACGGTGTAGATTTGGACCAAAGGGCCTAAATGCGGGGAATTGAGTGGTCTGTCCGCAATTTCAAGCAGTGTTACTCGCAGGGTTCCAAAGGGTAAGTATACAAATTTTGGTTCAGATCGGTGAAACGGTGTAGATTTGTGCCAAAGGGCCTAAATGCAGGGAATGGAGTGGTCTGTCCGCAATTTCAAGCAGACAGTGTTACTCGCAGGGTACCAAAGGGTAAGAACACGAATTCTGGTTCTGATCGGTGAAACGGTGTAGATTTGGACCAAAGGGCCTAAATGCAGGGAATGGGGTGGTCTGTCCGAAATTTTAAGTGGACAGTGTTACTCGCAGGGTTCCAAAGGGTAAGTATACAAATTTTGGTTCAGATCGGTGAAACGGTGTAGATTTGTGCCAAAGGGCCTAAATGCAGGGAATGGAGTGGTCTGTCCGCAATTTCAAGCAGACAGTGTTACTCGCAGGGTACCAAAGGGTAAGAACACGAATTTTGGTTCTGATCGGTGAAACGGTGTAGATTTGGACCGAAGGGCCTAAATGCAGGGAATGGGGTGGTCTGTCCGAAATTTTAAGTGGACAGTGTTACTCGCAGTGTTCCAAAGGGTAAGTATACAAATTTTGGTTCAGATCGGTGAAACGGTGTAGATTTGTGCAAAAGGGCCTAAATACAGGGAATGGGGTGGTCTGTCCGAAATTTAAAGTTGACAAGGTTACCCGCAGGGTTCCATAGGGTAAGTATACAAATTTTGGTACAGATCGGTGAAACGGTGTAGATTTGTATACATAACAGACAAACAGACAGACAGACAGACAAACTTTGTGCTTTATATGTATAGATTACTTGGGTACCTTATAACAATCAAGTCATAATTTCTTACTTCTGTGCCAAAATATATCACTGCTTTTTGTTGTTTTGCCGAACAAAATATTTTGTGACTTTCACAAACCAAAACACTGTACTCTACGACACTAATGACTGAGATCCCTTCTTACAATCAAATCTAATAACATATGGTGTGGTACACCATGAGAGAAGGCGACATTAGGATCGTTTCGACACTCAAATGTGGATCTACCCTCAGCCAATTCGTATCTGCCACTAACTCAAAACGACCAATTTGGTGACTCAGGTCCCTCTTAACAATCAACCATTCATTTGGAATTGATCGTCTGCAGTCCGTACCTGAATTAAAGATAACACACACTTATACAGTCATCAAAATTAATACCGGTTATCAGACAGATTCTACACACCCAAAGTATACCGGGCCACATGACTGCGTTGTCGCAGCCTCTAAACTGAGGAACCAACCAATCAAAATGGCTCAAATCCCGCGCGGCTTTAAACGGCAATGGGAATGCTAAATTCAAGGTTTTAGTATATGTTAAATACAGCTGTTAAGGGTAAGAGAAGCAGAGGTAAGCCTAGGAGTAGATGCATGGAGACAAGAGTTATAGATCTTAAAGTGAGAGGTTGGGTTTGAGATTTGGTGAATGTTTATGTGAGGATGTGGTTTTTACGGCCCGATGCCTTTCTCTGACACCAACCTCATCAGAGAAACCCATGAGGGTTAAATGATTGAATGTTACAAACTCGGCAGAGGAGGAAGGAAGAGGCTGTGGCCTACGATAATGGACCGTCTCAGCGTTTTCCTGGAGGGATTGATTGATTGATTGATTTTATTTTCACGGCTACACTTAGAGCTTAAGAGCTCCTTTACAGTAGCGCCCTACATAAAATAAGGTTAGGACTTATACAAATAAAACATTTCCCTTACATTCACAATATAAATATTAATAGTCTTACAATAGTAACAAAAAGACAGTAATAATACAACAATAATTATAATAATAATGATAATGGAAAGATTATGTACAAAAGAGAGCATACAGACACAGTATCAGCCCGAAAAGCAAACATCATATACTGTACAAGAAAATATATTAAATTAGACAGGTTGTCAGCTTATGTCCTGATGTTATAATTGAACTTAAAAAAATGTATTTTAACATAATGCAGTAATCAAATGTGAGAGGTATACTGCTCTAAGAAGCAGGATGAAAGATGTCTTTTGAAAGCTGCAGTGCTTGCAATGTTGACGAACTTCTATAAATCGAAGTTGTTGAAGAGGTGTGAGGCTGTGCAAACAAAAGATTTATTGAACTTCATGGTTCGGTGTATAGGAATCTGGAGTGTTAATTTTGTGTATCTATTTTCTCGATTATGAACAGAATGCATTGGAGTAAAGGCATTGTAGAGATATAACGGGGTCTTGGTACGTAATATTTTATGTGTCAGAATGGTTACTGATAGCTACCTGCGCTCGTGGAGTTTCAGCCTTTTCAGCTGTACGTAGTAAGGTGTGATATGTTCATCTCGCCTTACATCCAGAATGTACTGAACACATGCATTCTGGACTCTTTGTAATTTGATGTTCTGTGTTTCTGGTAAATCATTGTATACAGCAGAGCCATAATCAGTGATTGGAAAAATGAGAGTTTGGACGAAGAGCTTACGTATGTTAGGAGGGGTGTAAGAAACAGTTCTTTTCAGGAGATGCATAGTTGATACAACCTTCCTTACCACAATAGACGTATGCTCTGCCCACGACAGTGTTCTATCAAATATCACTCCGAGATTATTGACAGTGTTGCTATATTTAATATTATTATCTAGTATCTTGATGGGTGGTAGAGAATTAAAATCTACTGAATTTAGAAGTTTTGTATATCCAATGGATATAAGTTGTGTTTTAGATATGTTCAAGTTAAGATTATGATTTAGGGCCCATTCACAAAGCCTGTCAATGTCTTCATTAAACAGATTTATACGATCACATGCAGTGCTAGGCGTGAGGTGAAATTAGGCTTGGAGGTATAATAATAATAAAAATATCGTATGGCCTCGGGTGCCTGGTGCAAGCTTTGCCATTTGACACCCAGAGGGTAGCTTGCATGTCGAATTTCGTAGTACCTTGACTATGAAAGTCAAGGAGGTTAGATGTTAGATATCTAATCTCCTTGAACACAATAGCGCTTTCTAGTAGAGAAATGAGGAACTTTGTGCTGGCGGAAACTCCCGAGATTAATTTTGCCACTATGAACTCGGCCTACTGAATTCAAATGGGTTCTTTGACATGCCAATTTCGTATGACATGCGTATCGTACTTTTGCCGCCTTTCAAAAATCACTTACCACGGTCAGGGGCGAACCTGCAATCTTGGGGTTAGTAGACCGACACGCTATCCACTCACCCACCGTGGCAAGCTTGGAGGTCATCAGCGTATATATGAAAAGAACTATTTCGGAATTCATTCGAAACGTCGTTTATATATATCGAGAAGCATAGTGGACCTAAGACAGATCCCTGAGGTACTCCACTTTCTACCGATTTCCAGTCTGAGGAGCCATCCGCGAGGACCACTCTCTTTGTACGCATGGAAAGGTATGATTTGAACCAGGAAAGAGCACTCTGAGAGAAGCCAAAAGATTTCAGCTTTGCAAGAAGTATATTGTGATTCACGCAGTCAAAAGCCTTACTGAAATCGAAAAGACATAAGATTGTAAGCTGACGCTTGTCCATAGCTGAGCGTATATCATCGCTGACCTTTAACAATGCAGTGGTGGTACTATGCCCCTTTTTAAACCCAGATTGGTAAGGATTGAATATATTAAATTTAGTTAGGTATTCACATACTTGTTCATGAACAATTTTCTCAAGCGCTTTACTAAGGGCACAAAGGATATTTATTGGTCTAAAGTCACTACAACTAGTGGGGTTTTTATTTTTTGATACTGGACGTATGTTAGCACACTTCCAAAGAGACGGGTATACTCCTCTTTGTACAGTGAAATTAAATAGATGGATAATTGGGGGTAGAAATACTTCAAGACAGTTAGAAATAAGAGAAATAGGGATGCTATCAGAACCTCTTTCTTTTGTACGAATTGATTTGATGGCTTTCACAATCTGGTGTGGGTAAACATACATAAAGAAAAATTTTTCATGGGCAGGGGGAGGGATGGATGTGTATTTCATGACGGTCTCTGATACTCTTAATACATCACCAATTGACGCAACATTTGAGTAATGTTCATTTAATTGTGATGCAGAGACAGGCATCTCAACATCAGTGACTGAACTTTCACCAACTCCCAATGATTTTGCAGCACGCCATCTGGCGGAGGTGGTTTTGCAGTCACCGAAGAGGTGGTACATATATTTCACTTTTGTGTTCCTAATTGTTTGTTTTGTCTTATTACGCAGAATTCTATACTCTTCATAGTCAATGGTAAGTTTAGATTTAATAAATGTTCTACGTGCTTTATCACGTTTCTTTAAAGGCGTTTTGATTTCTTTACTGATCCACGGAGCAGAGCTATGTTTTACATCCACTTTCTTTTGCGGTGCATGCATATCATAGAGTTTATTTACACAATCATTAAGTAGAGTCACTTTCTCATCTATGTCAGTGGATTGGTAGAAATTGAGCCAAGGGAGTAATTCTACGTCCGTTTTAAAATCATTTAAATTAAATTTGCTGAAGTCACGTACAAAGATTGATTTTGGTCGAAGTTTCGGGGTAGATAAAGAAAACACTGCATACAGGAGATCATGGGCTGAGAATCCAGCAGCTGGTTCTTGTCCGTAGTCAACAACGAGGTCATTACAGTTTGAAGAGGTAATGTCGAGAGAGCTGTCACAAGTAGCTGTGTGAAATATAGTATCGAATGGTAAACATTCAACATTACAGGAACAGAGCACATCACATACCTGTTCAGTTTCAAAAGCTCCACTACCAAACCGAGCATTGACGTCCCCAACAATAAAAACATATTTATAATCATGAATGAACCTGTACATGTCATTCAGAAAAATATCTAGGTAGCCAGCTTTCGGTGGACGGTACACACAAGCAAAGAGAATTTTAGTTTCGGTAAAAGAAATGTAAAGTATAATGTATTCAGGCCTCTTATTATATTCACCAGGAGACTGACTTAGCACGCTATACTTTATGCTATCCCTAAGGTAAACTGCAACACCACCTCCACCTACGGTTAATCTGTCATTTCTAATGACTTTATAGCCAGTGAGAGAGACAGCAGTATTTGGAATTGAGGGCTTGCAAAAGGACTCACTTACTGCAATTATGTCAAAAGACGAACCACCAAAGACGTGACAAAATTCAGAATAGTGAGAGGAGTCAACTAATGATTGAGCATTGATATGAGCAATTTTTAGGCAGTTTGTGTTTTTCAGGCTGATAGCGGAACGTATGTCTGATAGACTATGGTCAGATACAACCATAGGTACAAGTTAAAAGATCTTGTAAAGTAGTGAAAGGCATTGCCTAGTCACTCAGAAGAGAAATTAGTACAGTGACCATTATATGTCGTCATTCATAATCTACAATAGCACAAACTACAACACAATTTAGAAGCTAAAGAAAAAGTTAAGTTATGACAGATGGCACATAAATATATGAGTTAAATAATGACACAGTGAAACACACTGCAATCTTCAGTAACATTTTGGAATTACACAGTCATGTCATCAGATCTGTCTAGAATTGAGCTAGGCATAGTTTAAAGTCACATGTCACTCACCAACCAACACACCCTGAAAATGCCACTAAGGTTTTATATCTCAAGACATAGTGTACGTTATAGCTATATAGACTATACATTTATTTAACATTTGTGATAGGTTGAATTAAGAAACAAACAAAAAAAAGAAATACGGTTAAAATGAAATTAAAATTGAATGTGGTTTAAAGCAGGCCTACTAGTCTCCAGCTTGTACCCAATATAGGTCTACTTACAGAACATAAGATGTATTCACATTGCATTATGCAAGGGTAGACATTAAATGTTAATCTGAAAACATAACAGTGATGGTTACAGGTGGCAGCTGAAGAACTATTATTTATAATAATTACCATCCATTGAGGTTAATCTCACTAAATGTCTGTCAGAGGAGAGAGAGAGGACTCTTGCAGTCCTGAGCTAGCAGCCATTAAATCAACTGCGAACTGGGTTAACTTTGTTTTGCCTGATCTGTATGACAATATCTATGTCATGCAGTAGCCTATAGCTCACACTCACCATTAACATTAACAACGTGTATAGGAGAAGAAATATGGGTTTGGGCTGGGAGCGAAAGGTGAAAGCAAGTAAGCAAGTAAGTAAAGACGTAAGTAGTGTTTAAAGCTGATTAATTGTTGGAAAAGGCTTGGTACTGGTAGGCTACCTAAGAGAGAAGCTTAATATTTATAAAAAATCATTTTGCCAACCTGTTCAATAAGGGAAGGAAGCTTGGAACTAATAGCAAGCAGTATAGCTCAGTATTGGTGTCTATTTGGTAAAGGCAGATTTACAAACGTTATAGAATTTAGCAGACAATTTTCTAAATTTTGTTGCCCTTGAGGAATGTGGTATCTTTTAAATTTTAGTTTCTCAGCCTTACTTGCTTTCGAGCAATAGGTACCGGTATTATGGTATACAGTTGGTACAATCAATTGGTTAAAGTTAAAATTACATTAGTAAGGGATATAACACTGATCACACTAACTTAGATCAATCTAAGGTCATTGAAATTAGTCAGCCTATGACGAATACCTCGGCTAACTGCATAGATGACGCCATTATTGGACCAACAATGCTTAACTCCCACCATGTCGATTGTTTTGTGGAGCAATTCCAACCGTAACTTGGTTAGATCTTCCCTAATTACAGTCCCAGTTCCCTTCAATTTCTTCTTCGCCTGAATGAGCGCATTCCGCTTGGCAAAGGAGACAAATTTTCATATGAGGGGCGTGGCTTCAGGGTGTTTCTTGAGCCTACCCTATGGGTCCTGTCAATGTCCTCAATTTTTATATTAACTCCTAGCTGTTCTGCCAAGTTAAGGACGAGCTGATCAGTCGATTCGCCATCCTTTTCTTCCATGCCAAACACCCGGATACGATTCCGTCGGGAGTATTGCTCCATTGTATCAGTCCTTTCACGTAGTTCCTCTTTCAGTGATTGCACTTCCTCCCCGCTGGCCTTAATTTTCTGTTTCATATCATCTATCACCTTAGTGTTGAAATCAGTGGATGCTTTGAGACACTCTATTACTTTTGAGGTGATCTCATCAACAAGCCTTGACAAGAAGGAGGGCTGGTTAACCAAGTCATTTACGATCTTTAGCACTAATGTTGACAAGTCGCCATGTTCATCAGTGCTGCCCTCTGTGTGGTTAATGCCAGCATTTCCCATCTTTGCCGAGGGAGAGCGCTGACAGTCTTCCTGCACCTGTTGGCGATTCTGCGCATTACGCTTCGTGTTTTTATTTTTCCCTCCAGACATTGTATAACCTAAAATTGAGTTCTACTATGTATAAATGTAGAGGATTAAGGGTTTTAGAGTATATTTGGCAGCCTGATTTCTTTTGACGACTGATGTACAGTAATTTCTCTCACCGGATTGTTGGTTTAAATGGACACACGATCGCGAGAACACGTTAAAAATACACTACACTTCTAAGCGACACAACTCTGTGACTTCAGTCCGCCATGACACACAGAGGGATTGTAGTGAACCACAGAAAGCGACTTCTAAGATAGCTGACGTGTAAGGTGAATATTATTAAACTGTTTACATGTTGGTGGATTTTGTTGATTTGGTTAAATTTGATGGATTGTAGTGAATTTGGGTAAGTTTGATGAATATGAGTGAAATTCCGGTAATTAAATGTGAATTTGAAGATTCTTCGGTAAATAAATGGCATTTGTGTAAACCTGGATAATCTTCGGAGAAATGTGCGTAATTGAGAAAATTTAGAAATCGACCGCTCAATAACCCTGTTGTAGGGAAGAAACACAAGAAAATAGAATGCCAGGTAGGAGAAAGTATATTAGAGCAGTTTGAACATTTTAAATACTTAGGCCGTGTATTCTCTCATGTTGATTGTGTTGGGGGATATAAAGAGTCGCGGTGTATAAAAGCTAATGCAGTGAGTTCTCAAATGGGATCAACAGTATTGTTTAAGGAAGAAATTATTGTAGCGACGAACTCTTTCTACCCTTGCTTTATTGAAGTAAGTGAGTGGCAGATTTAGGATATATGATACAAAAGCTAGAGGTAACATATATGAGGGTAGCACTAATAATTGCTGACGTGAATAGGTGGTGACAATGGCAGGAGGCGTATACATTCTCGTAATGTGTAGTTAAAGGTTAAGTTAGAAATGGACACGTTAGATAAAGCTGTTCGTGTGAACCGACGTATATGGTGGGTTCTGTGATGAGAAAGGCAGGAGGCGAGATTACCTCAGAGGTTAATGAATTTGGCTGTAGTGGGTAATAGTAACAGAGGGAGACCTAGGAGGTGATCGATGAAATCAGAGTTTAACGATCTCAAAGTAAGAGGTTTAGAAGAACAGGAGGCCTCAGTACTAATTGATAATAGGGGATCATGGAGAAAACTGTCTTTCTATGACGTCATCCACTGCCTCGCTTCCTGATCTCGATACAAGCATCCACCTGTCGGTACAGCTCCATGGGCTTGTGGAACCCAGAAATTTGGGTAATTGCGAGTTGATTTCGTTTATTTCTGTGGACATTTTGGGATTCGAGGGAATTCCGGTAAAATATGGAGGAAAATCTGAGGTATCTAGGTTTATTTAGTGGTAGACCACTTCCAGGGTGGATGAGGTCGGAATCGAAACCGCCTCTTCTCAGTTTTGCCTCACGAGGCAGTTTTGGCAGAGAAGGGAATCGAACCAGAGTATTCGCGGTGAAAGTCATATTTGTATTTTTAACATTGAATGGAGATGCCATGTTCTGATAAGTACGGGTTTGAAGCGGTGTTGTATTCCCGCTGAAATGGCATCTGTCACGGTCTGGGAAACTGGTTGACTAGTTCGCTTTACAGTGGACATGAAACAACTCGATCATTTAGTTCTGTGTCCTTGAGTACGAGCAATTCATGTTGGGGGATTGTTTCATCTGAGTTATTAGCCCCGTGTATTTTTGTGTGCGTAATTCTTGGTGGGCGATTGTGACATTTCGGTCAACGGCACCGTGGGCAGCTCGATCACCCTTAACGTGTCGTTGGATGTGGGAAGACTTGAGAAATATAGGTCATTACCCTCCGTCTGGGTGGTAATTTGAAAAAATTGAGGTAGATCCTGGGGGTAAATCTGGAGGATTGATGATTTTTTGTCAAATCGAAAAATTTAGGGGAAATCGGTGGTTTTGAGGAATTTTAAAGACGTTTAGGTGAATACGGGGGTAAATTTGGAGATACTGTGTAAATTTAGGTAGTTATTGGTGAATTTTGTTAGGTTTGGAGAATTTTCGAGAATTCTTGTTGAAATCATATGAATTACCGTGCTGTGAAAGAGCCTTTTGCCTTGCCAAAGCAAGAACTTGTGCACTTAAAAACGCATGGTGGACATCCTTAGCTAAAGAACTGTAATATTCAGCGGACAAAGATTTGCGACAGTTCTTCCAAGCAACAAAAGCAATTAATGGTCCCACCACTTTCGGTAGAAATTCCCTTTGGTCCAGTGACAAAAGTACACTTTTAAAAGATCAAAATTCCATCATGAATAGGGAGAAAGAACATTTTGAAGACCTCTTGAATCAGGATTCAATTATTGATGAACATGTGTATGACATAATAGACGAAGCACCCATCTGGGAAGAACTCGTCTCCTTGCAAACACTAGAAGAGGTTCAGTGTGTTGTTAATCATGCAAAGAGAGAAACATCCACATGTTCAGATGGTATACCAGCAGAAGCTCTCAAAGAAGGATATGAGGAACTCATAAGCCACAAACATGATTTTGTTATTGTTATTATTTGGAGAACTGAAAAAATATCTGCTGATCTCAGAGATAGTCTGATAGTTTGCATATTTAAGAAAGGTGATCGGACAGACTGCAACAACTACCGTGGCATATCATTACTATAATGCCTCGGAAAGCTTATTTATCGTATTTTGGCTCCTTTCTATCTTACGTGGAGAAAATACTTGCAGAGAGCCAATGTGGTGTTAGGTCTTCTAGAGGAACCACATATATGATATTCACAGCTCGACAGCTTCAAGAGAAATGTAAAGAACAAAGTAGACCTTTTCATATTGCCTTCATCGACCTCACTAAGGCATTTGACTCGGTAAATCGTGAAGCTTTATGGAAAATTTTAGCACTGTCTGGTCTTCCACCAACATTTATTACCATCTTAAAACTGCTCTAAACTAATATGACGGCAACTGTCATTGGTAACGACTCTGTTGGAGAGCCATTCCCTAGTTAATACTGGCGTTACACAAGGATGTCTGATTTCCCCTACATTGTTTTCTCTGTACGTTGCCCCTGTCATGTAGCTAGTCATTGACGATCTTCCTTTAGGTCCTTTAGGTATACAAATAACTTACAGGTTGGATTGAAAGCACTTTAATTTAAGCCGTTTAATGTCAAGGACTCGAACATCTGATGCATTGATTGAATTACAGTAGGTAGATGATACTGCAGGAGTAGTTCAATCAGAGGAACAACTCATGAAAATCTTGAATGATTTGACTTCGGCATACTAAAAGATTGGTCTCAAAGTTAACACCAGTAAAACTCAGGTCCTCTACCAACCAGCCCATGAGAAGGATTAGGAAAAGGAAACATTACTGTCAACATTGATGGAGTTAGGGTTCAAGAAGTTAACACCTTCCCTAATCTTGACAGCTCCCTTTCATCAAGTGCTAATATAGATTCCGAAATTCAACACAAGATGAACAGTGCTGGGGGATTCTTTGCAAGTCTATGGTCTAAGTTTTGACAACCATGATGTCAATGCTGCAACGAAGATCCTTGTGTAAATCTCAGTTGTAATTTTCACCTTAACTTATGGATCTGAATCTTGGGCATGCTATAGACGACACCTCAAACAGCTGGAGCAATATCACCAGCGATGCTTGAGGAGAATTCCTCATGTGACAAGGCAATACAGACGTACAAACCCCAGCATTCTCGAAGAAGCACAGACTACTGGTAGTGAAGCCATGATTATACAACTTCAGCAGAGATGGACAGGACACGTTATCTGCATGCCCAATAATCGCATTCCCAAAGTGGTGTTTTGCTCTGAATTAACAGAGGGCAAACCCTCTGTTGGATGTCAGTGGATGCGATTCAAAGACGTACTGAAAGCTAATATGCAAATGTGTCACAATGATATTCATAACTTGGAGGGCTTAGCCCTTGTTTGCTCTTCCTGTCTTCGGCATACAAAAGGATTGGTCTCAAAGTGAACACCAGTAAAACCCAGCCCCTGTACCAACCAGCCCTGGAGAAGGATTAGGAGGCTACATGAGGTTAAAAAATTCACCTGGGTGACAAGTTCCGAGCATCGACATACGCACTTAATTTCGGTGTTTAAATCTATGTCTATGTTCATCATGGTGCAATATATTTTGAAGGTAACCGCCGACAAACAGTAGAGGGTAAGAGGCAGCGCAGAATGGACAGAATGCTCATTAAAAGAAATAGAAGGAACGCGGATGCCCCACCTGGGACCACCAGTCATCACTGCGGCAAATTGTGTGCCTTCTGCATTGGGCTTTATAGTCACCTCCGAACTCACCGATGAAGAGACATTCCGGATTGGAAGGTCAACCTACTCGATACGAGTGTTTGCTCTGATGATGATGAGCTCATCAATAATTGACAAATCGATAAGCAATAATAATAAAAACATAAATATTAAAAAAATCGATAAATAAATTGGAAGAGAAGAGAAACTGACCAAACGAGATCGACCGAAATGGCCCTAGCGCAAGTAGGTGGAAGCAATGGCGGACTTTTGTTTAAAATCGCATTAAATTTGGGAAAACCTGTTGCGAATATTAGCGAATTCTCTGGATGATGGTAAGGGGGGGGGGGGAGGGGAAGGGGATTTGGAGGCATCTACCATAAGGTTTGAAAAATCTGTCATCTTGGATGAGCCTCAATTGTGCATGCTCTCTAAAAAATTCTTATATTCCCTGGAGGTATGGATACATTTAACTTTAGGGTGGAATAGGCTTGACTTAGAGGGGCTGGAACCCTTTCGTTTGAGCCCGCACACGACTTAGCCCGCTTACATATTCGGGAGTACGCACGGCCTTGTACCTGGATGGTGGGTTGCCTATTCAAATACCCCTAGGATAGGATCCCTCCTGCTCTTCAACTCTCGTACTTATAGTATAGTGCACCCAATTTTTAGCCTGTTTTCAATTTTGAAAAACTAGGCTTATGAGGTCACCATGTGTGTGTGCGCGCGTGTGTGTGTGTGAGATGTGTGTGTGTGTGTGTCCCCCAAATGACTTCTAAACGGCTGGAGTGATTTCAATGAACCTCGGTAGGTTCATAGCACTATTCCGGGCGACCCCGACCGTGCCCTTCAAATTTTGTTACGTCTCACCAATCCAACATGGCGGCTATGGGAAATATTTCACCAGCATTCAATATCTCCGAAACTTTTCCCGATATCACCCTGGATTTTTTTACGGTGATAAAGGGAACTACTAGAAGTTCACCTATGTGACATTTGAAAAACTGGTAACTACAAAACCAACATGGCGGCCACGCGAATTTGCGACATTTAAATAGATGTTTCTTGCGATTTAACCAACCAAACACAATAAAACTTGGTACAGTATATGTTTATACATAATGTAATGCACCGACATTTAACTTCGTTCAATTGTTTACATAACCTCAAGATGGCGGATGTGCGAAATATTTCACCGGCATTCTATATCTCTGAAACTAGTAGCGGTATCACCCTGAAATTTTGTACGGAGATAAAGGGCACTACTGGAAGTTCACCTACGCAGGTATAAATCTTTCAAAAACCGGTTAACTACAAAACGAACATGACGGCCCAGCGAGTTTGAAAATTTTAAACAGACCTTTCTCGCGATTTAATGTTCCAAACGCAATGCAATCTGGTACAGGAAATGTTTATACACATTGTAATGCACTGGTATCTAATTTAATTCAATTGTTTACATAACATCAAGATGGCGGCTGTGCGAAATTTTAAAATAAAGTTTTTGTATCTTGTGTCGTAATTATGCGATCGAAGTGAAAGTTTGAAATATGAACCTACGCAATAATCTTTCTTGATAGTACATAACTATATGGCCTATACATACAACAATCTAAAATGGCGACCATCCGAAATATTTAATCGGTTTTCAATATCTACGAATCTATTACAACAATCAAACTGAAATTTTGAATGTTGATAGAGGCAATTGACATGAGTAGGATATATGAAAATAGGCTGTATTGTTCTTCACGGAACTACTTGTTATATATTAATATGATGATGATGATATAACATTGTGAAACAGCGTAAATATCCAAATACTCACTTACAATAACCAGCACAAAGAGTATAAAATTTGACTCAAAATCACGTCTCGTTTCGGACTCCACAAACTACCTCTATAAATAAAACAGTTCATGTAGAGACTAACATCGCTTGGCGTTGACCGTGTTTTTAGCACATATTTAGGTTTTACTCGCTAACCGTTGGAGATACACGAAAAGTGATAAGGACCTTTCGGATAGAAAATTACATTTTAAAGCTCGCATATGCCATCAAAAGTTTGCTATTTCTCAGCGTTCTTTTTTTATTTGAAATGGAAATATGAAAATAGTCGCCATTTTTAAATAGTGACAAATATCGAAATCAAAAGAAGCCTATAATGTAACCTGGTAAATCAGCTGCATCCATGCAAAATTTCATTTAAATCGGACCAGTGGTTCTTGCGTGATTGATTAACAGACAGGACGACAGTCACGCACCATCTCAATTTTAGCCTATTTTCAATTTTGAAAAAATAGGCTTATGAGATCACCTTTTGTCCATTTGTGTGTGCGTGTGTGTTTGTTTGTGAGGTGTGTGTGTCCCCCCTAATAACTTCTAAACGGCTGGAGCGATTTCATTGAAACTCGGTACCTTCATAGCACTATTCCGGGCAACCCCGACCGTACCCTTCATATTTTGTGACGTCTCACCAATCCAACATGGCGTCTATGCGAAATATTTCACCAGCATTCAATATCTCCGAAACTATTCCCGATATCACCCTGGAATTTATTACAGTGATAAAGGGAACTACTAGAAGTTTTTCTATGTGACTTTTGAAAACCTGGTAACTACAAAACCAACATGGCGGCTACGCGAATTTGCGACTTTTAAATAGACGTTTCTCGCGATTTAACTAACCAAACGCAATAAAACTTGGTACAGTATATGTTTATACACATTGTAATGCACCGATATCTAACTTCGTTCAATTGTTTACATAACCACAAGATGGCGGATGTGCAAAATATTTCACCGGCATTCTATATCTCTGAAACTATAAGCGGTATCACCCTGAAATATTGTACGTATATAAAGGGCACTACTGGAAGTTCATCTATAAGACTTTCAAAAACCAGTTAACTACAAAACGAACATGGTGACCAAGCGAATTTGAAAATTTTAAATGGACCTTTCTCGCGATTTAATGTTCCAAACGCAATGAAATCTGGTACAGGAAATGCTTGTACACATTGTAATGCACTGGTATCGAACATAGTTCAATTGTTTACATAACCTCAAGATGGCGGCAGTGCGAAATTTTAAAATTAAGTTTTTGTTTCTTGTGTCGTAATTATGCGATCAAAGTGAAAGTTTGAATATTGAACCTACGCAATAATCTTTCTTTATAGTACATCACTATATGGCCTTTACATACAACAATCTAAAATGGCGACCATTCGAAATATTTAGACAGTTCTCAGTATCTACGAATCATTTACAGCAATCAAAGTGATTTTTAAATGTTCATAGAAGCTATGAACACAAGTGCTTCTATAGGACTTTCAATAACCTGGTTAGCACTAATCCAACATGGCTGCGTCGCGAAATATAAATTTTTAAGGGGACGTTTCTAGCAATTTAACCATCCCAGTGCAGTGGAACTTTGTACATTAAATGCTTATACAAATGTTAATCCACGGGTATCTAGTTTATTTCAATTGTTTTCATAACGACAAGATGGCAGCTGTGCGAAATTTTAAAATCTTGTTTTTACTTCATGTGTCCTAATCATGCGATTGACATTTGAATACCACACGTACACAATAATCTTCATGTAATAGTACATAAATAAATATCCAACATGGCGACCATCTGAAATATTTAGACAGTTTTCAATATCTAAGTATCTATTACAATAATCTAACTGAAATTTTGTATGTTGATAGAGGCAAATGACATGAGTAGGATATATGAAAATCGGCTGTATAGTTCTTCACGCAACTACTTGTTACTGTTCCTCTTAATCGAGACGATAAAAGATCATGTTGACTGGCACAAGCACTTTTTTCTTGCTGTATAAGGATAAACACGTTCATCCGGAAGAACTATAAATCCAAAAACTGAGACATACAGTATAAAACAGTATTGTCTGTATAATATATATCGACTGCACGAACACCATTTGATTGAAAGGTAGAAACGAGCTCACTTTCTAGTATTGAAGGAAAAGATGCAAATTAATGCTAATTGCAAATTGGTTTTCACTAGTTATATCTCTTGAACCCAAAGTTATTATTCCGTTTCCTTTGATAATCAAACATAGCGAATCAAACTGCTTTTCAGTGGGTCAAGAGTATTGTACCGATATGTAAACAGTGTTATTCCCAGAGGCTAATTACATGAGGCTTAAAAATTAACCTGACGGACTATTTCCGAGCATCGACATACGCACCTAATTTCGGCGTTTAAATCTATGTCTACGAATACAGAAAATTATTGTGTACTTATCCGGCATTGTGCTATGTAATTTTTGATATTGTAATGAAAGTGGGTGTGTTTCCCGTACTAACATTAGAAATTCTTTACAGAAACGACCACAATTCGGAGATCACTTTAACAAGAGATAAATTCGTTGCTTCACTCAATGAAAAATGTTAACACTAAGACATCAACCCATAGCGGTATGATACCATACAAATGCATAATTTGCAGAGCAAACTTTGCTAAGAAGGAGGGTTTGAAGTTACACATGAAGATTCATGGAATTCCTGTGTCACATTCCTGCGGAACATATGGAGCTAAGTAAAATCACAAAAGTTCCATGACTACACACATAAGGATTCATAGTGGTCTCAAGCCACATTCATGTGGTACATGCGGAGCAAGCTTTACACGGAAAGGTGACCTTTACGAACACAAGATGATCCAAAGTGGTCACGAGCCATATTCCTGTGACACATGTGGAGCAAACTTTAAGCGGAAAAGTGACCTTAATAAACACGTGATGATCCATAGTGGTCGGGTGCCACATTCCTGTGGTACATGTGGAGCCACCTTTGCAAGAAATGCTCACCTTAATGAACACATGATTATCCATAGAGGTCTCAAGCCACATTCCTGTGGTACATGTGGAGCAAACTTTATGCGGAAGAGTGACCTTAATAAACACGTGAAGATCCATAGTGGTCTAAGGCCTCATTCCTATGGTACATGTGGAGCAAGCTTTACTCAGAAAGATGACCTTAATGTACACGTGATGATCCATAGTGGTCTCAAGCCATATTCCTGTGCTACATGTGGAGCAAGCTTTACCCGGAAAGGTCACCTTAATGAACACGAGATGATCCATATGGGTCTGAAGCCTCATTCCTGTGGTACATGTGGAGCAAGCTTCACACGGTAAGGTCACCTTAATGAACACGAAATGGTCCATAGTGGTCTGAAGCCTTATTCCTGTGGCACATGTGGAGCAAAGTTCACTCAGAAAAGTACCCTGGCGAAGCACATGAAAATTCATAGTGGATTCTAGCCACATACCTGTGGTACATGTTGAGCAAACTTCACGAAGAAAATTTGCTTAAGGAACACGATCTATAGTGGTAGCAAGCCACATTCCTCTGGTGCATGTGGAGCAAAGTTTACTTTGAAAAGTTCCCAGATGACGCACGAGATGATCCATAGTGGTATATTACCACATCCGTCAAATATAAGCAGAGCTATCTTTATTAGGAAGGATTATACTAAGCCACACATGGTGTTCCATAGTGGTTTAGTGACTCATTCCTAAAGTACAGGAGATGCAATATGTGCTGAGAAAAGCATTTTGAAGATGCAATCATTTGTAGTCGAATAAAGTAATTTGGAAACTCACATTATATCAAGCGATATTCCTGTGGTACATGTGGTTGAACTTTTACTCATAAAGGTCAACTGAAGACACACATTGATCCACAGTAGTCTAATTTCACACTCATGAAGTATATAAGGAACATTTCTCTCGTGGAATGTTGTACATGTAGAATGTATTTTGGAAAAGAATTTTTTGGTAAACACATTCCCAAATGTTTCACTACGAAAGATGGATTAAAGATACGCACGATGATCCATATTGGCTAATAACCACACACATGTTCCTCATGCGCACACCCCTCAACATAAGTTTTGCTTATTGTTGGCCAAGTGTCGTAGTAGTCTCTAACCTATTGGTCTTTCTCACATCCCAGAGCGTGTAACAGGCACACTCACAGGGATATTATCCGTGCACCTCTAGTAAAGGCTATGCTGAAAATTTTGGCCATAATTTCACTTTCGTGGACGATTACGTTCACCTGCCCAGAACTGGCATTGTCACAGAACGGAATGGCCTGCATATGCTCCCGATCTCAACTGTGTAGAGCAGTAGAAATAAGTTCCTCCCTACTGTGCTCTATGGCAATATGCTGATTTTTTTATGCTTGTCATTCATATTGGTCTAGCGCCAAACTCAAGTGTTATAAGTGCAGCTACATTTACACTAGAATAATTTTTTTTAGAGTTGCATGTATCTTAGTCGCCAGAAGGCATATTTAAGCAGTATATATGGAGCAGTTTTCACATATAAAGGGTGTTTGAAGACTCATGTAGCTCTTACTGGCAAAATGCTTTATTCATATACTAAGTAGCAAATTTTTTTCATTAAGGAGCTTTGAATGATGACCTGTTAATTCATATTGGAAAGCTATATTTATGAGTTACTTCCAGTCATGAGTTTGTAGAGAGATTCTGAGTAACACTTTAATTGCTATGCACCGGAAGTCCAAATTATGTTCCGTAGAGCATGTGATCAATGAAGTTTACCCAAGTGACACGTTTGATTTCATTGGCTAGTGTATAGAAACAATATTTCAGTTGTACATACGGAGCATAAAACACAACCATATTCAAGTAGTTTAATTGAGCAAAGCTTGTTGGAAAATAAATTTTAAATACAAATAATTTGTAATTGCGACTCACACACATTCACTTACACAGGGTGAATCATAATTCCTGTTACAAACTTTGTGGGGTTGTAGAGGGGACTATGCAGATAACATTTTGATTAGGAAGCCAAGTCGAGACATGTATCGTTTCGGTACGTAATCAGTTTCACTCGATTGCACATCTCCCACTTCACTAGAGACACGTATGCATTACAAGAGATGTTCCACATAGTGACCCTGCTGTTCGTTAACGTGTAAATACGCAACATTTGTCATACACACGCCCCACAAGACCTGGTGTGTGTTCAATAATGTGCGCTGCCGCCAGAACGCGTGGAACTAGTTCTTCCGACTCGGCAAGAGTCTCGTAAAATAGGTTCTTAATTAATTATTGAACATCACTTTTGTTGTAATGTTATTGTTTTAAGGGAAGGAACAGCAAGGTTATCTGCCACGCACCACTCCTTATTTTGTAAATACATATTAAGAGTAAAATGAGGAATATTCCAGTAATATCATGTGTAATATACAATTTATATAAAAATAATAATTAATTTTACATATTTTGATTTTTAATGTAATATTAGGCCTACATATTCAACTAGTATTATTACATAAATAAGCACATATTTTGAATGTTGATATTATTATAAGTCTCAGGCACTAACACGACAATTAAAAAACTTAAGTCCAGCCGCTTAGTCTCCAGCAGGGTGTGAGGTGAATTCCCATCCCCTTATTTCCACTAATATATTTCTTGATATTCTTCCCTGGCCCTTTCTCAACAGCTTAGGAATTGCTTGGAAAATCCGTGTTATGTATCTAACTTTCTAGTGAACAAATGTTGTCATACCGACTGGTTAGAATTAGCGTATATTTTACTTGCAAAAATACTTTTTTACAGTAAGAGACAGACTATGTTATTTTAAATAAGGAAAGAAAAAGTATCTTTAAAAAATTTCATTTTGATCAAATATGTAAATTATAAACACAGAATATGTAATTTTACAAAAAGAAGTAACAAGATGTTCAGTTAAGAACATATAGCCTACTTTATCCTAAATGTATAAGTATAGTTAATACTCGTTGTCTTTACCAAAGAGTATAATAGAATCATTTCTAGGTTGAAGACCTTAGAAAATTTTTATCTCTACCTAACACCACAACCTCGAGGAACTACTACCATCATTGAAGAAAGAAAGAAAGAAAGAAAGAAAGACAGAGAAGACATATCTCAAGAATTTTATGGAACTGGAGACATAATCGACCGGACGAGTACAACATCCAACTTCGAGTTGAGGCATGTGTTTACATGTCTGGCTGCCCATTGTTTTTACCACCTTAATTGCATTAACCAATCTTTCCATGACCCTACAGTAACGCTTGTATGCCGACGCTACCACTTAGAGCTCTCTAGTGAAGGAAACAATGAATCAAATCTATGAAATTCAAATCCCCAGAGCGCAATTTTAGAGTTCATGTTCATTATTTATATTCGATTGCTATTTGGCTGAAATAAAATTATTTATTAATATCCTGAACTAGCACCAACAGATAGAGCCCAGGTACTGTGTGAGATCGTTTTGTCATCAGTTCAAATAATACACAATAGGCTGCTACAAACGCCTTAAAATAAAAAGGTATCGTTTTATCAACTTTTCATTCTTCAAATTCGATGCGTATAGAATGCCAACCAGTGGAATCCCACGCAGAACAGTCATGACCCCTGGCGGATAAGATAATCCTAATAGGGAGAGTGCATTCTTTCGGCCATAAAAATAAACTTTTGAGTTAAAGCTGAAAGGCAATCTTTGGGGCGTTGCGCATTAAGTTGGCCATGATAGTTCTCCTGGTTGCTTTTATATGTCTCTTGCAGATCCGCGTGCGAAATGTTTTAATAAAATATATATTTTCCATTGTAATGTGCACAATATAACGCTTAATTTTGAAACGCCTGAGTGATTAAAAAAAAAACAATAAATATAAACAAGTAGTTCCGTGAAGAACTATACAGCCTATTTTCATATATCCTACTTATGTTAATTGCCACTATTTAACATACACAATTTCAGTTTGATTGCTGTAATAGATTCGTAGATATTGAGAACCGACTTAATATTTCGGATGGTCGCCATGTTGGATTTTATATATGTAGGTCCTAGAGTTATGTACTGTTACATGCAGATTATTGTGAACGTGTAGTATTCAAACTTCAATCGCATAATTAGGACACAAGAAAAAACAAGGAGATTTTAAAATTTCGCACAGCTGCCATCTTGTGGTTATGGAAAAAATTGAAATAAATTAGATGCCAGTGGATTAACATTCGGATAAAGATTTACTGTACCAAGTTCCACTGCACGCGGATGGTTAAATTGCGAGAAACGTCCATGTGAATATTTATAATTCGCGTCACCGCCATGTTGGATTTGTGATCACCAGGTTATTTAAAGTCCTATAGGTGAACTTAAGTTCATAGCACCTATGAACATTAAAAATGCAGTTTGATTGCTAAAATAGATTCGTAGATATTCAGTATCGTCTAAATATTTCGGATGGTCGCCATGTTGGATTGTTAAATGTATAGGCCATAGAGTCATGTACCATTAAAGGAAAATTATTGCGTAGGTTCATTATTCAAACTTTCACTTCGATCGCATGACTACATCACAAGAAATAAAAAACTTAATTTTAAAATTCGCACTGCCGCCATCTTGACGTTATGTAAACAATTGAACTAAATTAGATACCAGTCGATTACAAAGTGTATAAATATTTCCTGTACCAGGTTTCAGTGCGCTTGGAACATTAAATCGCGAGAAAGGTCTATTTAAAATGTTCAAATTCGCTTGGCCGCCATGTTCGTTTTGTAGTTAACCGGTTTTTGAAAATCTTATAGATGGACTTCCAGTAGTGCCCTTTATCTCAGTACAAAATTTTAGGGAGATACCGCTAATAGTTTCAGAGATATAGAATGCCGGTGAAATATTTCTCACATCCGCCATCTTGTGATTATGTAAACAATTGAACGAAGTTAGATGTCGGTGCATTACAATGTATATAAACATATACTGTACCAAGTTTAATTGCGTTTGGTTGGTCAAATCGGGAGAAACGTCTATTTAAAAGTCGCAAATTCGCTTGGCCGCCATGTTCGTTTTGTAGTTACCAGGTTTTCAAAAGTCACATAAGTGAACTTATAGTAGTTCCCTCTATCACCATAGAAAATGTCAGGGTAATATCGGTAATAGTTTCGGAGATATTGAATGCTGGTGAAATATTTCGCACAGCCGCCATGTTGGATTGGTGAGTCGTAACAAAATTTGAAGGGCACGGTCGAGGTCGCCGGGAATAGTGCTATGAACTTTCCGAGTTTCATTGAAATCGCTCCTGCCGTTTGAATTTTATTAGGGAGGGGGACACACACGAATCACACACACACACACACACACACACACACACGCACACACACACGGACAAAAGGTGATCTCATAAGCCTATTTTTTCAAAATTGAAAATAGGCTAAAAACAAGCAAAAAACTTGCTCTGGTAGGGTTAGAACTTCGGTCATACGGGTTGAAAGGCTTTCGCTTTACCACGCAGCCAATCGGTTCAACAAAAATTTGCCGATATCAGTTGAATTTCATACAACGTCTTAGCAAATAATGATTTAGACTAAACGATTTCTTCAGTGGTGTATGCTTTTTATATATAAAGCATTTCTTACAAGGATTATGTTATTTCAATCAATAGGTTATAATACATGCAATACTCAAACCAATGAAATATAGGTCTGGCACAAGATATCAACTGCCATCATGTCTTCTGAGACGGCTCAACTTTTTAAAGTCACTTATGCACTATAATATTACAAGATAAACTTTAAATTTCGAACGGGCCACGTTCTTTAGAACAGTTTTAACGACTCTCGGTTCGATAATGGGAACTGGTGGGTCCCCTGATATGGATTATAAAGTTTGCATAATTCACACGGCCGCCATCCTAAAATGATACTGTGGATGACCTTGTAGTTTAGACACAAGACGCGTCCCATATACAGGTATGTTGTTACCAAATTTTTTGGAGATCAGTTTAGTCGTTATTTAATTTTACGATTTGAAAGTTTGAGTGGCCGCCATTGAGTTTTGGTAAAGATGGCGACGATATAAAACATGACACTGAGGTGCTCTTTGCTAGTGCTACTTCTATACCAAATTTCATTCAGAGTACTCAGACAGACACAGAATGTTTGGCCCTGTGTAGATCTCGTAAGTCTACGTTCATTTTTGCGAAAAAAAGAAAGAAGGCTAAAAATATGTAAAACAAATGTCATTATGATCAGATATTTAACAATAAAATGTAATTTCACGATAGCTAACGTTCTAATTCATGGACATTTATCACTTTTAGTTATGTATAAGAAATGGGAAAGATTATGTATTTACATAAAAATCCAAGGCCCAGTGATCGGTCCAGGTTGTGTGAAGTTTTGGGTACATTCTTATTGCCCATCTGCGCTGTTCTGTCTCAACGAGGAACAGCTGACTGCCACGCAGGACTGTGTCTAGGGGGATGCATGATCGATTGCGATCAGGTCGCTTCGTTAGCCCCGCTGGTCTGTCTCTAAGCGCTTGTCACAGAACTCGACCAATATCTCTTGCAGGAAGATAAAGTACCTGGGACCCGCTAGGCGGTACGGAAGAAGATACGGCCCAATCAGATGACCATCAAGGATATCAATCCATTTATTGATGCCGAACCGTTGCTGAAATCCAGGTGCCTGTGAGGCATGCGGATTTTCTTCAGCCCAAATGTGACTGTTTCGACAGTTAAACACAGCTTCATGGTTAGTTGAGCTTCATCGGTGAAAAGAACGTGGCGCGGAAAGTGGAGTGAGTTAATACACTGTAGAAACCAAGCACAGAATTTGGCACGTGGTGCGAAATCTGCCGTGCCCATTGCTTGAACTATCTGTGGGTTGAAAGGGTGCAGTTGCTGGTCGCGAAAAACACGCCAGACGGTCGATTAGGACCCATTAACGGCATCGGCAATGTTTCGCGGATTCGTCGACGGGTCCTCTTCTACGTGACGAACGACGTGCACTTCAATGTTGACAGTGTGACGCGTCTGTGGAGCACCACACTCAGCCCTCCTCGGTTTGAATGAACCAGTTTCTCTCAGCTTTGTTGTAGTCTCACCAAAATGGTATGTGAAGGGGTGGGGCAATGCGGAAACGTTCATGATACATGTGTTGGGCAGCTCGACATTTACGTCCAACTTCGCCATACTTAAGTAACATCTCGGCGTACTCTATAAAAGTTAATGCCGCCATCCTGTATTGCTAAATGACTGGATCACAACTTGTCTACCGTTTGTTAACGAACAGACGACACGATTTCATTGGAATGTGGTCTTGTCCTGTACTATGCCCTGACAGGATAACAACTGTTGTCAAAGCAGACTCACTGTCACTGCGGTTCTAAATAGAAGATATACGTACTGTATGACATCAGGAAACTGCATAGGGTGCCCTCAGCCAATGTACGTAATTCTCATTCTGTGAAGCGGGCTTTGTAGAATGAAAGTGATCCTCAAACCGATTTGCAATCGAAACGATAAATGTCCAGACAAGGGTTCCTCTTCAAACTATGATCTACTTAGTCCCGTCTACAACCCTCAGAAGTTTGTAATATGAATTATGAATCCCCCTGTATAAGGCGAGAAATGTTTGTTATAAAGCGGGATATTAAGGAAGCACATGGTAATTCACAGTGGGTATGTAAGACCATTGTTCGATTCATTCATAATGTATATTTGTTGAGTTATAAATTAATTCTTACTAGGATGAGGCTACATGTGAGTTATATATGATGGAACAGAATTTTCGTGTAAGTTTTGTTCATCCCTAATGTTTAACTACTAAATTCAAAAGAGGGTTCCCTTAAAAAGTTGTAAAAATATAACCAATTTAACCCACAACCGGCAAATGCCATATTTCTTGTTAATCATTTATTCAGTAAGCTGGGAAAAAGTATTCTCACCTGTTTGCCAGAACAACTCGCTTGCTTTTTTGTAGTGCAAAATCAGTAAAAGGTGTTTGGTATCACGAAGACACATTTTTAATACATTTTGACCGGTAGCCTATTTCATATAAAATATTCGAATCGGCATAGGAGTAAGATTTAAGATTCATAACCCATAGTGGCCATCAGTCATGTTCAATTTAGAAATACGCAAATTTACTTTGCATTTTAGTTCTGAACAAGGTAAATATAGTAGTTAATTGATATTTCTATCCTAATTAAAGGAAACAATTCAAGTGTTGCTCTAAAATAGTTCAAAGTTTTCATTGAAAGAGAAGGTTTTAAAGAAAAGCTGAATATCTTTTAGTCGCATAAAGCAAGTTTCACATTATATTTTGAGCATGTTATTCGATCAACGGTTTCAAGTGAAGAGACAGAGAGAGGATTTTGCACATGCCTGAATAAAATATTGTGTTTTTTTTACAGCGAAAGGGGATTTGTATAATTCCGTAAATGTTATCGTTAGAGGAGTAGGTACACCAATAAATATATTTTCTTTGAATTTTATAGTGAGGGATTTGGTTCACTTCCATATGATATGTTCTGTGAATGTCATTGGGAGAGGGGATTGTAAACAACAAACTGATATGATCCGAAATTGTTATAGTGGGAGGGGTTTTGTGCACGTTCTGGCAATGTAATATTTAGACGGTTTTTGTTTACATCCATATGATATGATTTGGAAATGTTTCAGGTTTAACACATCCACGTTATATATTTTGGGTATGCACGTACGCATATTTTAGCCTAATATTCACATTTTGCAAAAATGAGGAAAAAGTTTACTTATGAGATCGATCGGGGAAATATGTGTCTGTCCTTCTGCCTGAGTGTTCCCCCCTAACAACTCCTAAACGGTTGCAGCTACCTAAATCAAATTTGGTATGAGTAAAGATATATACCTGAATATTTAACGGGGATATTTTAAAATGACGTCGGTGCTACCAACTGATCAAAAATCACATTTGAAATTTGAGCCGTATGTTGGATATCTCAGAAGGTATGCATGCGAACTATTCCAATATTGGCGCAAACATTGATAATATCATTCCAGATTAATTTCCAGGAGCCCGTGTAGGACAGTGTTGCCAACATGATTCTAGGATTGCTGATAAGTCCAATTTTTAAATGCATGTAACTCTTGTAGTATCAATTGGATTTCAACCAAATATCGTATGTGCCATGTGTACTAAAACAGATATGATTATTCGATTTCTAAAGAGCGACCAGAGCTGCCAGCTATTAATATGCCCACTTTTTATTCATTATTCTAATAACAATATACCAGGGTGTATGCAATCCAACAGCTGTAAACTTTGCACACGTATAGTACCTGACATTCGAGATTAATTTGGAGTAACTAATATACGTCAGTGCTGCCAACATGATTCTAAGCCTGCTGATATGTCCATGTTTTAAACACATGAAACTTCTATGCTAACAAATGGATTTTATCCAAACTTGGCACAATAATAGATCATACTATATCTGATTAATTCTGATCAACATATACATGCCATTTTCCCCATCATGATTAAACGCGCACTGATTGATCCAATGTAACGTCCATGCTATCCATTGGACTTCAACCTAATTTTGTGTGTGGATTCTGTATCTTTAGAGTTGGAGCTAAGAATATATTTAGGCAACTGGGCTGCCAAGTGTAGTGCTCTAGTGGGCTAGACTATTTCATGTATATTTTGAACTGGTCTAGATAGGTCAAAGTAGATTTATCATTGGCATGATTCTTAAGAAAAGTAGGCTCTTTAGTTCGTAACGGAACTACTTGTTTGGTCTCTGAATTAATTTAGTGCTTACTATAGCATGCTTTGTAAAGGGTACAATGTTGATATTCACTGACTGTCTCTTCATATAATAAGTCGCATCTATCTCAGAAATTCGTCCAGCATCAAGGATATGACTCATTTTGAAATTGATGAGTATATTACTACCAAATTATAGCACATTTAAAAAAGATGGTATATTGGCTTTCACGGCCGGTGAATTAAAACTCAACAATTCTTCTTGGTTTGTGCCGTGTCTTGTGTGGGGTTTCGCTTAGGACACCAAGGTGGCTCATCGGCGGGCTCTTGGTGTCCCCGCCCGGACCCCCACAGGAGTGACGAACTGCGCGCCACCTCCCTTTATATTAGGTGCAACTGCACCACTTGACTGCGAGAACAAAAGGCTGAAGCAGCCTTAACCTCCCTATGAAGGCATCCAAAAAAGATGGTATATTGGCTTTCACGGCCGGTGAATTAAAACTCAGCAATTCTTCTAGGTTTGTGCCGTGTCTTGTGCGGGGTTTCGCTTAGGACACCAAGGTGGCTCATCGGCGGGCTCTTGGTGTCCCCGCCCGGACCCCCACAGGAGTGACGAACTGCGCGCCACCTCCCTTTATATTAGGTGCAACTGCACCACTTGACAGCGAGAACAAAAAGCTCAAGCAGCCTTAACCTCCCTATGAAGGCTTCCAAAAAAGATGGTATATTGGCTTTCACGGCCGGTGAATTAAAACTCAGCAATTCTTCTAGGTTTGTGCCGTGTCTTGTGTGGGGTTTCGCTTAGGACACCAAGATGGCTCATCGGCGGGCTCTTGGTGTCCCCGCCCGGACCCCCACAGGAGTGACGAACAGCGCGCCACCTCCCTTTATATTAGGTGCAACTGCACCACTTGACTGCGAGAACAAAAAGCTCAAGCAGCCTTAACCTCCCTATGAAGGCTTCCAAAAAAGATGGTATATTGGCTTTCACGGCCGGTAACTTGTAAAGAAAGCTCATCTGTAAGCAGTTTTATGCAATTAGCTGCAATTGCATTGCTAATAGACAACGGTGAGACCTATTTTTTACTACAAATATTGCTCCTGGTGGCAGTTATTGGTGAAGGGTTTATAAAATCTTGAGGATTTTTAATTTGAAAAAATGTGATTTAAGGGAGAATTAGAGATGAAGGTTATAGGTCGTGAGGGGACAAGACAAATTAATTTGTTTACAACGAATAATGAAGGTTTTACCACCTGCATGTCATGCAACGTGAGATCAACTACCACCTAAAGCCACCAAACGGTCGGCCAAACTCCGACTCTCGGAAAATGACTTTATAGGTGTGGTGGAGGGGAAACCAAGACGGCACGCAACGGCGTTTTCTGCGATAGAAATCCCACCACTAGAGACTGGGGTTAACGTTGATCATATGTTCAGTGTAGCACGTTTAACAAGAGTTAGGCTCGATTATGATTATATAGAAATAACGACATCTTTAAGGCTGAAAAAATTAGTTACATTTGTTTGACAGAAAAAATAACAATTACATTTGCAAGATAATTGACAAGGATGGAAGTGGAGGTTGATAACGGATGGAACTAAAGAACATTCCAACGTAATGTTTTAATATCTGGCCCTAATCAATAAATAGAGAGGATATCTGAAATGTGAGAGAATGGTAGACAGAGTGTTGGTAGCTTTAAGTTTTTGCACGAGTGACATTACCCTTAAGAGGAGCCATCCTCTCACAGTCTGTGGGGTGAGCTGTCGTTCCAGCGGAGGAGTAGTCAGCATCCAGTCTGGTATCTCTGCAGCCATTCGCTTGGTCCGCAAGTGTGTGCATCGGAGTAATGCCCCCTAAGCACGCCAGCAGGGGAGGCAAACCTACACCTAGTGCTCAAACCAGTCAAGAACAGAAAAGTGACAGACGACGACAATCCAGCATTGTTACTCATTTTCCAGAAAAGAAAACTCCAGACTCCAAGATGAAAACTAATTCCACTCCCAAGACGGCAACTAAAGGAACAGACAGAGACCCAAGCCGGCTAGTTAACAGCACGGCTTCTCCAAAGAAAACACCATCGAGAGCTTCTAGTGTTACGCAGGACGAGTCCAATACTTCCCGCCAAGGATCTCCTGCTGAATCTTAAACATCGTCAACTACCATCGTTACCACTGAACGCTTCGAGGATATGATGAAGCACCTACAAGACCTCACAGACAGGATCTCTTTTTTATAGGGAGGCACGCACCAAGAACATCCACTGGACATCGACGAGGACGACGACTCGGATCAAGCAGGCTTTCAGTGGCGGATGTTGGCACCCAGAGACTATCCCAAAGGGATGCCCGTTCCCACTGAGCAGCGACTGTGGAACAGTTGGTCTACACGCCGACGGGCAGGGACCATCACGCCCAGACGGTGTTATACCCAGTGGCACCCAGAGACTATCCCAAAGGGATGACCGTTCCCACAGAGCAGTGAATGTGGAACCTCGCCGCTGCTCTGTGACAACAGTTGGTCTACACGCCGACGGGCAGGGACCATCACGCCCAGACGGTGTTATACCCTTCTCTCGGCGTGGAACAACCTATATGCGTGTCAACAAAAATACGCATACAACCGGGCCAACTTGCTGTACGCGGCGCTGACCAAGGGCTGGAGCTTTGCCATCCAACTCGACAGCGCCAACAGGGACGAGATTTTGGATCTTCACACGAATTTCCAATTTCAACCGCCTGTTTGCCAGCCCGCGGTCACCCTAGGAGGGCCCAGCAGAGGAGCCTTCCGAGGACGCGGATCACGCGGACGAGGGGCTCCAGCCAAGTAACTTTCCGTTCCCCGTCCTCCCAGCGGGTCGAGGAGCGGAAGCGCCACCAGCCTTTGGCGCCGGGTCTTGCACCTTCCATCTTGCGACGAAGGCGATCTTGGAGAACGCTCCACGAGTATGAATACGCCCTGGCAGCTTTGACAGACAAGTATACGAGTGGAGTGATTGTCTCTAGTGATCAGTGAAGTGAACTTTCCAGTGTTTATGAGTTTCCGGAAGGACTTGTGTAGTGAAGGGTATGTTGTTTGTACCCCGATGGGGGGTATTGTTCTTTGTTAACTTGCCTATTGTTCTTTTGGCTGTATTTATTTTAAAGCAATATAGCATTGGGCCTACAGCCCGACCGCTCCTTCGCTGTGCGGCTTCGCCCGTGCCGATCGCCTTCGCCCTTTGTACACGCACACCGCTGTTGTGTATATAAGGAGCGGGGTCGGTCGGCTCGAGAGCAGTCAATCCAGCGAGGTGTAATAGGAGATCTAATCTGAATGATATTAGCTTAAAGACACTCTAGTGCAGTGGTTTACAACTGGTGTGCCACAGCACCATTGGGTGCCGCGTGATTGGCTAAGGGATGTGGCGAGTTTTTAGAATAAACCAAACAAAAATACCCAATACTAAACCTTCATACCGTCCAAATGAAAGAACGATAGAAAGAAAGAAAGAAAGCTCCTTTGATCGTAACAAAAGGCGCAAAAGGCACATGTATTCTCAAGGTACGATATCCTTCGCTGAATTACTGAGGCGTAGCGGTTCTTGACGGCGACGTTTTCGCTCAATTGTTCATCAATGTGCCAAGGGTGCAGTCGAGCGGTAGTGCAAATTCTTTGTCGACCGTCCAAAACAAAATTAGAGTATTTGACTTAGTTTTTCCTCATTTGTAACACATTTTATTCACTGTTGATAACCCAGTTGCTTATCCCCCCCCCCCCAACATCCACACACACGAAAGCACACAACACTACTTTTGAAGCTCTTCCATTTTGCCACCACCGTTGTCGCTCTTATTATTCACAGTTCGTGATCAACCCTGAACTCCCATGTTTCTTCGACATATATAAAATATATTGGTTCTACGTACCTAAGAGATTTATTTATATAGGTTTTACGTTATTTTCTAAAAATAGTAAATTTTGAATACGTCGTTTTGGCCTTTTATTGAATAAATGTTTCTATATTTACACCTATGTATGTCAGTTGCATGTTCGATCAAACTCAAAGCCAGTTATATTGTCATTGAAAGTGAAAACAAAAACTCACAATTGAAACAAACGGGAGGATGGTAGACTACCGTCGTGCAACCGTGTGTGTTACATGAAGGGGCGACCACAGGAAGGTTAAGCATAAAGTCTTGTAAGGTCTTGAAATAAAATAAGTAAAATGAATTATTCTCATGCACAACAGATGGTGGCAGTGTCAATTCAGTTATGCGAGTATCCGGCAGATGGCATAAGCCAAAACCTGCCCAACACTCCCTAGACTACTCGCTGTCTCACGGACAGTACCGAGGCTTCTACTGATCAATATGTGAAAGTTTACGCGTTCTTACGCCACATTAAGTTGGTTTCCTAGCGTTGATTGGCAGTGTTTAGCTATGGTCAAGTTCATTATTAAACGAAAACGCCAGGAATTTGAAGTCCATGGAGCGTATTTTTTCTCACTAAAATGGCCTTTAAAGCCTATGTTACATTTCTTTCTTCGTCTCATCTTTCCCGCTCAGGCAAACCCGGTGTGCACTTATGTTCTACATAGGTTTTTATCACCAACACATGAAAATAAACTTTCATTTGAAGTTAAACACCTACAAAAATAAACAAACAAAAAGTTGAGGATAGCTCGGCGAGATAAGTCTAGTGCACTCTATAGGCGAAAATACTTTCTATTTTGCGCTGTTGCCACATTGAACACCCTGAACTGGAGATCAAATTGATCTCGGAACTAGCGAATAGTTTTTTTTTTTTACAACAGGGACGACAACTGAATTTGGTTCAGATTTTGAACTCCAGTCAATCTGATCCCCATTCAACGATGCTTATACAATCGGCCCTAGATTGAATGTAAACATGGCGCCTCCTTTTTCTTCGCTCACGTAACTGGATATTTTAGAGCAGATAGTGGGCAGTGTTAGTGACGATGATGATCCAACAACAGACTCGGAAATAAATTTCATATAACATAATTAGGATATATTTGACGTTAGATTGTTTTGCAGTGTTCACTTCCTACTGCTATTCATAGTGCAGAAATTAATTAGGAGAGGAGCAGGAATCATATGCTAAGAGTAAAGGAGTTCAAAATGTTAAGTAAGCACATTGAACACTTTGGATATATCTCACAAATCACAGGAGAATCCTTGTTGATAATCTCTCTGTGGGATAAATTGTAATTTATTACAAATACATGTGTTAAGGGAGAGTGGGAAAATTGTTCGCACATAATAAAGAATTGGTCTTGTGATGATTTAATAGTAGGTAACACACAGGCAGTTATGAATAAGGGAGCCTTAGTAACTCTACATCCGATATGCAGAAACAAATTTAATGCAAAAATAAATTTGGTGGACTATAATTCAAAATCTAGCAAATATGTATTTGCGCACGATTACCCACCCTGCAGGGTAATTATGCGCATGTGTTGGAAAATTGTGCGCATGAGATGAATGTTGGCAAGCCATAATAAAACAATGTGAATTGGCTGAAACTTGCATTGTGTCTTAATATTAGAATGTTCGAATGTGTTTACAATAACATAAACATGCAATGATACTAAAATTCTGCAGTTAAGTTCAAATTTTAAAAAAAGTTCATTTCTTGGTCAGACAAAATTCACGCCTATAATCATCATCATCATCATCATCATCATCATCGTCATCAGATTCCAGATCCAGTCGCCCTGGTGCTGTTAACGATCCCCCGCCATCTTTTCTGTCCATGAATTGTTGGTCTTCTTGAGTCCTTCTCCAGTCTAGCCCTTTGCCTTAAAGGTCATCCTTGATATGGTGTAACCATTTCTTCTTTGGTCTTCATACTGGTCTTTTCCCTGGGATAATCTTGTTTAAATAAGCTTTTTGTGTCCTCTTAGCTTCCATTCTTTGTAGATGCCCATACCATCCTAATCGTAGATCTTCTAATATTTTGTAGCACTGGTATTGTGCCCGTTTCTCCAATGGGACAGGCGATCACCCGGCCAACATCCCGGCCCCATCGGAAGAAATGGCCAAGGGAGTGGGTGAAAAAAGAGTAGGGCGTGAATCTTGGTTCAAACAGACGAAGAGTAAAAGAAATGCTCCAGCGAGCCAGAGACAAAGGGTCTCGGGTCGTTTACGGGTTGGGATGTTAAATAAACTGAACCAGGATTCAAAAGCAAACTCCCTAACTTGAATTAACAAACAGAAAAGAAAAGGAAAGCCCTCGTAAAATCACACTGCTCCTTTATTGGCCAAAGGATAAATAAACATGCAACCTGCCTAACACGAACGAGTACCAGAGTTAGGGTGGGACAAAGTCAGAAATAAATTTAAAAAATGATAGTCCCTAAACAAAAAATAATAATTATACTTATTCAAACTCGTGGGTGTCCTCTCTTAAAGTTCCGACAAGGAGATTGCCTTTCCAAAACTAAATTAACCCTTAATTTATCGGTGCACACGCATGTAAGCATCACCGGCCACTTATCACAAAGTTCACCTGAGGCAAAACCTCGAAGAAAATATCGAATATCTGTGTATATCACAACTGTCTACCCTTATACAGCAATGGACAGATCTCCTTTATCGAACTGCAAATTAATAACTAAAGAGCATCATATCACATCAAATAATACTCAAACATCAACTCAGCCTCACATAATATGACATTTCAACAATTAATTATAACTTATCATAAATTGTTAACACACCCAGATTATGATCACATATTTACACTACTAATTCTTATTATTATTACTGATTTATATTCGCCGTTCCAACAACCTTGATCCACACTGTCATATTTGTTATTGTAATTAATTTATAGCATTGTCTAACGTTTAGGAAAGGTTAAGAACCTCGTAATAAGGCACCCTAGTGTATTTCATTCTCACAACGAACATTTAATCGCAACCCTTCCGTCGAACACTCTGTGTGAGGATCGGAACAATCTGACTGTAGAGCGCACTATCAATTACACCCCTGCGCTATTCAATATTACAACTCATCGATAAACGTAACACGTTCGTCAAGAGTAAAGGACCCTGTCCTCACAAATTCAATTCAACGCTCATACGTCGCCCCGTGAATAACCTCGTCACACTTGACGGAATAATACCATATTTAATTCTCACATTAACTTTACACAACATCATTACAAAAATCATGCATTATTAGCATGTCTCAAGAACCCACACTTAACAGAGCGTATCAATTTTTTCGGGACCACGAGGTCGTATGATAATATGGCATCCTACCCAAGGAACCTTACTCGACAATCTCCAACCATATCCATTTTGCTATCCTTTTGCTATTAAAATCTATGCAATACATGACAAACCTTTCAGAATTAAATTCATATAATGGCCTCGGAAATCGAAATGCTAGAATCTCCCAGAAAAATGGGCATCTCATATCATCGTTACCAAATTTCAATTTATTATTATTATTATTATTATCAGGTCTCAGAGAATAAATGTATGTCTTACTCCTACCATTGATACTGTTAATTTATGTAAGTAAAAACGACCCGAAAAGAAAGAAACAATATCTGTACAACCCTATGAGAAAATTATGCCCTTGTTCAATCTGGAATAAATGATTATGAATGGCGTTAAGTTACACGATCTCAGGTCATCTCATGGCACGGCTGTCCGAGGTAGAAGTTCTCTTCTTCCTGATGAACAAGAATGGAAATGAAATGTGCATAACAGTGCATAACATACTCGTCCGTGCCACGCTGACTAACTGAACATTCCGGAACTGTGTGTCCTCCTCTCGAGAAAATAAAAGGGAAGGGGTTGGAATCTTTGTATCCGGCATCCTCGGAGACCCTCGGTGTCGGCGTCGTCTGCGGCATTTGGGCGGCGTCGTTCCTCCAGCGTCTCCGCGATGTGGTCTCCCAACGTACTGGTAGAGGTATGCGTCCCCGGCTCCTCTCGATCTCCTGGCGACGCCCATGTCCGCCCACTGGTTGCCCCTGTTCATCGTCAGCGACGGCGTCTCCTGACGTCCCATCCATGGTCCACTCGTCCATCTCGTCGCGACCGTTCATCCCATTGTGGCCCCTTTAGAGGTTCAGTGCAGCATAATTTGCGTATTAATATGCATGTTGATTCCCAGAATATTTGAGTCCATGGTTATAAGGTTCATGCTGCCGTGTAGCAATATTACATTTCACTATATCAGAGCTATTTCATGCCCACGCACTATAGCGTCTAGCTCCTGGTTCACTTGAATTATATGTGCTCACTTTCCTCAACCAGTGACACACTTCCTTCTACGAGAAGCTATTTCGACCTGGCCTTGACCGACATATGAAGTAGCCTGCAGCCTGCAGTCTGCAATCCCGCCACACCAGCTTAAAGCAGATCTAGTCTTCCGTCACATTCTCACTGTGTCCCTTTAATGCCAGCCCTGCTATGATATTTTCGAATGAATGTCTGTCACAATATAGGGCCTCGTGATAATGCTTCGCCTCGACTATCGTTATTATTGTTCTTTCCCGATACTCGTAATGTTCAACACCTCCCGATATTCACCTTTAATTAACATAAATTGTCGGCATAATAATTCAGTTTTTCATTACGGCCTCCACTCGGACGTTCAAATACACACAAATTTGCACCACAGTACATGCCTTCGATACCTTACTATCCGCTAACTTAACCGGACCACGTGCATTAATCTTCGTAATCAAAATGGTGAAGTGCTGTATATTATTCCACGCGTCTTCACATATTAATAGCAGCATGTGCATGAATTTAACGGACCTTCGTTTATCAGTTCTGATGATTTCCTCACATACTAGCGAGTCCGATATCGTTTTGAAATTCACGATTATCGTTCTAGCGACACCTTACTGAACACTGTTCCAACGCACTTCACAAATTATTTCCATCCACCCCGACATACTCCTCGTATCAAATGGCCACGAGCACTGACCACTCACGTAAACCGTTCAAGTTCCCGATGCAAATTTCAGTCCACATGGCATAGGCTACTCGTCCGTGCCTCGCTGGATAACATACTCGTCCGTGCCACGCTGACTAACTGAACATTCCGGAACTGTGTGTCCTCCTCTCGAGAAAATAAAAGGGAAGGGGTTGGAATCTTCTGGAGCATTCCCCTACTCTAGCGGTTACCTCGCTGCGTCGTGCCATGACGTCATACTGACCCTCCGGTATCGTCGTATCTCCAATCATCCGGGGCCGGTAATTGACCCTGACTGGATCGGTCACAGTATCTATGCCAGCTTCTGTCCTGTTTGTTTCATTTCTTACTTAGTCTCTTCTTGCTCTTTGAAGCATTGTCATTATAAACTTCATTTCGGATTCCTGAATCCTTCTTTCCTCTCTTCTGGACAGGGTGCATGTTTCTACTCCGTAAGTCGGAATTGGGATGAAGTATGTCTTAAACAGTATATGTTTACACTTCCTGGGCACTTAATTATCCCACAGTTGTGTTCTAACTTGTACATAGAAGGTGGTTTCATTACTAGTTCTATTTGTTACTTCACTGTTGCTGTTGTTATCCTTATTCAGTGTTCTACCAAGATAATTATATTCATCAGCAATTTGTAGAGGCTAATTATTCACGTAAATGGCTGCTTTAGACAGTCCTATTTTCATCACTACTGTCTTACTTTGAATTATTTTCAACCCATATTCCTTGACCTGCTTGTCCCATGCATCCAGGTTTTCTTGTACCTCTCTGGCACTTTCTCCCCAAATCATACGTCATCTGCAAATACAAGGGTATTTGTTTCACTACCAATTTCTTCTTTTATTCTCTTCAGGATTATGTCCACCACTGTGATGAATAGCAATGGTGACAGTGAACTTCCTTGTTGGACTCCTTGTTTTGTTGTGAACCATCTGCTTTCCCCATTACCTATTCCTACACATGCCCTTGTTTCTTCCTACAGCATTTATCTTGTTTATCGAGCCTTTTAGGACATTGTTCCATTCTAAAAATTCCCTCATTGTTGATCTTGCAATGCTATCATAAGCTTTCTCTATACTTAGACATACCATTACTAACACTTTCCCTTTTTCAAGATTTTTCTCAATAAGAATTCTGGCAGCAAAAATCAAGTTATTTGTACTCGTTCCTGATCTAACGCCATGTTTTTCTTCATCTAAAGCTTTTTCTAAGTGCCTGGCTAGTCTTCACAATAACTTTCTCCAAGATCTTTAGATCATGGGATAACAAAGTAATTACACGATAGTTTTCGCACATTTTCCAGTTTCCACTTTTAAACAAGGGCACTATTACACCTTTAGACCAGTCATCAGGGATATGATTGTCTTTCCATATAGCATGTATTACTCTGTGCAACCAATATATCCCTTTAATTCCTGCTGCTATTATCATGTCTGAACTTATTTCATCAAACCCAGTGGATTTCCCTTTGATTATAGCTTATAAAGCTTCTTCCTCATCAGACCAGGTTTGGGGTAATTCTTGGGTTTCGATCATTGGCCCCAAAATTGACCTTTGTGTCCCCAGTGTCAATATTTGATGCATAATTTAATAGTTGATCAAAAAACAGTCCCATTAGCTTCCTGATTTCATTTATGCTTCTTATCACTTCTCCATTATTTCCTTCCATAGCTGTAACTGATTCCTGGTGACATTTTTGGTTTTTCACAGTTCTATATATAGTAATTTCTTATTATCTTGTGCATCTATCTCCAGTTTCTTCGCAAATTCATCCCTAATCTAATCCTTCTCTTCATTAATTATGCGTTTAACTCTTAATTTGTGCTCTCGATATTCTTGAACAAGTGATCACATTTATCCTCATTTGTGTCATTCTTTTGTGTCTCCTCTTCCATTTTTCACTTTACTTTGTTCCTTAATTGGATTGTTGTCTAGAATTCCTTTTTCCACCAGTCAGTCTCATTATGTCGAACATTGCTACTTGTTCGCCAAATACAGTAATTCTCTAGCTTCTTCAACTAAGACATTTAAAAATTTTGCCAATCTTCCTCTGCATTTTTGGTATCAATTTATGGAATTTTTCCTAAACGTTTTCCTTGATATTCCTCATGTTTATCAGATTTCTCCAGCTCCCAGACTTAATCTTTTGTTTCTTTTCCATTAATCACTTTAACACCAGTTATACTAACTAGAGCGAGCTATGGTCACTGTCAAGACTTTCACTGGGAACGATATTGACATCCAAAACTTGTTTTCGTGCTTAACCCGCTATTATTCAAGGTCTATCATTGCGCTATGTCTTCCATCCCAGCTGTATCTAGTTACTTTATTGTTTTCTCTTTTCTTAAACCAGGTAATTTGAATTTGAAGACAATTTCGACTGCACATATCAAGCAGGTAATCTAATGATTCTGTCACTAATATATTTAAAATCTGCAACATCATCTACACACATGATCTTTAGGGTAACTATCGTGCTGAAAGCCATTCTTCAGTGTTGTCTTAGTAATCGAAATTAATGCTTTTCAGTTGGTCAACATGATTGTACCCAATTGTAATGGATGTTTCCCTAAGCATTAAATACACGAGTATTTAGAAATAGGATACACTCATACAGAATATACCTGTTATGGTTCGCCCCTTTTTGAATTTGCTCTTTAGGTCCATAAATCTTTGGGCATTTCTTTTGCCGACTTAAATGCCCGTATCATCAACGTTAAAAATGCTGTTGTCTTCATAAGTATATTTTTCCTGACGTTTTGCATATTAGAATAGAATATCTTCATTTATCAGAATTAAAGGAGGCCATCCTATTTAAACTTGTTTCTTCTGGTTGTCTCAATGCTAATGCAGGATTTCTCGCCAAGAACCCATACAAGCATATCATGCCTGGTAGACCTTTAACTTTATGTCCTGGGCACCATTTCGCCACTCTGCTTTTAAAACGTAACTCACCAAATCCCGTTAAACTAATCTTTTATATTGAAAATTAAATACGTGCAAAAACACTGTAAATACTGCCATTTAAGTCTACATTTACTTTTAAACATTTGAATCACAACTGTGGACTTACCTTCTTATTTTGGCTACAGAAAATAACATGCAACGTGTATGGTTTCATCATCCATGCCTCACAGCAATCACATAGCAACTGACATCAGGCTGACTGTCCCTAACTGTCAGGTACGGTGACAGCTAGAGGATAGGAGTGAATTGAGTTACTAGTTGTACTGCCAACTCAAAAAACATTAGTGCGCACGATTACCCGCTGCGCACCATTTCCCAACGTTCCCTTACACATTGAATTTAAAGAAGAAACAAGTATTTCCGTGAAGAACTATACAGCCTATTTTCATATATCTTACTTATGTTAATTGCCTCTATCAACATACAAAATTTCAGTTTGATTGCTGTAATAGATTCGAAGATATTGAGAACCGACTGAATATTGCGGATGGTCGCCATGTTGGATTTTTATATATGTAGGTCTTAGAGTTATGTACTGTTACATGAAGATTATTGTGTCCGTGTAGTAGGCTATTCAAACTTCAAACACAAGATTAGGACACAAGAAGTAAAAACGAGATTTTAAAATTACGCTCAGCTACCATTTTGTGGTTATGGAAACAATTGAAAAAATTAGATTTCAGTGGATTAACATTTGTATAAGAATTTACTGTATCATGTGTCACTGCACTCAAATGGTTAAATTGCGAGAAACGACTGTGTGAATATTTATATTTCGAGCCGCCGCCATTTTGGATTTGTGATCACCAGGTTATTGAAGGTCATATAGGTGGACTTATGTCCATAGCCCCTATGAACATTTAAAAAATTCAGTTTGATTGCTGTAATAGATTCATAGATATTGAGATCCATCTAAATATTTCGGATGGTTGCCATGTGGTATTGATATAGGCTATGTATAGGCCATAGAGTCATGTACCATTAAAGGTAAATTATTGCGCAGGTTCATTGTTCATACTTTCACTTCGATCGCATGATTACGACACAAGAAATAAAAACTTAATTTTAAAATTCACACAGCCTCCATCTTGAGGTTATGTAAACAATTGAACTAAATTAGATACCAGTGCATTACAATGTGTATAAACATTTGCTGTACCAAGTTTCATTGCGTTTGGATCATTAAAACGCGAGAAAGATCTATTTAAAATTTTCAACTTCGCTTGTCCGCCATATTCGTTTTGTAGTTAACCGGATTTTGAAAGTCTAATAGATGAACTTCCAGTAGTGCCCTTTATCTCCGTACAAATTTTCAGGGTGATACCGCTAACAGTTTCAGAGATATAGAATGCCGGTGAAATATTTCGCACAGCCAACATCTTGAGGTTATGTAAACAATTGAACGAAGTTAGATTTCGGTGCATTACAATGTGTATAAACATATACTGTACCAAGTTTTATTGCGTTTGGTTTGTTTGCAGGTCCAGAGGTTGCCAGCCGACGGGAACAGAAGTAGCTACTTCGGGATATTTGCTGCGGAGGAAAGATTCTAAGATTACTGACGGTTAATTGTCAGAGTTTAGGAAGTAAATTAATTGAATTTTGGAATCTTGTAGAGACGTATTCTCCGGACGTTGTCATTGCTACTGAATCTTGGTTATATGAGGATATAAATAGTAATGAAATAATTCAAGGGACCTACGAAATGTACAGAAGGGATCGGGGGAAGCGAGGTGGTGGGCTATTTATTTGTGTGCGCAAAAATATAGCTAGTTTCTTAAAGTGGACTGATACGGATCATGAAATGTTATGTGTACAAATTTCGGATACAGGGAATAAATTCCCTCTTCAGGTGATAGGGGCGTATAGAGCACCGAAAGATAACTTTTCGCTTCTCGACACACTGTATGATAAAACTTGTACGGGTAATGCTATGAAAAAGAGCATAATAATTGCCGGAGATTTAAACCTCCCCAAAGTAGACTGGTCTGGTGATTCAACTAGCTGAGGTCAAGCTCAGAGCGCTGCAAACAAATTCTTAAGGGAGGGGGGATTTTCCCAAGTAGTTTACTTCCCAACTAGAGACTATAATACCTTAGATGTTTATCTCGTAAGGCCTGTAGAGCTGTATATTAACTGTCTGAAAGTACCAGGAATTAGTGACCATTCTGGGGTTGAATTAAATATTAGATACGGTGACATTACAATATTAGACTCTGATGTAGCAAATAAGATCATATTCCAGTATCGCAGGGCGGATCAGGGCAAATTCCAGGGGTATTTGAATGAGCTATTTGTAGGATGGGCATCGGAAGGAAATCACATTAATATCCTGTGCTAACTTTTCGACAATTTTAAATAGCGCCATTGATGAATTTGTTCCATTTAAATTACTGAAACAAAACCCAGATCCTGAGTATTACACACGGGAAATAAGGAGTCTTAAACGGAAAATTAGGAAATTATACAATAAAAGACATGATAGCGACAAGTATATGTTGAAATTTAAGTCCTTATCAAGAGAGCTCGTCTTAAAAAGGAGAGCTGCTCATGACAATTATATGCAAGGTTTACTTGGTTTGGGAGGCGGTGGGTGGAAAAACAATTACAGTTATGTTAGGAGAAGAAAGGGAAATTCAAATAATTTGTCGATGATAATTTCCGGGGACGGTAAATTAATTATGAGAAGCAGGCCATTGCTAATGAATTAAATGTCTTTTATGGTAGTGTGTTCAATAAATCCAATAGCTGTGTGTTGGACCTTAACGGTGAATCAGGGGCTCCACTTCTCCAAATAAACCAGTCAGCAATTGTAAAGCTAATACAAAAATTACGTTACAATATATCGAAGGGTCCTGATAATATTGTTAGTGAAGTACTTAAACTAGGAGGTATGGCCGTGGCACGATACTTAGAGGTGATATTTAATGTGTCCATAAACAATGCGCAAATCCCGGATGACTGGAAAAGAGCTACGGTGGTCCCAATATTTAAGGGAGGGAGCAGGCTTGAATTGGGCAACTACTGGCCGGTTAGTCTTACGTCCATCGTTTGTAAACAGATGGAGCATCTCATTTGCGACTACTTGAGGGAACAGTGGGAAACATTATTATGGTTTAATGATAGGCAACATGGATTTCGGATAGGTTACTCATGCGAGAGTCAGATGCTATCACTTTTTCAAGATATTAGCGAATCGTGAGACGATGGAGTTACAGTCGACGCCGTAGTTATAGATTTTGCGAAGGCATCTGATGTCGTGCCGCATGACATGCCACTCCATAAATTAGCTTCGTCGAAGATTGATAGAAGAGTAATTTTATGGATCCAAGAATTTTTGACGGGTCGTTCACAGAAAGTGAACGTTGAAGGCCGATTCTCGGATGAAATTACCGTAACGTCGGGTATCCCTCAGGGCAGCGTAACCGGAACTTTGTTATTTTTGGCGTTTATAAATGACTTACCAAATGGGATTCGCAGTGACTGTCGATTGTTTGCGGATGATTGTGTAATATATCGAATGATACATGACACACAAGACAATGCAGTACTTCAAGATGACCTGAACCTGGTCTATAAGTGGGCGATTGAAAATAAAATGAAAATAAACACAAGAAAATGTAGTCTAATAAAAATAGGGCAAGTGCGAAGGCTTGATTTTCAATATAACATTGGCTCGGAAATACTTGTAGAAGAAGATTCTTGCAAATATTTGGGAGTTCACGTAAGAAATGATATGAAATGGAGTAGTCATATAGAATGTGTATTTTCTAAAGCTTACAAATCCCTGCACTTTGTAATGTGGGTATTACAAGGAAGTAGTACCTCTGCTAAAGAATTAGGATATTTGTCACTTGTAAGACCTATTCTGGAATACGCCTCGGCGGTTTGGGATCCATATCAAGTAGGGCTCATAAATGAGAGGGAAATGGTACAAAGAAAGGCCGCTAGATTTGTGCTCAGTGACTTTAATCCCAGGAGCAGTGTGAGCCGTAAGTTAAAGAAACTTGGGTGGGAATCACTTGAGGCTAGGAGGATGAAATCTAGACTCTGCGCTATGGACAACACGTATACAAATCAACCAGCATGGGGCGAGGTTAGCAAATGTATGGAAAAGCCTACTTACATGGGTAGGAGCGATCATCCTTTAAAAGTTAAGGGCCGACCACAGCGAACAAATTATGGTAAATATTATTTCGTAATCCGTGCCATTGATAATTGGAACTCTCTACCTGCCACAGTCTTAGAGCCTTTTCCCAATATGTAGGTGTGTTTAAGAAAAGACTGACTATTTGTGTAAATACTCCAGTTTAATTGTTAGTGAATTGTTATGTACAATTATTTATTTGTTATGCATATCTAATTTGCCACCGGGGGATACACTCCCAATTGCAAATAAACGAATGAATGAATGAATGAATGAGAATCGCGAGAAACGTCTATTTAAATGTCGCAACTTCACTTGGCCTCAATGTTGGTTTTGTAGTTACCAGGTTTTCAAAAGTCGCAAAGGTGAACTTCTAGTAATTTCCTTTATCACTGTAAAATATTCCAGGGTGATATCGGTTATAGTTTCGGAGATATTGAATGCTGGTGAAATATTTCGCACAGCCGCCATGTTGGATTGGTGAGACGTAACAACATTTGAAGGGCACGGTCAGTGCTGTCCGGAATAGAGCTATGAACTTACCGAGTTTCATTGAAATCGCTCGAGCCGTTTAGAAGTTATTAGGGACAAACCTTCACACACACCATCGCACATACACGCACACCCAGACAGACACGGACAAAACGTGATCTCATAAGACTATTTTTTTTCATCAATATAAATAGGCTAAAAATGATGCATTAATCAATCCTGAATAATGAAATCAAAATGAAAAAAAAACATGTAAGCTATAGGAATAATGTATATTTTTAGCCTATTTTCATTTTATGAAAAAAAATGGGCGTATAAGATCACCTTTTGTCCGTGTATGTGTGTGTGTGTGTGTCTGTCCGTCTGTGTGTCTGTGTATGGGTCCTCCTAATAACTTTTAAACGGATGGGGCGTTTTCCATGAAACTTCGTAAGGTCATAGCAACATTTTGGCCGACCCCGACCTTCCAATTTTATATTGTCTCACCAATCCAACATGGCGGCTGTGCTAAATATTTCACCAGCATTCAATATCTCTGAAACTATAACTGATATCACCCCGAAATTTTGTACGGTGATAAAAGGCGCTACTACAAGTTCACTTATGATACTTTCAGAAACCTGGTAACTACAAAACCAACATGGTTGCCATACAAATTTGAGACTTTTAAATAGACTTTTCTCCCGATTTTACCATCCAAACGCAGTGAAACTTGGTAGAGCAAAGGTTTATACACATTGTAATGCACTGACATCTAATTTAGTTCAATTGTTTACATAACCTCAAGATGGCGGCTGTGCAAAATAATTTACTGGCCTTCTATATCTCCGAAACTATTCCTGATATCACCCTGAAATTTTGTACGGTGATGCAGGACCCTATTCCAAGTTTATCTTTGTACGTTTCAAAGACCTGTAGAGTACAAAACGAACATGGCGGCCAAGCAAAGTTGAAATATTTTAATAGAATTTTCACGCGATTTAACCATCTGAGCGGAGTGAAATATGGTACATTAAATGTTTATACATATTGTTATGCACTGGCATCTAATTTAGTTCAATTGTATGCATAACCTGAAGATGGCGGCTGTGTGAAATTTTGAAATTAAGTTTTAATTTCTTATGTCGTAATCATGCGATGGAAGTGAAAGTTTGAATAATCGACTTTCACAATAATTTTCTTTTAATGGTATATAATTATATGGCCTATACATATACCAATCGAACATGGTGACCATCCGAAATATTTAGACGTTTCTCAATATCTACGAACCATTTACAACAATCAAAACTGAAATTCTCTATGCTCATAGAGGTTATGAACATAAGTTCACCTATAGGACTTTCAATAACCTGGTGAGCACTAATCCAACATGGCGGCGACACGAAGTATAAATATTTAAATTGTCGTTTCTCGTGATTCAACCATCCGAGTGCAGTGAAACTAAGTACGGTTAATGCTTAAGCTATACAAATGTTAATCCTCTGGCATATAATTGATTTCCATTGTTTTCATAACCAGAAGATGGCAGCTGCGCAAAATTAAAAAATCTCGTTTTTACTTCTTGTATACTAATCATGCGATTGGAATTTGAATATTACTCCTACACAATAATCTTCATGTAATAGTACATAACTCTAAGACTTACATATATAAAAATCCAACATGGCGACCATCCGAAATATTAGACGGTTCTCAATATTTACGAATCTATTACTATCAAACTGAAATTTTGTATGTTGATAGAGGCAATTAACATAAGTAGAATATATGAAAATAGACTTTAGTTCTTCACGGAACTACTTGTTTAATATTAAGAGTACAATTCTTTTTTACTGTATAGTACACTAAAATTTGCTACAAAACCTTTAACCTACAAATCCAATTACCAAGCCACTCTCTTCCAAAAGGTGAATTCGGCCTGTACATTCGGTTCCGCATGTTGGCGTTTAGAGTTACAATAATTAGTGTAGGCTTTCAAGTTTAAAGGGCGTCTCATGGAAATTAATTTCATTATGCTACAGTATATTATGCAATAGATATGATGGTACCGTAGTTCTTTATTTTATTATAGGATTTATAAGTTAAAAGCGTTTACTTCAATAGAAACCTTATTGTGTAAAAGAGGGTTATTCAAAATGATTTTTGGGGTTACAAAAAACCATAATAGGCGACTACACTAGAACAGACATCAAATTAACACAATTTATAAGGCAATTGTACAGATGTCCAAGGACAAAGTAATGCATTTGTTAATTGACTACGCGTTAGAGCGAGCATTGGGAAAGATTTGGGGAACAGGAAGTAGGTAATTATCCTACACATTGCAATTGGCGTAGGATTACGAATCTTGTTTCATAAAGTTTTTACATACATTACAAATGCTCAATATGTGCACCCTTTGCCACTCGACACACATCTACTCGACAGTCTGTTCCTTTCCCTCACACTCCCCAACTTGCCTAGGTGATGATAAGGAAGCTGGCGTGGATGGTTTGCGTCAGTTCCAAAATATTTACCAGTACAGGAGGGACAAAGACTTGATCTTTAACATACACCCACAGGAAGAAATCACAGAGTTATATGTGATGAATATGGTGGCCAGGGTAAGAGCATCTGATCGTATTCTTTCCTGCAAAAATCCATCTGTGTGGTAGTTCATGGTTTAAACTAGGCTCGTCCAACCTTTTTTTGGAATAGGGCCAATGTCGTTAAGGTGAATTGGTTTGCGAGCCGCATGATTCGATTTTTCTACCGTGTTAAATTGGATCTGAATTCTAAGATAAACCAATTAATTTAAAAAAATATCTAATATATTGATAAGGGCAACGGCCTAGCCGTGTTGAATCACCGGATCCCGTGATAACTCCGCAGTTAAGTAGCATTGGGCGCTGTCGGAACGTGGATGGTATGTCGGTTCTAGGCTCTGCGCGCTGTTGGACAACATAAGGCCCTGGCCACCCTACCGCACGTAAACTCCGGCTGGGGGTAGTCTCTTTGTAGGCTTGGACCTGCCATCGGGCACAATACCAATTAAAATATTGATAAGTTATTTTGATTAAAATATTAATCATACCGTATATTAGTTAAGTTATTCTTAAAATTTAATTAAATATATATAAATGTTACATTAAAATAATAGAAATAATCACAATTCCGACAGATGATTCAACATGGTGTCTTTCCAGTGTCTCTCACCAGCAGGAAGAGTACAGGGACTACCAGACCGAAGTGGACACAGGAAAGAAAGCAGACACACAGCCAGAAGATGAAAGCTGCCAGGGCTAAGAAGAAACATAAATTCCTTACAAGAAGTCAAAACGAGCCCCGTGGTCCTCAGTAGGCCCAAACGAAAAGAAGAAGAAGAAGAAGAATTAATATTTTACCTGTCAATGCGACACCTGGCACTGCTTCTCACGAACAAGGCATCCAATATCTGGTTTTATTGATATTGTAGCAACTCGAAGTGAACTCTCCAGATTACTGTCGGTGATTCGCGTTCTCGGTGCGCATTTCACATGTTTCATCCTGGAGAACACTTGTTCGCATATGTATGTGCTACCAAAAAGTGATGCAAAACGAAGTGCATGTCCATTAATGCCAGCATATTTTTCTCTGGGAAAGTAGTCGCGATAGAATTGTAGTAAGGGGACACTGTTTAACTTATTCTTTAGGTCTGGCGCACATTGGAAACCAACGCACTCCATTTGCAGATCCTAAGGAATCTCGTCTATGTTAATGGAGAGAGGGGAAGAAAACATATTGAAACTTATAACATTCTCCTTGAAGTCTTGAAATGTAACGTGGAATTCGGTTCTTAATTCTCATGAAAATGTTGATTATTACAGTTTTATAGGGCTGGGAAATGCACAAAGTTGTTTTTTATTATTTGTGATTCCCAAAGTCGCAATTTTGTTTCAAAGGCCTTCACGTGAACAAACATAGTAGTGATCAATTGGTCCTTACCTTGGAGACGTGAATTAATTTCGTTCAGTTGAGTTGTTATATCTATCAGAAAGGCAAAATCACACATCCATTCTAAGTCTTTAAATTCAACAATAGGTTTGCCCTTCTCCTCCATAAATGTTTGTATTTTGGTTTCTAGGTCAAACACTCGCTTCAACATTTTGCCACGGCTCAGCCAAATTATTTCAGTATAATAAACAATATCTTCAAATTCTGAATTGAGATTTAGTAAGAAATTTTGAAATTCTCTATGTCGCAAACCATGTGAACGAATGAAATTCACTACTTTCACAACCACATTCAAAACTCTATCTAAATTTAGGGATTTAGCACAAAGGTTTTCTTGGTGTATTAAGCAGTGATATTGCATTACAGAAATGTTTCCTACGTCAGCTGCCTCTGCTTGCAGTAATTTAACTAACCCTTCTCGTTTTCCTGCAAATGCAGGAGCTCCGTCTGTTGCTACACCAGATCAATTTTTATATTTCAAGCCCATGCCAGTTCAAGGTCTCAGTGACACCCCCTATTAAATAATTGGCTTTAGTGGTGCCTTTAAGAGCGACAAGAGCAGCTAATTCTTCTGTAATATTGAAATCTTTATCAACTCCCCTTAAGAAAATTGCTAATTGGGCAGTATCGCTAGCATCACTACTCTCATCATGTGCCAGAGAATAGAACTGGAAATTTGTGGCTTGGTATTTTAAAGTTCTCTCTATATTGGTCGCTAATTCGTCAATACGGCGAGCTACAGTCTGTCGCGACAAGCTTAATTTTGCAAACTGCGCTTTCATGTCAGGACACATAATATCAGCAACACTCTCAATGCATTCTTTAACAAACTCGCCATCTGAGATTTCTTGCAATAATTTCTGCTACTGCGTAACTCGCTTCTACCAGAGATTCAGTTTGAAGTGAGACATTATTAAAGAATAACTGCTGTCCCGAAAGTTTAATTTTAAGTTCAGATACCTTGTCTTTACGAAACTGCCCCTCAAATGTATCATATGAAGACGCATCTTTGGTGTCGTAATGTCGCTATATGTTATACTCCTTAAACACTGAAACTGTTTCACTGCAAATTAAACACACTGCTTTCTTGTTTACTTCTGTAAAAGTACCGATTTGCCCGCTTTATTTGAAATGATCTGCCTTCGTCTGAAACTTTTCTTTTCTTGCCGCTACACTTCGAAACCATAATTATCACTTATAAAAATTACAGAATTAATTATATTCTTCAAATCTTTGACTAGCACATAACATCACAGAATTAATTATATTCGTCAAACCTCTCACTAGCACTGACAATGCAATGTGAGCGAACAACTCCAAACAGTAAACTAACTTGAAAGCTCTACAATGGAACGACAATAAAACATCTGGCACACGCTTTCCTTTGAAAGTAGTAACGTTACCGCGCGGTCAACAATGCACGGAGACTTCAACGCGATGCGCGGTAGGTAGGATCATAAATATAAATCTGGTTTGGGTATTTCTTGAAACGGATATATTTCTCCATGTTTTGAGTAATATGAACTTTCACAAACACATGTGTTGTGAAAGGAGAAAGTCTTACTATTTCAAGTTTATTTATTCCAAATAGAATTACTTATTTCATAAATAATAGTATAACATACAACACTGCGGACCGAACGTGATACGATACAGCAAATATCACTGCGGGCCGCGGGTTGGACACACCTGGTTTAAACACTTTCTAACATCCCTGTTCTGTAATTGGTACATGTTAGTTATCTGGCCGTGATTTATCGTGATCCATCCGCCACGCAGCCTCTACAAGGCCCCGTCCTCTATAGAAGGACCTCACTGTTTAAAAATATTTCTTATGTATAAGTGAGGGCTGTATTGTCTGTGCGCTAGGAGAAGTCAGTTAGACATGCTGTGATGGGGAGCGGGCCTCGGCTGTACAGAATGCGGTTCGTCTATTCCTGATCTGAATATCCGACCACAATGATTATACTGTTTCCGTCTTTTCAATACCTGTACTGTTTGTTTATTACTATTTTAAACCTGGGACATGTTTCGAGCGATTTATTATCAAAGAGAGGGTCTGGCGATGAGACCACCAGTTCGTGAATTCTAGCGAGCATACATATAGATCACGTAGAGCACAGTAAAATAATTTATAAAATCAAGGGCATCCAATTTTAGGGAAGATATATGGATGACGTCTTTGTCATCATATATAAAGACGCTATGAAGGAAGGTACATTATTAAATAAAGTAAACAAAATAGATAATAATATAAAATTTACAGCAGAATCGGAAATCAAAAATACGATTAATGATTTAAAATTGATCCATAAAAAGCAATAATAAATTAAATTACGAAATATATAGAAAGCCAACTCAAACCAGCACAGTCATCAAAAAGGATTCAAACCACCCAGAAGGCCATAAGAAAGCAGCTTTCATTAGTTCCGTGGACAGGGCGACTAGCCTACTGTTAACAAAAAAAAAGCATACAAAGATGAAATTTCTATAATACAGCAAATTGCTGAACTGAACGAATACAATAGAACAAACAGTAGATGAACAATATTATTAACACAATTAACGACAAACCCAAGTCCAATTTAACACGCGAGAATAAAATCGGTTAACATAGAATATATTTAGTTCATTGAAGAAATACAACATGAAGATCGCGCAGAAAACCGATAAGAATAATTACAAGAAGATATTCAATTCCAAACAGATCAATCTGTCGAATATTCATAGTAGATCAGGCGTATATAGAATGGAATATAGTGAATGCGAAGCCAATTACATCGGTCACTCAGGCCATAATTTCAACATTCGTTACGCAGAACATTTAAATGCACTTAAACATAGGAAAGAACCTATCATGAATATTCTGGAAGATTTGGAATTAAACGCAGCTCAAAGATTCAATCCGGCTCATAAACTCAATGAAATTAATTTCGAAACAAACATTCGGTTTGATACCTTAATTGATATAATTATAAGCAAAATTAATTAAAGTTAACAGATAAATTTCCATAGTTCAACAAAATAATAAATATAATGAATCAGGTTTTGTTTTTAAAGTTCTGTGCTAGGCCGCTAACACATATTTTCATCGCGGCTACCGGTGGGCTTTGTGTCGTTAGTCCACACTGCCGCTACCCCACCTCCAGCCTTCACCTTGACCACCACGCTGCTCAGTCCGTATAGCATACTCACTCTCAACAAGCAGCTCAAGGCTTTGTGTCACTAGTCCACACTACCGCTACCCCTCCTCCAGCCTTCCCCTTGACCTCACCGCTGCTCAGTCCGTATAGCATACTCACTCTCAACAAGCAGCTCAAGGCTTTGTGTCGTTAGTCCACACTACCGCTACCCCTCTCCCAGCCTTCCCTTTGACCTCCTCGCCGCTCAGTCCGTATAGCATACTCCCTCTCAACAAGCAGCTCAAGGCTTTGTGTCACTAGTCCACACTACCGCTACCCCACTCCCAGCCTTCCCCTTGACCTCACCGCTGCTCAGTCCGTATAGCATACTCACTCTCAACACGCAGCTCAACGCTTTGTGTCACTAGTCCACACTACCGCTACCCCACTCCCAGCCTTCCCCTTGACCTCACCGCTGCTCAGTCCGTATAGCATACTCACTCTCAACAAGCAGCTCAAGGCTCTGTGTCACTAGTCCACACTACCGCTACCCCACCTCCAGTCTTCCCCTTGACCTCACCGCTGCTCAGTCCGTATAGCATACTCACTCTCAACAAGCAGCTCAAGGCTTTGTGTCACTAGTCCACACTACCGCTACCCCACCTCCAGCCTTCCCCTTGACCTCCTCGCCGCTCAGTCCGTATAGCATACTCACTCTCAACACGCAGCTCAACGCTTTGTGTCACTAGTCCACACTACCGCTACCCCACCTCCAGCCTTCCCCTTGACCTCCTCGCCGCTCAGTCCGTATAGCATACTCACTCTCAACACGCAGCTCAACGCTTTGTGTCACTAGTCCACACTACCGCTACCCCACTCCCAGCCTTCCCCTTGACCTCACCGCTGCTCAGTCCGTATAGCATACTCACTCTCAACACGCAGCTCAACGCTTTGTGTCACTAGTCCACACTACCGCTACCCCACTCCCAGCCTTCCCCTTGACCTCCTCGCCGCTCAGCCCGTATAGCGTACTCACTCTCAACAAGCAGCTCAAGGCTTTGTGTCACTAGTCCACACTACCGCTACCCCACCTCCAGCCTTCCCCTTGACCTCCTCGCCGCTCAGTCCGTATAGCGTACTCACTCTCAACACGCAGCTCAACGCTTTGTGTCACTAGTCCACACTACCGCTACCCCACCTCCAGCCTTCCCCTTGACCTCCTCGCCGCTCAGCCCGTATAGCATACTCCCTCTCAAAAAGCAGCTCAAGGCTTTGTGTCACTAGTCCACACTACCGCTACCCCACCTCCAGCCTTCACCTTGACCACCACCCTGCTCAGTCCGTATAGCGTACTCACTCTCAACAAGCAGCTCATGGCTTTGTGTCACTAGTCCACACTACCGCTACCCCACCTCCAGCCTTCCCCTTGACCTCCTCGCCGCTCAGCCCGTATAGCATACTCCCTCTCAAAAAGCAGCTCAAGGCTTTGTGTCACTAGTCCACACTACCGCTACCCCACCTCCAGCCTTCCCCTTGACCTCCCCATCGCTCAGCCCGTATAGCATACTCCCTCTCAAAAAGCAGCTCAAGGCTTTGTGTCACTAGTCCACACTACCGCTACCCCACCTCCAGCCTTCCCCTTGACCTCCCCATCACTCAGCCCGTATAGCGTACTCACTCTCAACAAGCAGCTCAAGGCTTTGTGTCACTAGTCCACACTACCGCTACCCCACCTCCAGCCATCCTCTTGACCTCCCCGCCACTCAGCCCGTATTGCATACTCCCTCTCAACAAGCAGCTCAAGGCTTTGTGTCACTAGTCCACACTACCGCTACCCCACTCCCAGCCTTCCCCTTGACCTCCCCGCTGCTCAGCCCGTATAGCATACTCACTCTCAACAAGCAGCTCAAGGCTTTGTGTCACTAGTCCACACTACCGCTACCCCACTCCCAGCCTTCCCCTTGACCTCCCCGCTGCTCAGTCCGTATAGCGTACTCCCTCTCAACAAGCAGGCGATGCAGCTCAAGGCTTTGTGTCACTAGTCCACACTACCGCTACCCCACTCCCAGCCTTCCCCTTGACTTCCTCATCGCTCAGTCCGTATAGCATACTCACTCTCAACAAGCAGGTAGTGCAGCTCAAGGCTCTGTGTCACTAGTCCACACTACCACTACCCCACCTCCAGCCTTCACTTTGACCTCCTCGCCGCTCAGTCCGTATAGCATACTCACTCTCAGCAAGCAGCTCAAGGCTTTGTGTCACTAGTCCACACTACCGCTACCCCACTCCCAGCCTTCCCCTTGAACTCCTCGCCGCTCAGCCCGTATAGCGTACTCACTCTCAACAAGCAGCTCAAGGCTCTGTGTCACTAGTCCACACTACAGCTACCCCACATCCAGCCTTCCCCTTGACCTCCTCGCCGCTCAGCCCGTATAGCGTACTCACTCTCAACAAGCAGCTCAAGGCTTTGTGTCACTAGTCCACATTACCGCTACCCCACCTCCAGCCTTCCCCTTGACCTCCTCGCCGCTCAGCCCGTATAGCATACTCACTCTCAAAAAGCAGCTCAAGGCTTTGTGTCACTAGTCCACACTACCGCTACCCCACCTCCAGCCTTCCACTTGACCTCCTCGCCGCTCAGCCCGTATGGCGTACTCACTCTCAACAAGCAGCTCAAGGCTTTGTGTCACTAGTCCACACTACCGCTAACCCACTCCCAGCATTCGCCTTGACCTCCTCGCCGCTCAGTCCGTATAGCGTACTCACTCTCAACAAGCAGCTCAAGGCTTTGGGTCACTAGTCCACACTACCGCTACCCCACCTCCAGCCTTCCCCTTGACCTCCTCGCCGCTCAGCCCGTATAGCGTACTCACTCTCAAAAAGCAGCTCAAGGCTTTGTGTCACTAGTCCACACTACCGCTACCCCACCCCCAGCCTTCCCCTTGACATCCCCGCTGCTCAGTCCGTATAGCATACTCACTCTCAACAAGCAGCTCAAGGCTTTGGGTCACTAGTCCACACTACCGCTAACCCACTCCCAGCCTTCCCCTTGACCTCCCCGCTGCTCAGCCCGTATAGCGTACTCACTCTCAACAAGCAGCTCAAGGCTTTGGGTCACTAGTCCACACTACCGCTACCCCACCTCCAGCCTTCCCCTTGACCTCCCCGCTGCTCAGCCCGTATAGCGTACTCACTCTCAACAAGCAGCTCAAGGCTTTGGGTCACTAGTCCACACTACCGCTACCCCACCTCCAGCCTTCCCCTTGACCTCCTCGCCGCTCAGCCCGTATAGCGTACTCACTCTCAAAAAGCAGCTCAAGGCTTTGTGTCACTAGTCCACACTACCGCTAACCCACTCCCAGCCTTCCCCTTGACCTCCTCGCCGCTCAGTCCGTATAGAATACTCCCTCTCACCAAGCAGCTCAAGGCTTTGTGTCACTAGTCCATACTGCCGCTACCCCTCCTCCAGCCTTCCCCTTGACCTCCTCGCTGCTCAGTCCGTATAGCATACTCACTCCCAACAAGCAGCTCAAGGCTTTGTGTCACTAGTCCATACTGCCGCTACCCCTCCTCCAGCCTTCCCCTTGTCCTCCTCGCTGCTCAGTCCGTATAGCATACTCACTCTCAACAAGCAGCTCAAGGCTTTGTGTCACTAGTCCACACTACCGCTACCCCACCTCCAGCCTTCCCCTTGACCTCCTCATCGCTCAGTCCGTATAGCATACTCACTCTCAACAAGCAGCTCAACGCTTTGTGTCACTAGTCCACACTACCACTACCCCACCTCCAGCCTTCACCTTGACCTCCTCGCCGCTCAGTCCGTATAGTGTACTCACTCTCAGCAAGCAGCTCAAGGTTTTGTGTCACTAGTCCACACTACCGCTACCCCACTCCCAGCCTTCACCTTGACCTCCTCGCCGCTCAGTCCGTATAGTGTACTCACTCTCAACAAGCAGCTCAAGGCTTTGTGTCACTAGTCCACACTACCGCTACCCCACTCCCAGCCTTCACCTTGACCTCCTCGCCGCTCAGTCCGTATAGCATACTCCCTCTCAAAAAGCAGCTCAAGGCTTTGTGTCACTAGTCCACACTACCGCTACCCCACCTCCAGCCTTCCCCTTGACCTCCTCGCCGCTCAGTCCGTATAGTGTACTCACTCTCAACAAGCAGCTCAACGCTTTGTGTCACTAGTCCACACTACCGCTACCCCCCCCCCCCCCCCCAGCCTTCCCCTTGACCTCCTCGCTGCTCAGCCCGTATAGCATACTCCCTCTCAACAAACAGGTAGTGCAGCTCAAGGCTTTTTGTCACTAGTCCACACAACCGCTACCCCCCCCCTCCCCCAACCTTCCCCTTGACCTCCTCGCTGCTCAGCCCGTATAGCATACTCCCTCTCAACAAACAGGTAGTGGAGCTCAAGGCTTTGTGTCGGTAGTCCATACCACCATTACCACACCTCCAGCCTTCCCCTTGACCTCCTCGCTGCTCAGCCCGTATAGCTTACTCCCTGTCTGGTGTATTCTTGGAATACACGGTACGAGATAATATAAAGTTTAATGCTCTTTGCATGTTCATTCCTTCCTCTTTGTCAAACACCAACAGTGATCTTCTATTTTCTCTGTGGTGATCACTTCGCTTATATCTTTTATGAGTCTGTTCTAGATATATATCTTTCGTGACCCACCTAGCGTCATATAGCAGCGAATCTCTGAAGCTCCTCAATTCTTCCTGGTGCAAGAGGATTTACTTATCCATCTGGCCACCAGATTTGCTACCATCGCCAGCTATTATCTCCATGAGCAAGAGAACGTCGTTTACTTTTTCACTCACCATGCTGCGCTAGTATCGCCTGCTATCACCTCTTTGAAGACCATCTCCTCAAGATTTTTTTTTTCTTATGTTGGTTATTCTGATATGTATTCCTTTTGTCTCCTACCCCCACTCTTTCCCTTCCTTGGACCCTCCGTGTTCCGCTGAGTGGGTCTCACTTGTGCGCCTGCCGTCGACTCAGTTAAGGCTCAACTCGAGCCAGTCTCCTCAAACCAAGAGGCAAACTCTACTTTCTACGCCATGTTGGCATATTAAATATTGTCAAGGGGAACTTCACCTTCAACATGCAACCAAGATAAGTACAGACTTAAGGTTTTAACCTCATCTTCATCAATTTTATCTACATGCTTTTATTGATTATTTTATAGACAGCGTGAGATTACTTGTGGGGCGGTAATCATTCTTCGTGGGATTTGCCATGTTAGGCCTTGTCTGTCTAAGACAACATTAATAGAAAGTATCTTTTCTTAAGCTATTCAACTGAGAGATCTTCTCACTACGTGGGATATTATCTAATACCCGCTGTCTGTAAAATACTAAGCTCGCTCCACCGTTGGATTATTTTTGGCCCCATTTTTCTACTAAGATCGTTCTGGAACCTTCCAGATCTTGTATTTTATCTACACGTCCTGCCGTCATGTAATTTTCACTCATTTGTGAGAATACTATTTAAAATTGAAGAATCTCACTTCTGAATTAAAGCTCAAAAGCGAATTTTCTTCCACCGTTGGATGTTCTTGGCGCATTTAATTGTAATTTACAACTTTCTCAAGAAATAGACTCTCGCCTGTCTAGTGAAACCAGTTATGTTCATCATTGCAATAATTCTTTTTCCCATAAACTTTCTTGTTTCTACAGTGAACTTTTCATCTATTTAAAAGACTATAGTGATAACTGGTGCTTACCCCACATTTCTACCGCGTCGCGATCATCCGTTTACATTAAATAAGGCCATGAACATTGATCCTAAATCCCAATGATCTTTCCTCAACCTTCTACTAACAAACCATATTAGTAAAATTGTAACTTTTCTATAAGGTATCACTATAACGAAGTGCCCTTCCATTTTTGCTTGTTTATCATTAATTAATCTCTGTATTACTACGTGTTTTATACACGGTTTAAACTTACATTGTTTCTTCCCTATAATCAGGGAAAACAATACTTTCAACTCTTGAGTGAGTTATTTCTAGGTCTCACGAAATGGAAACTGCCCCATTTGGCTCGTGATTCCTACTTAAACATAGGAAGTCTAGAACCTTCCTTTTGACCTTTTTCTTCAGGTTTCACCGTAAGTGACCTGCTCTCTTTTGTATAATTGTTATAAAGTATTTCAGCTTAAATATAAGAAGTTGTAGGAACTTCTATCTTTTTCTTCATGCTTCCTTTTTGATATTTTCGAAGTTGTAATTTTTTCTAAAATAATTACTTGTAAATTCCTTAAAGTACACTCCTTGTACTCAATTTGATGTTTAAACTTTAAGCTTTTCATTTGTCTTTTTTAAATCTTACAAAGATTTTAGTACATATATAAGGTTTAAAACCTCATAAATTGTCAATTGCCTGGAGAAAACGTTTAATGTTTTCTGAGGTCTGTGACCCAAAATTTGTTAAACTAATTGAAATTATATTTGTTAAAGTTATCAACTTCTTTTGAATTGTTAAATAAATTAAGCGTTCCTTTTCGCTTTCTCATTTTTCTAGTACAACGGTTAGGCAAGATCCTGTCTTCCTTGGCTCTCCCTACTTAATGCCATTAAATCCATGAATAGGGCTTTCACCACTCGTTGCATTTGAGCAAGAACTCTTAGTGATAATCTCGTTAAAGTTTCTCTTAGCTTCAATAGCTAATTCTAACTGGCCAGTAAGGCAAGTAAAGCTAGCTACGCCAGCTACCTGCTTGTGAAGATCCTCTCCGAAAAACTTATGGTCAGTTTTCTAAAAGATAAGTGTTTCTTTTTGTCTAAACTTTTAGCCGGATCCTCGCTGAGTAAAAGCTTAGCCATTTCCAAATGCAACCATTGGTTCATTTACCAAAATTACTCCCCAAGGTATAATTTTTTATCACTCTCCTTCCTGGAAGCACTTGGTCGCCTTTTCAGGAAGTCTATAACTTCGAAAACTGGAAATACCAAACTTGATTCAAATTATTGGCATTCTTCGAATTACTTTGCAAAAACGAATTTCTTTGAAAAGACATACAATAAATCTGTCACTTTCAGTCATGCCAGACCAACACCCTTCCCCATAGTAGCCTTATGCCTGCTTGAGAGGGAATAAACTAAGGCCACTCTCCAGCAAACCGCCCAAGTTCTATCAGTGTTTCCCGTCAGCTTAGACCAAGCCCTTACCCACTTTAGGTATCCGAGAGCGGATTTGCGGTGGCAACCGCCTCTGAGTGTATTTAGAGCTAAATTTATAACTTTTGTGGAACTCTTATCCTATTTCTCTATCCTATTTCTCCAGTACGAAACCCACTTCCTTTTCTTAATCATCTTCCCTTGGTGGGTGGGTTATTCCTCAGCCAATAATCTACCCACTCTCAACAAGCAGCAGTGCTGCTCAAGGCTTTGTGTCACTAGTCCACACTACCGCTACCCCACTCCCAGCCTTCCCCTTGACCTCCTCGCCGCTCAGCCCGTATAGCGTACTCACTCTCAACAAGCAGTTCAAGGCTTTGTGTCACTAGTCCACACCACCACTACCACACCTCCAGCCTTCCCCTTGACCTCCCCGCCACTCAGTCCGTATAGCATGTGTTGTTTGAGTCTTCAGCCTTTTGACTGGTTTGATGCAGCTCTCCATGCCTCCCTGTCCTGAGCTAAACGTTTCATCTCTACATAGCTACCACACCCTACATCCAAGGCAATCTGTTTAACATATTCTAACCTTGGTCTACCCCTACAGTTCTTGTCCTCGACCCTTCCTTCCATAACTAAGCTTGCTATTCCTGGATGTCTTAGTATGTGTCCTACCAACCTATCTCTTCTCTTCATTAGCAGTCGCCAGAAACATCTCTCCTCTCCCACTCGTCTTAATACCTCTTCGTTTGTAACCCTATCTACCCATCTGATCTTCATCATTCTCCTGTAACACCACATTTCAAATGCTTCAATTCTCCTCTTTTCTGCTGCACCAATAGTCCAAGTTTCACTTCCATAGAGCGCCACACTCCAGACAAAGGCTTTCAAAAATGACTTCCTAATACCTAAATCTATATTCGATGTCAGCAGATTCCTTTTTTGTAGAAATGCTTTCTTTGCCTGAGCCAACCTACTTTTTATATCCTCTTTGCTTCGTCCATCACTGGTTATTCTGCTTCCTAAGTAACAGAAGTCTCCTACTTCCTTCAGCTTTTCACCTGCCAATTTGATCTCCATAGAGGTTTCTGATTTATTTCGGCTGCATTCCAGTATTTTTGTTTTACATTTATTAATTTTCATCATGAATTCTTTCCGTAAGACTGAGTCCATACCATTCAAAAACTCATTCAAATCCTCAGGCTTGTCGGCCAAGATGACGATGTCATCAGCAAATCTCAGAGTTGAAATTATTTCTCCTTGAATCTTCACTCCCACTTTACATTTTTCTCTAATTTCCTTCATTGCTTGTTCAATGTAAAGATTGAAAAGTATGGGTGATAAGTTGCAGCCTTGCCTTACACCTTTCTGAATACCAGCTTCTCTCTCATGTCCTTCAACTTGAATGACTGCTGTCTGGTTTCTGTATAGATTGTATATCACCCTCCTATCCCTGTACTTTATTCCAATGGATTTCAAAATGTCAAACAATTTAGTCCAATCAACGTTATCAAAAGCCTTTTCTAAGTCTACAAAAGCCATGAACGTTCTCTTATCTTTCCTTATTCTACCTTCCAAAATCAGCCTAAGACTTAGTACAGCTTCCCTTGTTCCTACATTTCTCCTGAAACCAAATTGGTCTTCACCCAACTCCGTTTCTATCTGGCTTTCAATCCTCTTGTAAATTATTCTAGACAGGATCTTTGAAGCATGAGTAATCAAGCTGATTGTACGGTAATCTTCACATCTGTCAGCTCCCACTTTCTTTGGTATAGGGATGATTACATTCTTCTTGAAATCAGGGGGTACCTCACCTGTCTCATAAATCCTACACACCAAGTGAAATAACCTGATCAGACCTTCATCTCCTATGCAGCGTAGCAACTCAATCGGTATATCATCTATGCCTGGTGCTTTGTTCCTGCTTAAGTCTTCCAAAGCTCTATCAAATTCTGATCTCAATATTAAATCTCCTTTCGCATCCTCATCAATTTCCTCCTCCCTTTCCATTACATGATTCTCAATCTCCTTTCCCTTATACAAACTCTCTATGTAAGCTTTCCATCTCTCAACCTTTTCTTCCCTATCTGTTAGAGGCTTTCCATTTTTGTCCTTAATATTACAGCACTTAGTCTTCTTTTCCCCAAAAGTATTCTTAATCCTTCGATAAGCTGTGTCTACTTTTCCTAATTTCAGACAATTTTCTATACCTGCACATTTCTCTTTCAACCATTCTTCTTTTGCTTCCTTGCACTTCTTGTTAACCTCATTTCTCAGACGTCTGTATTCTGCTTTCCCCTTTTCATCTCTTACATTCTTGTGTTTCCGCCTTTCATCCATCAATTCTAGTATATCCTGAGTGATCCACGGTTTTCTACCTATTCTTTCTTTCCTACCAATGTTTTCTTCTGCGGATTTTGTTATTTCATTCTTCAAAAGTGCCCATTCGTCTGCAATTGAAGTTTGTTTAGGGTTTTTCATTAGTCCTTCCTTTATACTCTTCTTGAATCTTTCGTTTACATCCTTCTCTTTCAGTCTGTCTATTGCCCACAGTTTTGGCTTTTGACTTTTCTTCAGTTTCTTCAACTTTAATCTGCATTTCATTACAACCAGATTGTGGTCAGAGTTTATGTCAGCACCAGGATATGTTTTACAATCCAAAATCTGGTTTCGAAACCTCTGCTTGACCATAATGAAGTCGATTTGGTAACGCCCTGTATCTCCTGGTCTCATCCATGTGTATATTCTTCTATTGTGGTTATTGAATAAGGTGTTAGCTATGACCAACTCATGCTCGGTGCAGAATTCTACCAGCCTGCTTCCTCGATCATTCCTTTCACCTAATCCGAAACCTCCTACTATCTTCCCTTCTCTCCCTTTTCCTACCACAGCATTCCAATCTCCCATTACTATAACATTCTCATCACCCTTGATATACCTCAGAATTTCGTCTATTTCTTCGTAGACCTTTTCAACATCCTCATCATCAGCTTGACTGGTAGGCATATAGACTTGTACCACTGTGGTGCAGGTAGGTTTAGTATTGATTTTTGCTACAATAATCCGTTCACTATATTGCTCATAATATTCCACCCGCTGTCCAAGTTTCCTACTCAATATGAGGCCAACCCCTGCTTGGCCATTGTTTGATTTAGTGCTAATGACCCTATAGTCTCCTGACCAAAAGTCCTGTTCTTCCTGCCAGCGCATTTCACTAATCCCAACCAAATCCAACCTCAACCTATCCATTTCCCTTTCTAAGTTTTCTAACCTTCCACTTCCTAGCAGACTTCTAACATTCCACGCTCCGATCCGTAGAATGTCAGATTTCCTCTTTGTCACTTCTGTGATGTTAACCCCCTCTCGAGTAGTCCCCACCCGGAGATCCGAACGGGGGACTAGTTTACCTCCGGATTGAAATTTTACAAGGGAGGAGGCCATCATCACATGTAATTATGCATAGAGAGGTGCATATCCTCGGGAATAGCATACGGCTGTAGTTTCCCGTTGCTTTCAGCCGTGCAGCAGGACGCAGTGTAGCCATTATTTGGCTTATATTATCAATATCTTAACCGTCAATAAGACTAGTAAAGAATTGATTTATTCTGAAAGGCTGCTACTCCCTTTCAGAATAAGTAAAGAGCAATTCTACTAACAAAAATACTAACCGTCTACCCTACTAACAATTAAATACCAAAATTCTACTAACGAAAAAAATACTAAAGTTCCACCAACAACAAATACTACCACTAAAACAGTCTGTCACCAGGCACACTCACATGCACCCTCACACATCACAGTCTACTGAAACAATGAACTATAACTAATAAACAATGCAACTGCTACCAGACACACTCACACACCACAGTCTAATAGAACAATGACATATATCTAATAGACAAACTAACTACCTACTTACAACTAAAACTAACTACATACTTACTGTACTGTTATTTGAATTGACAATATTTACAAAATGCAATTTAGTTAGAAAATACTTACAAAATGTAATTTAGATTCAAAACAGTCACAAAATGCAATTGAGAATAAAAATACTTACAAAATACCCACCCTACACAATATTGGCATTTATCGAAGGATTGATTAATTATCTTAATGTCTTTCAAGTGCTGTGAGCCATTGTCTGTGGTTTTTCTTACACACACTGCACAGTTCCTGATTACTATGTATAGACATGAACTATATTGCAATGTAATAAGGTTGGGCACAATAGCAGATATTTTAGTGTGAGCTCCACCATCATCATCATCTTCATTTCCCGTTTCCACACAGCTTAGTGTATAATGTTCACGGTACCAGTCTAATGAAATTCTATAAGATCTAAAACACCCAAATGAACCACAACACCTATAAATGTCTAAATGAACCAGAAACAAACCTTTATTAAGTGCCCACATTTTTTGCCACGATATGTGTACACACAAAAATCTACCCTTATTCATGTATGTCATCATCATCATCTTGCAGTTTCCAGCCACTGGCCGGGTCTGTTTGGAACACAAGCCTCTCCAACGTCTTCTGTCTTCCCACCATCTCTCAGCCTCCACCCTTGTCCAGTCTTCTCCTCTCTTCTTCACGCTTTCTTCCACCCCCTTCAGCCACCTGTCTCTCGTCTTCCTCTCGGTCTCTTTCCTTCCCACTTCGTCTCGTGTACTCTCCTGGGTATCCTCTTCTCCTCCATTCGTATAGCATACTCACTCTCAACAAGCAGCTCAAGGCTTTGTGTCACTAGTCCACACTACCGCTACCCCACTCCCAGCCTTCCCCTTAACCTCCCCGCTGCTCAGTCCGTATAGCATACTCACTCTCAACAAGCAGCTCAAGGCTTTGTGTCACTAGTCCACACTACCGCTACCCCACTCCCAGCCTTCCCCTTGACCTCCCCGCTGCTCAGTCCGTATAGCATACTCACTCTCAACAAGCAGCTCAAGGCTTTGTGTCACTAGTCCACACTACCGCTACCCCACTCCCAGCCTTCCCCTTGACCTCCCCGCTGCTCAGTCCGTATAGCATACTCACTCTCAACAAGCAGCTCAAGGCTCTGTGTCACTAGTCCACACTACCGCTACCCCACTCCCAGCCTTCCCTTGACCTCCTCGCCGCTCAGTTCGTATAGCATACTCCCTCTCAACAAGCAGGCGATGCAGCTCAAGGCTTTGTGTCACTAGTCCACACTACCGCTAACCCACTCCGAACCTTCCCCTTGACCTCCCCACCGCTCAGTCCGTATAGCGTACTCACTCTCATCAAGCAGGTAGTGCAGCTCAAGGCTTTGTGTCACTAGTCCACACAACCGCTAAGCCACTCCCAGCCTTCCCCTTGACCTCCTCGCCGCTCAGTCCGTATAGAATACTCACTCTCAACAAGCAGCTCAAGGCTTTGTGTCACTAGTCCACACTACCGCTACCCCATCTCCAGCCTTCCCCTTGACCTCCCCGCTGCTCAGTCCGTATAGCATACTCACTCTCAACAAGCAGGTAGTGCAGCTCAAGGCTTTGTGTCACTAGTGCACACTACCACTACCCCACCTCCAGCCTTCCCCTTGACCTCCCCGCTGCTCAGTCCGTATAGCGTACTCACTCTCAACAAGCAGGCGATGCAGCCCAAGGCTTTGTGTCTCTAGCCCACACTACCGCTACCCCACTCCCAGCCTTCCCCTTGACCTCCTCGCCGCTCAGCCCGTATAGCGTACTCACTCTCGACAAGCAGTTCAAGGCTTTGTGTCACTAGTCCACACCACCACTACCCCACCTCCAGCCTTCCCCTTGACCTCCTCGCCGCTCAGCCCGTATAGCATACTCCCTCTCAACAAACAGCTCAAGGCTTCGTGTCGTTAGGCCACACTGCCGCTACGCCACCTCCAGCCTTCCCCTTGACCTCCTCGCTGCTCAGTCGGTATAGCATACTCACTCTCAACAAGCAGCTCAAGGCTTTTTGTCGCTAGTCCACACTACAGCTACCCCACCTCCAGTCTTCCCCTTGATCTCCCCGCTGCTCAGTCCGTATAGCGTACTCACTCTCAACAAGCAGGTAGTGCAGCTCAAGGCTTTGTGTCACTAGTCCACACTACCGCTAACCCACTCCCAGCCTTCACCTTGACCTCCTCGCCGCTCAGCCCGTATAGCGTACTCACTCTCAACAAGCAGCTCAAGGTTCGTGTCACTAGTCCACACTACCGCTACCCCACCTCCAGCCTTCCTCTTGACCTCCTCGCCGCTCAGCCCGTATAGCGTACTCACTCTCAACAAGCAGCTCATGGCTTTGTGTTACTAGTCCACACTACCGCTACCACACCTCCAGCCTTCCCCTTGACCTCCCCGCTGCTCAGTCCGTATAGCATACTCCCTCTCAACAAGCAGGTAGTGCAGCTCAAGGCTTTGTGTCTCTAGTCCACACTACCGCTACCCCACCTCCAGCCTTCCTCTTGACCTCCTCGCCGCTCAGTCCGTATAGCGTACTCACTCTCAACAAACAGCTCAAGGCTTTGTGTCACTAGTCCACACTACCGCTACCCCACCTCCAGCCTTCCCCTTGACCTCCTCGCTGCTCAGTCCGTATAGCATACTCCCTCTCAACAAGCAGGCAGTGCTGCTCAAGGCTTTGTGTCACTAGTCCACACTACCGCTACCCCACCTCCAGCCTTCCCCTTGACCTCCTCACCGCTCAGTCCGTATAGCGTTCTCATTCTCAACAAGCAGATCAAGGCTTTGTGTCACTAGTCCACACTACCGCTACCTCACTCCCAGCCTTCCCCTTGACCTCCCCGCTGCTCAGTCCGTATAGCATACTCCCTCTCAACAAGCAGCTCAAGGCTTTTTGTCGCTAGTCCACACTACAGCTACCCCACCTCCAGCCTTCCCCTTGATCTCCCCGCTGCTCAGTCCGTATAGCGTACTCCCTCTCAACAAACAGGTAGTGCAGCTCAAGGCTTTGTGTCGCTAGTCCATACCACCACTACCACACTTCCAACCTTCCCCTTGACCTCCTCGCTGCTCAGCCCGTATAGCATACTCCCTCTCAACAAACAGGTAGTGCAGCTCAAGGCTTTGTGTCACTAGTCCACACTACAGCTACCCCCCCCCCCCCCCCAGCCTTCCCCTTGACCTCCTCCCTGCTCAGCCCGTCTAGCATACTCCCTCTCAACAAACAGGTAGTGCAGCTCAAGGCTTTGTGTCGCTAGTCCATACCACCACTACCACACCTCCAACCTTCCCCTTGACCTCCCCGACGCTCAGCCCGTAAAGCATACTCACTTTCAACAAGCAGCTCAAGGCTGCAGTGTGCTCGTTCATGCCAGCAACATAATCATCTCACATTTGACAGCTAAGCGAAAGAGGTAAGAAGCCAATTCGGTATCAAGTATAGGACTAATAGTTATAATAGCAATAATAGGTTTCTTTTGGTGTGTTTTTTTTTTTAGAAATGCATGCTGCTCAAATGACGACACATCAATTTAGGAGTACATCGTTGATCAAATCACAACCAAAGTAACAGGATATAGTGCACAATATTAGATATCAGCGCACATTCAAATGGGTTTTGGATCGTTTTAATAATACACTTTTAGATGAGTTCAACAATAAAGCAGCAATTCAACTAAGAAGAGGAAATGAATTCTACAAACAATCAAATACAGATTCCATCTTAATCAACATGAATAAGACAAATTAAGAATTTTGATGTTTTAATGCAACAAGAAGAAGGGACTTTCAGTAAGTTCGTACCAATGCTAAACAAGCATTTAGCTTACAAACATCTTAACTTAAAACTTAAAATTCTGAGCATTGCCAGATATACGAGGGTCGAGTCATAAGTTATGGCAACTATCTTTTTCCACGCGAACGGGAGACAACACGGAAAATCTACGATATGCATTTGGAAACGTAGGCTATGTAATTGCGTAGAATGCCACTAGATGGTGTATGTAAACAACAGTGTGAGTATGAGCTTGACTCCAAGTTCAGTGTGTGAGTGAGAGCGTCACACAATGGAAGTCAACAAGCAGGAGCAACGACCGTATGTTAAAATCGCAGTTCTCCGCGGTAGAAATGGACGCCAATCCCATGCTGAGCTGCGGGAAGCATTATGTGAGCATGCCATGCTCTATTGACGCCAGAAAAGTTGGATGGCGCAGCCACACGGTAGAATGTTGAAGCTGTAACATTGTGACTGGTGAGGTTTATTTTCATGATGAAGCATTGACGTCGTGATGGGAACAGAAAGAAATTTGTCAAATTCGGGGAGGTACTGCTCTGTATACGGTTGCAAATCGTATAAAACGGGTACGAAATAGCTTCACTACTTTCCTGTACAGAAAGTTCAGAGAGAAAGATGGGCTTCGGCGCTGTCAATTGGAAAACGTGTTACATGTTACATGACAGTGTGCAGTCTGCATTTTTGTGAAGACGACTTCTTTCCACAGCATAAGCACCGGTACTGTTGATTATTGATAGTTATTGTCTCTAATTTGTATTCACAAGGATTTAGCTACATCAAAAATACTGATAAACTTGTAGCCTAATACTTCTGTGCCGTAGGCATACATAGAATGTAATCCGCTCTTCGTAAATTATTTTAGGGGTTCTACCGATTGACAATAGCCGAATGGTTAGAAAACTTAAGAAAAATGCTGTTCCTTACCTTAATTTGCCAGAGAATTTATATTCTTGCCCTTGAACAGCAAGTATGTAGGTCAATATTTCCAATATTGAAGTATGATTTGAGCATCCCAAGTAACGCTTCTTTGAAATCAAAACATTCATGCAAATTCAAGGTTGCTTGAGTCAATTTATTATCAGGGAGTCGTCCTTTGTGTTATGTGAGATATATATATATATTGTGAAATTAATAAAAACATCGATACCACTAGGCTCCCAAGTACAGGCTTCATATAGGCCTATGTAACAGCAGACAGTAAATTAACTATCTATATGGGGGTAATATTTTTAACTGGTAGTAATTAGGCAATGCATTTAAATTGATTATAAAAATATTTCTATCAATGAAAGAAAATGTGTAGTATTTTGTCATCATAAATTAGAAGCCATAACAAACGCACGCCCAATTACTTCACGTCACTATCTTGCCGCCATATTGCAAACAGCTGACCGTAAGCTCCTCCCCCGTTTCGGACGTCAATAGGGCAGGGGCGAGGTGGGTGGAGATACACATGCAGCGAATGGTATTCAGCGCCTGCCCCACCGCTGGCAACGCACAGTATACATCTTGGGTGATTATTTCGTAGGTCTGTAACCAGTGGAGACCTGTCCTTTGTACGTGGTCTTGTGTATTTGCTGTCTATACCATAATAAAATAATGTTTCCCAATGGCCTGTGTTCTGTCACTTACCTAGGAGCATCTCCTGACGTCAGAATTTATCTTCAGGCACTATGCATATGCACATGCCCTATATTTCCAATTGCATATCGTAGATTTTCCGTGTTGTCTCCTGTTCGCGAGAAAAATAATAGTTGCCATGACTTATGACTGGACCTCGGTATATTCAAACATTGCTCGCAATAATAATAGATTCTTTTAGATACCAATTACTGAGGATGGCCATAATGTGGCCGAAACTAGTATAATTAATTAATGTGCAGTATACTAATTAACTTTATTGACATAAGCGGGGACGGATTTACGTATAGGCTGTATAGGCGGCAGCCTATGGCAGCAGAGTTTTTGGGGCGGCAAATTTTGACTAAAATACTTTTAATTAAAATATATATTTATATATATATTTTATTTTAAAAAATAAAAATTGAAATCTGATTATGTGGAACTGTTTCATTCTGGCTAGTTCCTGAACCACCCAACAATCCAACCTCCCTATCTAGTAACCTTTCGGTTAGTAAACAACAACAGAAACGCTGTCAACCTGCCAGACCATCTCACAGGACAGGTAAGGTCACGGCAATACAAAAATGGAGGATAAATCTTTACAGTCACCTTCTCAGAATGAACTGTAACAGATTGACCAAACAAATCTTTGATTTCTTCTGTAACCGCAAAACAAAACCCACATGGTTCGAAGAAACTGAAAAAGACCCAGTAGAATAATTAAAAATTACAGAAAATTCGCTACTCAATTGAAAAGCTAAAATAATCACTAAGGACAAAAATATAAGGTTCCAGAACAAATCTACACTAAAATCCAAACCCCATCATCTCAAAGGAAGAAGAGAGGAAAAGAAGATCAAAAAGAATTAAGAGATACTGTGCACAAAGGATAGAACAACACCCAGAGAAATTATTGATCAAACGTACCGCAAGCAGGGTGAAACGAAATAGGCTAATAATAATAACCTCTACATATTATTTTCCATTTAACAGGACCGAAGACAAGGTGAGGAGAAACATTTCAAAGGGGCTGACGGTGGGATTTGAACCATTACCCCTGCACGTTAACGCGCGTAACCGTTCAGTTCAACAATGACAATAATATTTCTAATAGTATTTTCAACAGTCTGAATAGAAGAAAGTATTTTGTATTTTTAATTGTGTTTTAATCCGTTAGTGATCTATATATTAACCACCTATTATAAGGACAATGATGCTGATGGTTGAATCTTACAGCCATTTACTAACAAATTTTCTTCTGGAAGTGTGAATATCAGTCTACTGAAAACCAAATATTATCTTTTTATCTCCTTGACCTAGAGTACATGAAATATATTTTTACAAATGTAAACGATTAGGCCCAATAATAAATAGTTTTAAAAGTGGTAGGCCTAATTGAATTATAGTTTAAAATAAATAAGATTATAAAAATTAAAATTATAATACTTTCATATTCTAAATTTTAAGAATATTAAAATGCTAAAGAAAAAAAAAATAACATTGATGATAATTAATATTACGGTACGTTAAACAATCAAAATTAAATTAAAATAAAAATAAATAAAAGAACATCAAAATACCGTACCCTGCCCTATAAAGGGTTAAAATACTATTTTCTGTTTTTCGGGAATCCGTATGTTTAGGCCTTCTGGTATCTTGTATATACAATACTTTTTTGTGGGAGTTGTTTATTTTGTATGTAAAATACTTTTTGGGAGTATTTTTCCCCAACTCTGTGAGGCCAAAGGTTGGGTACTATCACAGCATTGGCATTGAGTTGGAGTGGGAACTGACGGATTACTGAGTTCTGCCTCATTATCCCTCGGATCCAAATATAATGTCTTGTTGCAGAGCCGGGAATCGAATCCGGGTCTATGTGGTGACATCCATAAGCTAGCCACTACGCTACTAGGCGGTCAGGTAACTTTCTAATTTGAAGATCAATTTATTAACAAGGTATCTATTTTTCTGAGTACCGGTATGGCTGTGCATCTAATATTCCATGTTCCAAATCGCTGTTCCTTGAGGGGAATTAAAGAAAAGGTCTGGGAATTGGGGCATAAGGTTTTAAGTGGCAGTTTCCAGTACAGAAGATGCCAATTAAGGGATAAAGGTTTAATGTGGTATTCAAGCGGCATTAAGGGGGAAGTAAGTTGCAATAAAAATCAACAGTTCACGGCATATTCATAGCTGTTTAGTGAGCATTAATGGTGTAAAATCAGGGGCGGATCCAGACACTGGTCTTGGGGGGGGGGGGCGGTCATGATATCTGTCCTCAAAATGGAGTGGGGGGTAGGGGAGGGGGAGGGGTAATATACCATAATTAGATATGCAAATTTAAAAGTTAACAATAAACATCGAATTATTTGCGCATACTTTTCCCAAAATGTGAATTTTTTTCGAAATGTGAAATATTTCATTACTTTCCTACTTTCTGTGTGGTCACTAAACAATATTTTGTTTGCTTATACTTACCTATACTTGGACTGGCCCGAAGAGGCCTCGACGGCAGCGGGAGAGTAGGGGCCTTCCCCTCCCCCTTCCCCAGTGACTTGCTCCAAATTTTATGCGGAGTTTACTTACACGGGGATTGCGCGCATTGAAATACTGCGATCGTAATGAGCCCCCTTCGGAATATACCCCCCCCCCCCTCTTCCCCATTTTTTAGATACAATATGATAAGCTGATGTTAGAGGCCTACTCGCACAAGGGCCAAGGTCATTAATTTTAAGGCCCCGAGGCCCCTTGATGCCTTGTATTGTCCGAGCGGGGTCAAAAGCCCCCCAGGCCTCCTCATAGGTAATGATCGACTTTGTCCCTTTTGCGAGTAGCCCTCCCCTCTCTTAGGTTGTAAACAAAGACGCGGAATATATTAGCTAGCTAATAACTGGGGTCACAGGCCTATTTGCGCAAGGGCCTAAGAGGGGGGGGGGGGGGCTCGGCACTCAGTCTCCTAGAGGCCTCGATGGGAACTCCCGTTCTTCCTGATTGGCCAGTCCAACACTGCACTCTATTTTATCATTTGCCATGCCAATAATGTCGCTAGAGCGCTTTCGTAAAGATAGACTTTTAATTTTATCCAAAACGCTATCTTACCGGGTTCATAGTTTATAGTTGCTGTATTAATGTAATTAAAGTGTAGGAGAGTAAAATCAGAGTTATATAGTTTGCTGACTGACAACCGTAAAAAATAACAATACTGTATAGCTTAGACAATAGCTTCAAGATTAAATAAAAACCTGGCTTGAGGCCCGAGGAATTTTAATCGATCGACGAAAAAAAGATCGTTAAAGACACAATTTAATCAGATTTACGGGAGTTTAAAACCATATTTAACATTTATTTTAGGGGTATAGGTTGAGCGAAATAAGAACATGGTTACCCGAAATTTTGACAGGTACATGTGTATTTCATATTGTACGTAAATACTACAAATACGGCAATTTTGTTCATAAAAACAATTTTAAGCCAAACAACAAACTCTAAGTCACCGGTTTTTATTTTTCGCGTACCGATCAATCACGCAAGATGGGTCAACTTAAACACCGTAGTGGACGTGCAACAAAGCAGTCCGTTTAATCGTTCATCGGACGTAGTTGACCGTAACCACGTCTTCAGCCTTCTCAAAGAAGAATATGACCTTTCCGATGAAGCGGCGCTGACGGGTAAAGTAGCATTAATCTTGAGACATCGATGAATATTGGGGTACAACTCTTTATCGCAGGCAATTATAGCTTCCATAGCTTTCTTTGGGATGGTTGACCCCGATTCAAGCTCCCGGGACCACTTTTGCCTTGCACATACGAAGTTTAGCCTGTAGAAGCCTTGCCGCAGACTCGGCAGAATGATGATGGAGAAGTTTGAAGTACTTTGCAGCGATTGTGTCCACATCCGCTGACATCCATGATGATACTGGCATCATTGCTGATAGGCAGTGTAACTCCTGCGTTGCTTAAGGGAAGCGAGTGTTTAGGTCTTCTAGGACGTAGTCTAAAATGGGTATGAAAACGGCCCGACGATAGTACTCTTCTACGGTTGACGCTGGATGCTTTTCGCAGTGCTTTTGCCGTTGTGCGATGCGTGGGAGCAGAAGTTCGGTTCCAAGTTGTTTTGCCAGAGCTTCTGCTTCTTGGAAGAGCTCAGCAAATTGTGTTTCACACTCTTCGCGCCTCTTGCTCAACAGAGTAATAGTGTCGTCTAGCGCATCCTGGGTTCCTTCAAGTCTATTTGCCCTTTTTGAAACGAAATGCTGAGTGTTTTAATGTCTCCAAGGATTTCTGACAAGCAAATGACGGTAACTATAAAATCACTCTCACAAATAGCAGCTATGAGCGTTTTTGCCTTAGAAGCACTTTCTGAGTCCTTCCATAAAGTAATCGAGTCTAAACTCTCGACTATGTTCGGGAGTAAAGAGCGAAATTGTACAAAACCGTCGTACCGTTCAATCCACCGCGTCTCACAAAGTCAACATAAAAGTTCACCTCGAGTTGCTTTAAATACATAGGTGCGTTTTGAGGACGAATCAATGAATGTAATAGTGGCCTTCATAACTCCTATTGCATTTCTGACGGCGACGACTTTCGAGGACTTCGAAATAGACAAATTCAGAGCGTGGTTACAACAATGGCATCTAACGGCATGCTCTGCTTCGGTTTGCACCTCGGTGACAGCACCACAAGCTTCTGACGCCATCATAGCGCACCCGTCAGTACCAACGCCAACACACCGACATAGGACAAGACTGTGATGCTTGAGAATACTCAACACAGTTTAACCCTCGTCTCTGCCGGTTACGGTAGGCTCTGGGACTCTTTGGTTTCTTGTTTCTTGCTGGTTCTCTCTTTGGTTTGCGTTTTCTTCTTCTCCTCTATAGTTCTTGCATCTGCATCTTCATTTCTTGTTTGTTGGTCGTATTCATCTTCATCCTCAGGTTCTGCTACATTCTTTCTTCTTTTTCTTGACAGTAGGCTCTGCAATTTCTTTGGTTTCTTGTTTCTTGGTTTTATTTTTGGCTTGAAATTTTCTCTTCGAATCCTCCTTAGTTTCTTCTCCATCTTGCTTGTATTTCCGTTTCTGCTGTTCTCTTAATTTTTTCACACATTTGGATTTACATCGTCCTCTTCTGTTTCCGGTTCTTGAGGTCTCTTCTTTCCAGCGGCATCTATGATTTCTTCTCGGTTTCTGCTTTATTTGGTTCTTTTCCCTCCTGTAGCTCTCTCTCGGTTTCTGTTTCCGTCACGCTGTTTGCCTTTTCAGTATTGTCATCATTTAGCTGCTCTTCTCCAGTTTTCGGATTTGTCGATTCTTACGCTAGCCCTTCAGTATTAATTTTATTTCTCTTTCCATCGACATTCCCTTCGTTTCGGGCGATATCTCCCTGTTCGGATACTGGGATTTCGTCTTATTTTCTTCCTTTTACTTTCCCTTTAAACGGTTGTGCACTGTTTCTCGGAGATTTATAAAGCTTATGAAGTCTTCATACAATTTACTTCGAGAGACATCTCAGATGCGGGTGGAGCGGACCGAAGAGGATTGTTCGTTTGTACTCGGCACCGTTCGGACAGGTGCGGGCGCGGCGGCTGCTTGGCGGCTCGGCTCGTCACAACAATAGCAACAGTGCGAGCGGGGTAGCGAGAAGAGAACGACGCGGCTAGATAATTTAATGTATATTGCACGATTATTAACTGAATACTAGTTAGGTTAAAATCGTTGTTTATAGTTCGTTTTGTGCGTCTCCTCCTTGACTTCTCTCCTCCCCCTTCTCTCCTCTCCTTCGCTTTCCCCCTTTTCCTTTCACTTTTTCCCTCTTTTCTTTTCACTTGGGGGGGGGGGGGCGATCGCCCCCCCCCCCCTGGATCCGCCCCTGTGTAAAATGCACTGAGTGGTTTTAACCGACTAGGCTACAGAATCACTTGCTACGTGGGATAAAATACATGCGATGGCTTCTCAATAAACGAAACTGTGTATGGAAGGAATCATAATTCTCTCATTTCTCCCAAATTACTGTAGATGAAAACTCACTGGCGAAGAGGGGCCAGGTTAAACTGATTGACACAGCTTGTCAAAGACCATCCAGGCTGCCAACACGACAACCAATATCGTCAGACAGTGGCAAGGAGGGAGTGTGTGTTGGATAGTTTTACGATTGAGATGAATGTAGGTTTACTTTACGGTAGGTAATAATAATAATAATAATAATAATAATAATAATATCGTATGGGCTCAGTTGCCGAGTGCAAACTTTGTTCTTTGCCACCCAGAGGGTAGCTTGCTTGTCGAATTTGGTTGTACCTTGAAGCACTATGAGAGTCAAGAGGGTTAGATATCTAAGCTCCTTGAATAGGCTACTATAGCGGTTTCTAGTAGAGAAATGAGGAACTTAGTTTTGGCGGAAACTTCCGAGATTAATTTTGCCATTATGAACACGGCCTACTGACGTCGTATGGCATGCGTGTCGTCAATTTTGCCGCCTTTGAAAAAAAAATCACTTACCACGGCCAGGAGCGAACCTGCAAGCTTGGGGTTAGTAGACCGACACGATGACCACTCACCCACCGTGGCAAGCTTACCGGTACTTCAGGTTATTGATGGAATTTGAAGGCCTACGGTATTTATTTCATAAAGTTTTGTAATTTTTCACCGGGGCTCTGGGCACAAGCATATAAATAATACTTATATCTGATCAGTGTTAGAAATACTTCACAAGTTTTACCGTTTCTCTAACACCGTGCCTAGGCTCGTTATCATCAGCGGGGCGAGGTTGCCAGCAATATTGTCACCGAGTAAGTGTCTTCCATGTTCATCGCAGCAAATATTACGATCTGATGATTTTGAGATCCATTTAGGGATATCTGAGGACCTGAGGTACTCTTTACAGACGTGACAAAATTAGATAATGGAGATGATTCTTTCAACCGTGTTCTGCTTCGACATGTTCGTGTCCTGTGTAGATTAATTTACAATGTTTAACTGTCGACGACACACACAATTAAATGTATAACTAGAAACTTCTTTATGGAGCAGTTATACAGGTTACCCAATGATAGTAGTTATAAGTTGGTAAACATAAATACAATTTTCAATCGATTCCATTCGTGTTGGTGCAAAGAGAGAGATATGATGTGTTTGGTTTGAAGTGGGTTTCTTGTAACCCAAGGCGGAAGTATTGTCTTGTATTTTCTGAAACTCATTGTATCCGGTTACTGCCAATTTGTTAGTATTCGAGGTGTAACTTAAGTTATCTTTCACATTGATTGGTGTGTAATGTACTTCAGTGGAATTTATTCCGCCTGCCTCATCATATTCTGCTGAGGTTTGTGTGTAACCTATTGAGGAACAAAGAAACCAATATAGGACGCTTAATTTCAGTGGCTGGCACCAGTAATTCCAATTTCAATTTCTATGATAGACATTCATATTTTACTCGATATTATACTCTAACTTACCGGTATATCTGATAAACTCGAGCGTCATGATTCTTATTACTAGTAGCCTTACTTGAATACCGTTCTTAAATTACCTCATTTGATGTGTTTTACAGGGTTATTCAGCTAAGAAGATACACGGACATAACGTCTTAACCATTAAAGGTACCGGTATTCTGTTTTCATTATTTGTAAATAACACCCAGGGGCTTGGAAAATAATGTGCTACGTATTCTCCTGGTGTGAGTAATAACCGAGATATTGATACTAACACCCTATTTTTAAAAGGAATGGCACAAATTCATACAGCTGGTGTATAAGTTTAACTGCGTACAAGTTGCGCTGTCTGATGCAGCATGCACCACAGCGCATGCTGTTCTTATTTATATCTCAAAAAGTAACTGTTCAATATTGAAAATACTTACATATTTGAACTTGTACTCAGTTGAACCAGCTGTATGAATTTGTGCTTTTCCATTTGAGAATATTGATTTAGTGTCAATATCTTGGTTATTGCTCTCCACATGAGCGTAAGTAGCACATTATTTTGCAAGCCCATGGGTATTATTTACGAATATGAAAACAGGGTACCGATATCTTGAATGGTTTAGATGTTATTTCCGTGCAACATATTAGGTCAATAACCCTGTATATGATAATGATTTGGCGTACTGGATTAAGTACGACCTCTTATAATTCTCAAACGCACTTTGTGTGTTCTAGTTTCCTGAATATTATGGAGCAACAACCATTCATTAAGAGTGAGCCAGAATGGCTGCCTCAAACTGATGAATTACCTAATATTGTAAGTTGTATTTATTATGTTTATCATGTAACATAACAAACTTAGTGATGTGCGTAACAAGCAAGGTTTATTGACTGGGGGGACGTACATGAAAATGTCAGAAAATGTCATTTTCGATTTATTTTTTATCAATTAGTACAAATCATTGACAATAATTTCCACAAGTTTCATAATAAAATACGCATCCTTTGTGCTATCAAATAATTAAATGCCCAACGTGCACATCATGCCACGCCCACTTGGCGAAGAGACTCTTTGGTAGTAGTCATATAATCTGAATTTCTGAGCACTTTCTTCAAGCAAAGTTACTATGGAAACATCAACAAGGCCATGAAGTATATTCTCTTTGTTTTGTATATCTGTGACTGTTATATAATCTCCTTGGAAACAATAGACAATCGTAATCTTTGTTTACAAATTGTGATTACTTGTATTTGCTTGCGTTCGTTGAATAACTTCTCGTCGTAATTGATTGTGTTATTTGAATTATGCCACGACCACGAAAGTTGTTTAAAAAGATGTGCAAGAAGCGTGTGCGTGCTTTAATCGATTCTAGGTATGCTAATTATACCGATAAACGAAGCGAGGTTAGGTCTGACCAGACCACATATTTTGAACATGTGAGCTCACCACTCAGCAGCTACAGACGGAAGATTACAAGTGCAAATATTAGTGATAATAATGATGATTATCAGGATAGCAGTGGATATAGTTTGATTGACATTGAATTGTTGTCTAGTGCAGTGAAATCCGCATGTAGCTGTAAGAAATGTGGCGGCAACAATCTGGAATTATTCGATGATGGTAAGAGAGTGGGCGTGGTGTGTAATGTACAAATTTTTTGCAAATACTGTGATGCTGACACGTCATTTAAAACTTCAAAATGAAAAAATTGGTACTATGAAGCAAATATGAGATTAACGCATGGTTCAAGGATGAATGTCTCGCAGAGAATGGGCTTCAAGGTTGGAGCATGCACTCAAGACATCTTGAAGAAAATTGACACACAAATTATAAATGCAGTTGAGAAATCCATTGAAGATCTTGCAAAGAACACAAGACAGAAGAAAAGGAACCAGAAGAGAAGTTTTGAAGGAAAGGAGGACACTCAGTACAGTTCTGGTGCCTTTTGATAAACGGAATGGCAAGGATAAAGTGAGTTCAACATTAAAGTGCATTTACTCACAATTTCTATTTTCATTGTTCAGGTACATTTTTCTCAGAAACGTAGAAAGGTAGAGCCATAATTTTTGGCATCCACATTGCACTGTGTATAACAAATATATACACAGAGGTAAATTTTATTTTAATTTATGTAAGCCGAGATATACTGTACCATAAAGAATGTACAATTTTTATTGTTTTTGTTTTAGTTTACAAAACAATTTAGTATAAATTCATTAAATGTCAATCTATTAAATAGCGTATGTGTATTTGTTTCTATATATATTGAGGTTATACTGTAAAAATTACTTGACAATCTGTCGGATAGTTTGTCAGAAAAACGTACCTTTGTGAATCATGGGGTCATCAAATTTGAGAATTGAAAAATAAATCAAAATGTTTTGTTAATATTATGACAATTTGTCAGTAGATGCATCTAACTATTTTTAACCTTTGTACAAAATTTCATTTGTGTAACTTCAAAAGTGTGGATTTGGTGAATGATTGTATTTGTACATGTATTTTGTGTACGTCCCCCCTTAATACCCGCAACCAATTAGTACGCTGACCAGAATGTCTTAATATTTTATTGTTACACGTAGCTTAGTACAGTTAATCTGTCTGTGTGTTTAACGTTGGCTCATACTTGTATAATACTTTCCAGGAATCAATTGACCTGTTACCCTCTTATAATCTGCTGGATGATTCTGGTGATATATATGAAGATAAAAGTGCGGTAGTGAAATTTGAACAACAAGTACAGGTGATTATAGGTTTTATATTTCCTCTCTTATAAATGGTTCTTATTTTAGCAGTCAGTAGTTGCTGATGTTATTGTGTTCATAATGCGGGTCCATTCTGTTGCCACCCTGGGCCCCATTGTATGTGACGTCTACTCCATATGCTGTGCTTACAGTAGCTAATTTATTGGTAATGCAGGTTCACTGATCATCATCTTCATCATCGTTGACCACCTCCAGTTTCCCGGGTGTGGTTCACTCATTTGGCATATTTGTTGGAGGATAAAACACTGATTTAGTGATAATCTTTTACATCAAAACTTCAATATGTTTAACCTCAAGCAGATAAAAATAAAATTTGACTCTTTCACATCTAAGGTATATTTTTATAAGAATCAAACGTGCCTGATATGATGTAGGTCCTCCTTCCACCTTGATGCCTCCCTCTCTAGTTAGCTATGGCTGTCAATATATTGATGGTCCACCCTTGAAGACAACCTCCACTGCTGGCTGTGACTATCAGTATGGTGTTGACTTATCCTTCATCTTCATGATAGCCTCTATTGTTGCATACATATTTAATGGTGAGGAGTTATTGGTGTTTGTAGGAACGTTGAACGAAGGAGAAAGAGTGTTTTTATTTTTTCTACTGGCACGAAGTCACCGTCGAAAACACCCAAGAGATGGTCTATGGGGGGTTTCTCAGCCTTTTATTGGACCACGGGCATCAGTTTCATCTCAAAAGTTCTTAAGCTGCTGTCTATGAAAATATTGTTATTTACTTCTCTGTTTATTAACACATTGCGTAATCATTTTGATAACGACAACGGCTCATGTATTATTGATTACAAGTGAATTTATATAACATGAGTTTTCAAATAGCTGCCTCTGTACGTACAAATAAGCCCCTATTTTTTATTCATTCCCATTAAATTACACACTAAGTTAGGTTTCCATGAGATAAAAAATTGGTTTTAAATTGCCAACGCTTGGTACAAGTCTTCTAACACAAAATTTATCAATGTTTCGTGTCCTTATTAACGTAATATGGTAACTAAAAGTAACTGCATTTACGCCGTGAAGTCGCAACGCGCACACACTCAATGCTAGTGACAATATACTAGGCCCACGTTTTGCGAGTGAATACTAACTGAAATGCTTTTTGATAAAAACTGCACTTTAACTGTTAGTTTTTTTTTGCCATGTGGCCATGGACGAAAGAAAACTATGAATGCAGGGTTGAATTACCTTCAGTATGTTACTTTATTCCCTCTTTTCTTCACTGCAAGTTTCTAAGCCATCTGTAAGATACAATCCCACCTACGGAAAGGAACACATATATGAAACAGGTCATTTCTTTGCAGGACGATACAGACCATCACACAGATATTAAGATTGAGGAATCTTCTATTCCGGAAATCGTTCCATGCATCCCAACAGCAGTATCATTTTCAAATCTGAAAGAGGTAAGTATCTTCATGCGTCTTTACAAGACATCTCCTTATCACCTCATAGCATTTAGGGATTAAGAGTTGTATTCTCACAATTACGTTGATGACAAACGGAAGTGTTTAGCTGTTAATACCTACTCCGATCTCATCCTCAGCCTGTATCTCCTTTGCAAGCAGTGTGCTCCCGTACTCTAGCAGACACACAATGCTTGTAGTTACTAGCATGCCCTTCAATAGACTCCCCATAGAGGCATTTCATTGACACAATCTAACTTTCTTTGATCATTAAAATATCAAATTGCAGCGAATTGTGATGAAATGCCTTGTATAATATTGTGAAGGTTGATTGATTTGTGCCTTCATTCTCAGAAGCTATGCTCGTATGGGCAGTCTAGTTGCTTATTACTCATTGTTATATGTACGTGTTGGACCGTAGGACCTGTTATGGTCTATTGCAGAGCTTTGCAAACTTTTTCTCATTGCAACACCCTATTTGCACTCATAATTCTACACGGCGCCCCTTTAATTATTTTAATTATAAACATAGACTATTTTAACAAAGGAGATTCATTTTAAAGAAATTTAAATTTGTCATAGTATATATATGATTTTCCAAGTATAAAAGGCTATATTAAACACCTTTCGCATAGATACAAAACTTGCACCTTGATGTTCCAATTCAATGACTGCTATGGGCTTGGCGATCATTACAAATCTGCTTTATATCAGGTCGGATGCAGGACAAATTCACACGCATTTCCTCATCTATCATTCTGAAACTTCCTCGATTAACTGGTTTTGTATTAGACATAACAGGAAACGCACTTTCACACGAATATGTCGTTGAAAACTGCAACAAAACAATGAGGGCTCTTTTACTCGGCTGAGGAAGATCTTGTTGAATAGAAACCCAGAAGCTGTCGAATTCTCACTCTTGGTTCGTAAGTCTTAAAGCCTGGTTGTTTTTAAGCTCCTCCAGTTCCTTTTCTTCGATAAGTTGAAGTTCACAATAGCTGGAGGGTGCAAAAGGGATTCTTTTCCATTTATTGTTTTACATTTAGTGTTGGAAAATATCCAACTAGCCTCTATTTTAGTTGCATTAAATGAATATGAACCAGTGGTTGTATTTTGTCACAAATTGGACATTTAGATGTCAAAGGAAACTCTCAAAATTGTTTTTTTTAAATTTATCTCAACCATACACTGAATTTTACCCTTAAAGTGGCAATTTTGTCTGTAGCGGTAAGGAGATTTGCACTCTTATCAACATCCCGATCACGCGGCTAATAGGCCCAATGGGGGGAAATAAGTTTAATATTTTCTCACGGGTTCTTTATTCGTGTTCTATCCTGAATGTATAAGTAAGACAAATCTCACGACTCCCTTGATGGTAGCACGCGAAATCCTTTGGAAAGCACTGGTCGATTGTATTGACATCTGCCCCTCTCTTATGGTCTTACGGCTAAAATAATTAAAGATAAATGTTCATTTGACCTCAATCCTTTCAGGCTAATTCTTCCATTACGGCATAGATCTTTTTTATTTTTCATTTGCAATAAGTTTAACTTGGTCTCTAAAAGTGTATTATAAGTTTCAGAACTGGGGATTATAACAACTTATCTGTATAATTTTGATCTCTAGCTCTAGGATGTGAAGGACTGTAGAAAATCATTCAGCGAATTTATCTTCTGTTTGGATACTGATGGATTGTGCACATTTCCCTCATGTGGTATTAGCATACTTTCGATTTTTGCAAAAAATGAAAGTAAACTTATGAGATCAACACAGGGCGAAAAATTGTGTGTCTGTCTATGTGTGTGTGAGTCTGTGCTAGCGTGTGTACTCTGAATGTCTGCCCCCCCCTATCAATTCGAACATGGTGAAACCGAATTGAACGAAATTTGGTACAGAGGTAGCACTAGAAAAGGCCACCTCAGTGTCATGTTTTATATCGCCGCTATCTTGACGGAAACGTAATGGCGGCCACCCAAATGTTAAAAGCTTAAATCAAATTACGACCAACCTAATCATCTGATCTCAACTAAATTTTGCAACATTATACCTTTATGTAATAAGCATCTTTTGACCAAACGACAAGGTCATCAGCCCAATAGTTTGCAGATAGCGGCCATGTATGTGTGAAAATTGATTCAGCATATCAATTCAAATACGGTGGAACCGAATTGAATGAAATTTTGTACAGAGGTAGCAAAGGGCACCTCATATTCATGTTTAATATCCGTATAACACGTTGTATTTCAACAAGCTACTACAACCAACATTTAATTTTACTACTTCAATTGGACAAAGAGTTATAACAATACCCATGCATTTAGGAGAAAGTAGGCTATATGTTCTTTACTGAACATCTTCTTTTTGTGTGTGTAGTTGGTATTACTTTGTTGTTTTTGTTTTGTTTTGCTTTGTTCTTATTGGTCGAGAGAGAGAGAGTGTTACTCTACCGAGAACAGAAATGGTGGCAAGTCGCCTGGAGTTCAATGCTCCGCAATTTATGCTGTGTACAAATACAGATTTGTATTACATATATTTACAGTGCTACCGGAGGGTTTTTATTATTACCTTAGGCGTTGTGCTTGAGGCCGGTTTGGTATCGACCATATTGTTGGTCCTCAGGGCCTGAATAGAATCAATTTATCAGGTCACTACAACACGTGTTTTACAAGCTAACGCAGTAGGCCTATATTCTGACAATTTGTTGCAGTGCCAAGGCATTTGATGCAATGACTTCATGTTACATTTCCAGTGCAGATAGGTATGCAGGAAATCATGTTCGAGTCGTGTATATAAAGTAGGCCTATATTTTGAACTCATTGCGCTTGGCAGCCATTATGCTTCTCTTAGCCGCGAGAAATACGTCGGTGAACTTCGGGTATACTCGGCCAGTGTCGGACAATTTGTAAACATGTGTGGCTACCGTGAAGCGACTTGTTCAATGCCGTTCAATGTTTTCATTTCAAAACTTCTCGTTTGAAGTATTTGGAACTGTGTTAAAGCAACATCAGTTAATAATCACAAACAGTGGGTGTCAACAGACAGTGTTTGTGAATGCCATCCCAGACAATGCAGCATTGTGTAGCGGTCCAGGCGTCATCAGTCATCAGCCCACGTGAGCATTCTGCAAACGAGGCACTTCTATTAAGATAAGTTGTCACAAGGCATTATCCTATTTATCCTTCCCTATTTTTATTCCCCTTTGTCCATGTAACAAGTTTAATCATGACTTCTGAAAGTGAAACCAAAATTTTTGTCATGAAGAGAAGCATTATTAGAGCTTCACTCACTAGGCTCAACGATCAAGTGTACGGTTTTGATGACAGTACTCCCATTGAACTCCTTCATGTTAAAAATGAAAGGTTATTAACGCCCTTTACAAAATTTAATGAAATTCAGTCACAGCTTGAAATTCTCGATGAATCAGGCAGTCATGAACAGTCAAGAATAGAAATTGAAGACACGTTCGATGAATTGAAGGCTAGATTACAGCTGTTAATCAATGCTCACTTTCCATATGTCTCACCTCCTCCTAGTGAAAGTAGTGGATCTCAAAACAATAATACAGGCTCATACAGTCTTCCAGAATTACGATTGCCAGAATTTTCTGGCGACGTTACGAAGTTTATGCATTTTCATGATCTCTTTGAATCCCTAATATTAAGAAATCACTCATTAGGGAATGAAGAGAGATTCCATTACTTAGCATCATCGTTACGTGGCAGTGTACATGAACTCATATAAAACATTCCTTTCACAGCAGAAAACGTCAATTTAGCATGAGATACTGTGTGTAAGAGGTATCATAATGCTAGACTTATCGTAAATGCACACATCAAATTACTTTTATCTGCAGATACAGTTCATAAGGAATCAGCCTCTAGCTTGCGTACCCTACTCAATCAGGTTCAATCATATCTGAAGGCTGTCGAGTCATTGAATTTAAGCGTTCCTTTGCATGAAGTAATTATCAGCCAAATCATACTTGACAGGCTCCCAGAATCCACCAGGAAGCAATGGGAAATGACAAGCAAGTCCAAGGACCTTTCTACATTATTAGAACTCACTGATTATTTGGAAAAGAGAGCACAAACCTTAGAAGTGATAGATTTTTCTTCCAAGGTTCAATCTTGTGAGAAGGGCATTAGATCTTATCAGGAAAAGAATTCCAGGCATGGGCTCAAGAATGATAATAAATTACCCTCAAGTGGTTCGTATGCAGTTATCAGTGATAACTGTAAGAAATGCAATGCAAATGCAAAGCATCCAATCTACAAGTGTGACACATGTTTTGGTTATGAGTCACAAAAAAGGCGTAACATAGTCATACAACATGAGCTTTGTTACAATTGTCTACGAGAATCACACAGTGTTGTGTCGTGTCCTTCGAAGTCATTGTGCAGGAAGTGCAACAGTCAACATAACACATTATTTAATATTGATTCGACCAAACAGTCCTCTAACAATCAGCATCCTACTCAGTCTCATCATGCAGTTGAAAACAGATGCTCCAAAAAGCCGCCCAACCTACCTCATAATGGTTGGAATGAAAGCAATTCATCGACTTATTGCAGTATGAAGGTCGAGCCACAGCATCCTGTCCTACTTCCTACAGCCGTAGTCAAGGTTGAGAATTACGTTGGCATATTATATTTAGCTCGTTGTCTCTTAGACAGTGGAAGGCAAAGTAATTTCATATCAGAAGGTTTAGCACAAGTTCTAGGTTTGAAGAGAACAAGGAATCCTACGCTCATAGAAGGCATTTCGCAATCTATGTCTGAAGCTAAGTACAGTGTTTATGTTACTGTACAGTCTTGTATAAATTCTAGCAGCTACAATGTTGATTGTCTTGTTTTATCAAAAATCACTAGTGACATGCCAACTCAAAGGGTGCCTTACGACAGTTGGAATATTCCAGGCGACATTCAGTTAGCTGATGTTAATTGTCATTCTCCAGCCAAGATAGACATGCTTTTAGGGGCTTCAGGATGCTCAGAGCTGAACAGTTGTCCAGGCCAGGCAAATTTCCAGTTCTGCAGAATACAACATTAGTTTGGATTGTGTCGGGAAATTATGAATCGACAACAGAGAGAGGCACCCCCTCTGGAACCTTTCTTCTCCGCAATGATATTGACCTTCACGCACAAGGTCAAAGATTTTGGGCGGTCAAAGAATTGAAACAGTAAGATCTAGTGAAAAGAGGGAATGTGAACAGCATTTTTCACAACATGTGTCAAGAGATGCTACAGTGCGCTATGTTGTCAGACTCCCACTCAGGCAAGATCCTAGCACATTAGGCAAGACGCTGCAAACTGCCACTAATACATTTCAACGTCTCGAGCTCAGACTACGACGTGATGATCAGCTAAGGATTAAATATACCAAATTTTTTCTCAGAGTATGATGAGTAAGGTCACATGCAACCGATAACTGCCTCTTCAGAGACATAGATATCATACTACATGCCACATCATCCAGTATTCAAGTCGTCCAGCACTACAGCTAAGACCAGAGTTGGGTTTGATGCGTCATATAAGTCAAGTTCAGGAATTTTTCTCAATGACATTCTGATGAGATGGCCTACCATTCAACAAGATCTATTTTCTATTGTTGCCAGGTTCAGAACCCATCCAGTATGTTTCACTGCAGACATTGAGAAAATGTACAGACAGATTATTATTGATGACAGGGATAAGAACTTTCAGCGTATCTTTTGGAGGCCGTCCTCTAATGAACCCATCAAGGAGTACCAACTTAGAACTGTTACATACGGGACATCCTCAGCACCTTTCTTAGCTGTCAGGTGTTTACAACAATTGGCAGAAGATGAGAAGGAGCAATTTCCGAATGTAGCTACAGTGTTACTTCGTGATTTCTACATAGATGATAGGTGCAACCAATGCTGATGATGCATTACTTTTACAGCAAGGATTTAATGAACTGTTAGCCAGTGGCGGTTTCAAACTTCGGAAATGGTGTTACAACCATCCAGCGTTGTTACTAGCTGTTCCAGAAACTGCAGAGAGACTCGGATTCCTCTCCGTTTCGAATCTGATGAAGGCGTCAAAACTTTAGGACTTCTGTGGCATCCAGCCATTGACAGGCTTCAGATCTCTTGCATCAAGCAAGAAGTTTATCTCCCAGTCACAAAACGCAAGGTATTGTCAGTTGTATCATCAATTTACGATCCTCTTGGTCTAATTAGCACTTTCGTTATTGCATTAAAATGTTCCTGCAGCAATTATGGCAAGAAAAAGCATCGTGGGATGGGGAGCTTCCAGACGAGCTAGCAAAATGTTGGGGTAAGTTGTACTCACACATTCCATTGATTAGTAAGATTTGTATAGAAAGGTTTGCTCTTTGCAACGATTACACGCAAATACAAAGATGCATCGATGAAAGGTTATGGTGCATGCTTGTTTCTTCGGTCTTCATCTCCATGTGGTCAAATCACTACCCATCTGTTATGCGCCAAGTCAAGAGTGGCTCCAATTAGCAAGTGACGTTGCCAAGACTAGAATTGTGTGCTGCTGTTCTCCTCTCACGACTGGTCAAGAAAATGATTCCAGTTCTATCACTTCAGTTCCACAGTCACCTGTGGACAGACTCCAAAATTGTTCTACCATGGATCACATCTCCACCGTCAAGGTGGAAAACATTTGCGGCTAATAGAGTTGCTGAAGTGCAAAGCAACACTTCCATCGGTGATTGGAAACATGTAGCTTCTGCTTCAAATCCGGCTGATATCATTTCACGAGGCACCAATGCAGCAAATCTCTTCAAAAATAACCTTAGGTGGCATGGTCCATGATTCAGAGTCTCATTGGCCAATTCCTACTTATGAAACTTCAATTCAAGTTACGGAACAACGCAACACTACCATTAGTTGCGTGGTCTTATCCCAGACGGAAGTGATAATTTCGAGATTTTCATCCTACACTAAACTTCTTTGAGTTTTAAGTTACAGCTTCAGATTTACTCAAAATTCCAGATGTATATCTACAGAGAGACGACATGGTCCACTGACCACTGCAGAAATACAACAAACCAACTTGGCATGCATCAAGCGCGTTCAATCTACCGAATTTCACGCTGAAATATCTGATCTTTCAAAACATGACTCCGTATCAAGACAAAGTAAACTTCGCAGTTTGGTGCCTTTCATCGACTACAATGAAATCCTCCGAGTGAGTGGAAGATTAGAGAACTCTAATGTAGATTATGACTTCAAGCATCAAATAATTTTACCCAGTAAACATCATCTTACCGATCTCATTATCAAGAATGAACACGAAAGACTGCTTTATGCAGGGAACCAATTAACGTTAGCTACAGTTAGACTGCGTTACTGGATAGTAAATGGAAAGGCAGTTGTTCGTAGAATAATCAACAAGTGCATACAATGTTATAGGTTCAAAACGACAAATTTATTTATTTATTTCGAGTCAGAAGCATAGCAAAAAGAAACATAGGAAACAAACCAAAGGTTGATAAAATACAATGTAACACAAATCTTAAATGACAAACTAAACAATATCAGTCCCAAATTGTGCAACAGTAACAGCGTTGTCTGAAGCATCTACAAGCTCTTGTGTGGGAGATGATGAAGGACATCTAAGACAGTTAATTAAGTGTTTAGTTGTCTGTTCCTCCCCGCAGTCACACAAGGTGGAAAGTTCCTTTAAAAAGCTCCGTTTGAACAGGTTGTCCTTAGTTCGTCCGACGCTACTCCTGAGCTGATTTAAGGACTTCCACACTCTCCAGACTTGATTTCCACCAGGTGAATGGTTCTCAGAAGGAGCCATCCAAGCAATACAATCAGATCTTGCTGTCCACTGAGATAATCTGGCTGCTCCAGGCTGACCTGTGAGGGGAGTAGTGGTTCTCATGAAGCTCTTCCTAGATTTGAGCCCAACAGCTGTTGGGTCAGTTACCTAAAGTGCGCATTTCTCTCCCGTGGCTCATGATCGCAAGATTAACAGTCTCTTTAAACTACAAGCTTCCTTTGCGCATTTCTCAAACCAGACCATTTCTGAATACTGGCACAGATTTTATAGGCCCATTCTATTTGAAGACTGGAAATGCTCGTAGCAAGACCTACAAGGTCTACATTTGTATATTTATCTGTATGTGCACTAAGGCTATTCATTTAGAGGTAGTGACAGATTTAACTACTCAAGCATTCGTTGCAGCATTGAAATGATTCATCGCCAGAAGAAGAATTTGCTACAACATGCATTCGGACAATGGAACCGACTTCTTGGGTGCCAGCAGAGAACTCAAGGAATTAAAATCCCTATTCAAGCAAGGAGATACAATGGAAGAACTCGTCAATTTCGCCAGCAGCAGAGGTTTCAACTGGCACTTCATTCCTCCCCACGCTCCAAACTTCGGTGGTCTTGGGGAGGAAGGAGTGAAATCGCTAAAGCATCATTTGAGACGAGTCATAGGAACGCTACACTTCACATACGAAGAACTCTCGACCGTAGTTGTTCAAATTGAGGCATGCTTAAATTCACGCCCTTTACATGCCATCTCTACTGACCCCAATGATCCTACAACTCTAACTCCAGGTCATTTCCTAATCGGCTCTCCTCTCACAGCCCTACCTGAACCTTACCTTACTTCATCTAAAATTCCTTTATTGACGAGATACAAGGTTCTTCAGCTGAGACTCCAACTCTTCTGGAAGAGATGGTCTGGAGACTATCTAACTCATCTGCAGCAGCGCAGCAAATAGACCAGTTCAACTTCCAATATCCATCCTGGAACTGTTGTACATGTGTAGGACGACAGCATTCCCCCCCTCCAGTGGCCCCTTGGTGTAATTGAAGAAGTGCATCGCGGTCAGGATCAATTAGTGAGAGTGGTGTCTGTGAGATTTAAGAACGATGTTTTCAAACGACCTGTGTCAAAATTGGCACCCGTACCACTTGAAGAGTGACAATTAGATTTTTAATTCAATTGTTCAATTATTTCATGTTATTTTCTTCCAGGTAGATTTTCTATTTATAATTGTTGAAATCTGTGTATTGCAAGGCGGAGAGTATGTTTGGACACCGATGCATTGTGCACATTTCCCGCATGTGGTATTTTTGTGTGTCTAGTTGGTACTACTTTTTGTTTTGTTTTTTGTTTTTCTTTATTCTTATTGGTTGAGAGAGGGTGTTACTACACCGAGAACAGAAATGGTGGCAAGTCACCTGGAGTACAATGCTCTGCAATTGATGTTGTGTACAGTGTACAGATTTGTATTATATATATTTACAGAGCTACCAGAGTGTTTTTATTATTACCTTAGGCGTTGTGCTTAAGGCTGGTTTGGTATCATCCATCTTCACTTCAGCTAAGCATTGCTGTACAATTACATGGGTTGTCATTTGTGTATATGTATAAGGTGATAACACTGAAATAAATTATTCCATCTTATCCCAGGATGTAAAAGAAGAAAATCAGTATAAAGAAGCAGATGAAAGTGGAAATCACTCAAATGAGTAAGTGTTAAATATACAAACAACATGTTCTTTCGTTTACGTTATACTTTCCCTCTATGTAGGAATGTTTAGGCTTTTCCTTTTTTAAATACGGGTGCTAAACTTTCATCTTCAAAATGAATTTCATGCATTTCCACACTAATAATTAATTAAGCGTTATTAATTCATTATTATTCAGGGCAAATTATAACATACTTGTATAGAGGGACTAAATAAAGCCACAAAGTTTTGAGTTAGTTTTATTATGTGGCTAAAGGTAAAACATTTAATTTTAGTTTGATCCCACATTTATATTGTGAAAAAGTTATTGTTTGGAGAAGGATGGCGTATTTTTGGCATTTGAAGAAGTCTCTGTTGAACGGAAATGCACGAATGAGTCAATTTTATGGAAGCAACTTTTATTATTATTTCTATTACTTATGAATCCTGAAATAAACATTTTACGCGTGAGCTTTACTTCATTGAACTGCTTCAGCAAGCCATGTTATGACAGAATGAAAACGATTGTGAGCGAGACATGTTAGTGTTCTTTTGTGGAAACTAGAAGCGATTTATGGAAGTAAGCATAGGACGTCTAAAGAGCGTAAAAGACGTAGGTTGAAGAATGTTTAATATAGTTGTATGTAACTTGTATCGTTAAGGGAGTAGTGACGGCTGGATATTTCCCATAGTGTTTAAAATATTAGTAATTTGCGCAAGATAACAATGGATTTAAAGATGTAATTAAAATTATTAACATATTTAGAATAGGTTAACCGCAGCGATGGTTACGAATTTTTGAAATCTAGGTTTTTTTATTTTATTTGTTAACTCCAGTAAGTTGTAGAAGTCAAGGTGACTAGCTATAAACTGCGAGAAGCAGCGTGATAGTATATTTTAATTTGATAATATCGTAACTATTTTCAACTAGAAGTATTTTTTTTATTCGTCAATTTTGTTGAATTTCAGGAAGGTCATAATTTCATTTTTATTTTATTGTATCGTCTTGATTAATACATTTTGGACACGAGTGGTTCGTCTGTCCATTGATATTGAAAACAAGCAATAATGATTTTTAATAATTAGATTGAAACTGTACTGCGGAAGTAACGATAGGCGCCCAACACTTGTTTCCACCTTATGCACTGCTAGAAGCGTAAGTTTCTCACTCTCCTTTAGTATTTAGTATCGTGACCCCGTAGTATAGTATCATAGTGCAGTTATAGACTTGATTCCTTTTGTTCTATTTGTCAGGCATTTCATGCAGTGGTTTGTCTAGCTGGGGACCATGAAGATGCTGCCATCCGCCCATCTGGATACTGACGAATACCTTTATAAATGGGTACAATACTATTAAAAATTTAAACCGCCTAGTCAATACCATTACATATTTTGACCTCCTAGTCAATGCTATTACCCATTTAAACCTCCTAGTCAATACAATTACATATTTAAACCGCCTGGTCAACACTATTACACATTCAAACCTCCTCGCCAATGCTATTAAACATTTGAAACTCCTAGTCAATACTATTAGACATTTAAATCGCCTAATCAATGCTGTTGCCCATTTAAACCTCCTAGTCAATACTGTTACCCATTTAAACTTGAACTGTTTTGATTCTAGAATTGCTCACATTCTGTAGTGGCTGTAATAATTTTACCTAGGCTATTAAGAATGTTGTGAATTTCATTGAAGCTACTTTGTTATTTAAGTACAAAGATATTGATACCATATTTATTCTTCCCAATCTGTGACTCAAATCTATATTTCACGTAAAGTTGCTGTAAAACTGTATCGTAGGGAAATTATAAAAGGAACAATGCACAATCAGCAGTCCCATAGTAACTATAGTATTACTCCTGTCCGCAAGAAACTGTGGAACTTCCGAGTACGACCTTTTGAGGAAATCATGTTCATGACAGTTACAGAGAAGATTTAATTTCCATGGGTTCAAGAATTTATTTCACGCTAGTAGTACCTGCCATGCGTATTTTAACTTCTATTCGAAGGCTTTCAGGGGTGTAACCACGATTTGCTTTACATCGCAATCAAAATTACGTTAAGGGTGTGGACACGAGCACAATGAGGCATAATCAATAAATGCAATACTACGTTTACGAAAGTTAGAAACTTTGTATCTACTGTTTTTCTTGTTCGATTTTGATGGCATTTTATGCGTTGTAGGTTACTTGAGCATATCAATGTGTAGAGCTCAAAAATGGGCAAATTTATTTATGGAAAGGAACATTTCATTAGCCACTATCTAGGTAACATGGGTTATACGTAGGCTTGGCTCATTGGTTGTTGTTAAATTAAAATATTGAACCCTTGCAAAGAAGCTTATGAGACTCAGTTTCGGGGGGTGTAACAGTCCATATCGTAAGTTGTTGTTAAAGCGCTTCATTAACATGCAGGGTAACATATATCAAAATAACATGCAGGAAAAAGTGAAGCCAGGGTTATAACAAATGAATTTAATGACAGATCAGCTATTTACATAAATGAATTAACAAGCAAAACTCCCATAATGACTCCCACTGAATAAATTAAATTTGCCAAAACTAGGCCTAATCTCAGGAGAGATTATTACTCGGACCAAGTGTCCAAAAAAAAACAATAATGACAATGTATGCGCGAGTGCTGTTCTACATGCTTCACGATGAGTACAATTGAATGCATGATTTGTCATCATCCGGAATAAACTTTCAGAGGACGAATCCGCATTACTTAGAGCTAGACAGACGCGGGGAACAACTATACAACACTTAAAACTAAACCGACACTTCCTATACTTTAAATAAACAACACAATAATTTCCGCATGAAATTGGAATCAAAACTGCCGTAGCAAAACATTACTGCCTAAAATTTAGGACTTCTCACACAAATCAACACAAGTAAGTTAACACGTGACCAACAAAACAAAATACACATATGACCGCCGTCATTTTTACAAGTAAAATACCACTACACCACACGGGTGCCACTGACTAACTTACATGAACTGAGTCATAGACAAATCATTAGGCTCAAAGCCAACATTTACATCATTAACACAATATTCCATCCATACGACATGCAATAATCCGTCACAAACATGGCGAACTCCCCAATTAATTATGGTTCAAAATAACCATCACAAAGAACAGGTTTGCTAAATGAAGGCTTAAAGGGGCCAGTCGGACAACAGGACTGCCTAACAAAATAAGTCACCAGGGCTAGACGGGCGATTCGTGGAAATCTGCATATCTGTCAACCCACGTGTCAAAATAAGCTCGACCTCCCAAGGCACGGGATCCAGTCTCGAAGAAGCGTGCCCTAAAGCACAATAATACGTGTGTGTGTGTGTCAGAACAAAAATATATCTCAGCATTTCCCCTAGGAAATCCAAGAATCAGCATATGGACAAGGTACAGCTGTCTCCTCGGAGCACCCTGCCTTTCCATCAAAATACAACAACAACAAATATGAGGGCGGTAGGACCTCTACCCCTCTTCACGTAGAATCAAAACACACACCTGACACAATAACACACACAGAATCACACGTATGGGTTTGACAGACCCTGAAATAAAATGACGTAAATATTTTCCACCTGCTGGCGCCTCCGTTCTATGCCGTGACTAATAAACCTGAAAAGGACTCAAAAAAATCTAAAAAAAATAGAACTACGGTGTTCTACAATTACATCTTGATTTTGTTGCGCTCGGCAACCCTAATATGAATAATAACCTGTTCAGCAAACATCTTACAGTAATTACCTCCCTTTCCTATCAAAAAATATGAACTTTAATAAAGCACCACTTATCGAATGTAACGGGTTTCGCATTCGCATGGATTAAAATCACGTACACGCGCCGTGTACACTAAATATGACTCCAAAGAAAAATAATACACAACAAACAACTTTGGCCACGCGCCAACGTACATTTAAAACATTTAGTGTCGGTGCAAGAAAAACAATCTAAAAACAAGAAAAAGAAGAAAATGAACTATTTACAAAGTTCCCCCGCCATATCTAACTACATATTGAATAATCAATTTTTGTACATCACCGTATCAGCTTGTAGAACATATAACTTCCATCTCGGCCCATTTCCCTACGGGAAATTAGCCCTCCATCGTTGTCTTCGTAGAAGCGTTGGACATCACTCCGGCTCCTGACCACACGTCGGACATCTTGGTGTAGTCTCCTCGACAGAAAAGTTCAATGTTATTATAAATTGACCTGGCTATAATCGCTTGTGAGTTACTAATTTCGCCCACGATTGTCCTATGCGATTGATCAACGAAGACTTTCCCTAGCTCTCGCTTACACACGCACAATACAACACTTGAAAAAATACAATAAAAATTTACATGTACTATACACTTCAAACCCATCGTCACTGGCTTGACAATACAAGTTTTAAATCTGACCGTCTCGCAGTCGTTATCTCGCTCGGTAATCTCTACTGCTCTTGTGAACCTTCGCTCGCGTTGAGCGCTAATTGGAATGTTACTCAAGTCTTGCCCCTCAAGAGCTGAAAATAGTTGTCTTCAAGATAATATTTAAGTACTTAAAATCATCACGCAAACTGGCGTGAAGTTAGCTCACCCGAGCTCAAAACGTTAGACTTCAAATAATATTAGAGCTTTAAAATCACTACGCAAACTGGCGTGAAGTTAGCTCACCTGAGCTCAAAACGATTGTCTTTAAATAAAATTAGAGCGTTAAAATCACTACACAAACTGGCGTGAAGTTAGCTCACCAGAGCTCAAAACAGTTGTCCTCGAAACAGCGTCTCGTCGATCAATTTATTGGAAACTGACAGAGTGAGGTGGAGTGGGGTGAATTAAGAAAAATTTTCTAGAGTTTTCATCTCACACACATGGGACTAGTGTCAATCTTCATCATTTAATTCAAACGTCTCAGCGCACTCATGCGGAGATATTTCGGATCGGCGGTTCTTTAGATAATCAATTCCGCGCGCTTTTTACCAGTGACGCCACCCATCGCGTGGTTTTGGCTTGGTCTCTCCTGATTGGGTGATTCAATCGTAGATCGGTTGCAAGGAAACTCGTGACCATCCCCTTATGACTCCAATTTGGTGCATGTTACACAATTTGGCCTTGAACTCAGCTTACCCGGCCGTTTTCAAGAATAGCTACCAAGCTCTGTTTCTGTGGCAATCATTGCAACACACTGACTTGCCTTCCTCTTTGTCGACTTCCAGAAGTACTGCCTGGGCCGCAGTAATAATAATAATAAATCATGAATACTTATTTATCCCAGATTAATAAGGGTTCAATATATTAATTATCTATAGTCACATTGTCGACATATCCTACAGATCGAGAGTACCGATCGAGAGTCGAACGGAGGTGAGAAGACCGAGCGAAAACATGCCGGTAAGTTATGAATTGCGACGAAATGATAAAAACATGGAATGGGCGTTTATTATAAGGCATTTCGACATAGAAAAAGTACCTCAAATTATAGAAGGATTTTTGATGAAGTAATTTACTACCCCAGAAGGGGCATTGGACATAATAGGAGAGTTCTATTAGGTCAGAGCGCACTCAGGGATATCGAAAAAGCTGACTTATCTTATTGGCAGCGCGTCGCGTAACACATTTTCTCGACAGCGCTATGTAATATGTGAATCATCGGATTTGTAAACAACGCCGGATATAAGTAAAATAGCCTTGTATTTCTTGCAGTCTGAGTATTTAAGGAACAATCCTTATTCGGACAATTTTTGGAATTTCCGTAAATAGATACTTAACTGTGTGAGGTGGATCGAATCATATAAATCTTTGTTTTAACTTGTTAATTTTGGGTACAAGTATGTATACTGGACTAACATTTCATTTACGTGTGTTTTTCAGTTGCGTACGGTCGCACGTAATTTTGCCACAATGTTAGATAGTAATTTTGAAAGCTGTGGGCAGAGTGAATTATTGTCTCTTTTGTTTTAACTGCCACGATTAGAGACATTGTGCTTATTTCAACGTAACATTTTCATTACAATCAGTGTTAATAATGTTGTAGCATTTTTTGGAAACATGGAGTCGAACGATGATCGACTTAATGTAATGGCCGATTATATGGTCGTACATGATAGGAATATAATGGAGTTGAGGATCAATTGTGAGGCGCGATGGCGGAGCGGAAGATCGAGATGTTGGAATGCCACATGTCGTGGGAAATTGTGGAGTTCTTGGGCCAACCAAATACCCTGTATTGACACAACAATGAATACATGAGTTACAACCAGCAATGCATTTCCAGTAATATTTATTTTTGTTCCCTTGGTCATGTTTGGAGTTAGCAGTTAGGGACCATATTTCTCAGTGACATTTATAGGCAGGTAGCCTTGGTAAAGATTTTATATCGAACAGAAAATTTTCTGGCTGATTTCATTCTAGCTGGCATAGCAAAAAAGCGTGCAGTTTTAAATTGTAAAATTGGGCTGAGCCGGGCAGGCAGCTCGCGTATTACGTTTGGTAAAAACAGATATGGATGAATTAATGTATAAAGCATTCAGCAGCAAGGTACTGTTTTTTTTTTGCCGAGTTCCAGTCACGTTAAAAGTGTCAATGCTACATTGATTTGGTGAATTAAAATCGAATACGTATTCTAGCATGGGGGTTGAAACAGGCAAAGAGCTTGGATAGTATGATAAACAACTTATTATTTGACGAGCGTAGCACTCGATTATTTCATAAAATCACAGGTTAATTATGTATTTTAGTAATCTAAGAGTACGCATGTAAATAGATAAGGTTATTAATGTTCTGTTTTGTGAACATGAATCTTAACCAGAATTATTGTGGATGACTTAAGAGAGCCATGCGTTCAGAAAACTTACTGTGAACGATGTTGTATAATAGTTGCTAAAAATGTAATAGAACTTAAGCATGATACCGTGCGAAGTTGCTGTAGCCACAGTGGGCTTGTTAAGGCTAACGATTTTTCTGGGGATTAAATATGACTGGAGATCGAAAAGCCAAAGCCCCCAGTCCCCGGCAGACCTTTGGTGGGCAGGGGGTGCTAAGAATCCCCGGACCAGTCTTGAGAAAGATAGCTACTTGGAATATCGGGTGCTTGTTTCGAGGTGGAAAGACTCATAATTCTATCAGAGAGATGCAAAGACTCAGTATTGATGTGCATGGAATCAGTGATAAGCGCTGGCCACATTATGGGAAATGTCTAGTCAATGGTTATCAGGTGCACTATTCTGGTAATTGATCCTCATCACTTTAATGGTGTTGGTTTCATTATACATCACGATATCATTAAGTCTATGAAATCACTCGTGCCCATATCTTACAGAGTGTGTTTACTAGAACTTGAATCACGTCCAATTTCGGTGAATATCGTCCAAGTATTCGCTCCATCATGTGATTCGTCAGGCAATGAAGATGAAGATTTTTGCACCAAAATACAAACAGCCATGTCTATCACAAAAAGACATGATATCATTGTAATGGGTGATTTCAATGCTAAGGTGGGCCATGGTAGACGTGCTGATATTGACGGTGGTTTTGGTTTAGGTGCAAGCAATCTTCCGAGGGGATCGATTGGTTAAGTTTTGTCAGGAGCAAGATCTTATTATAGCAAACACACACATTTTCAGCTGCCTCCACGTCGTCTCTAAACGTGGATCTGAAATTTCGACATAAAATGTACACTCCTATTTTAGCTGCATTAGAGCCCTACCTACTCAGGATATACTACTATTTGCAGTACATTGTCATCTAAGGTAGGTGATAGCTGCGGTGCTAATACCGACTCATGCTATGAAATCCGGCAAGTCCATGAGATCCACTGCCTCGTATCATGACATGGGATTTGTCTCAATTTTGATGATATAAACATTAGGAACTAGATTGATTACATCACAATCGTTAAGCTTTTCACAAACTCCCTCACATGTGTGAAAACGTATCCTGGATCTGATATCAACTCAGATCATAATCTCCTGTTTGCATTTATGAATATCAGACTGAAGAAATGCAATTACAAGGGAAGAAATAATTGGATTGAGAATCAGAAACTTCGAAACCCTGAACGGAGGAATGAAGTGCACAGAGAACTGTGTGTAAAACTTGTGGCCATTCAGAACAGTATGAATGTAAATGATATCCACAATGAATGAAATAATTCAAGCACAATTAAAATATGCCAGGAGAAAGACAAACAAGGCCTGGATGACACGTGAAATTCAGCGAAGAGCATTTAAGAATAAAGATTCCACGAATTACAAAATATAGCAGAAATTAATAAGGCAGAAAATAAGATTTGGAAAACAGCAACAATTTTCTCAGGAATGTGAGGAAATAGAATTTCGTAATTCAAAACACTGACTCATTTAACAAGTATATGGAATTGAGACATTACAAGTATACACAAATATAAGACAAGTTGGGTCCTCTTAAATAAAGATGGTGATATCTCATCTAGCACAGGAGAGAAATTGCAGGAATGAAAGGAATATATTCAGAATCTCTTCATGGACTGCCGAAATGCTGATCATGTTTCATGGGAAGGCGATGGCGTGGATATCACACGTGCAGAAGTAGAATTGCCATAAGAACAACGATAATTGTAAGGGCTCCAGGCCCCGATGATATTTACACTGAGATACTGAAACTACTTGTGAAAGAAAATCCTTTCCATTATTGGTCGACTTGTTCAACAGTATCTACTGGAGTGGTATCATTCCCAATGACCGGCTCAAATCAACTTTTGTAACTTTACCTAAGAAAGTTAACGAAAAATACTGCAATGAATATAGAACCATTAGTTTGATGAGTCATGTACTGAAAGTCTTCCTTAAAGTATTGTATTCAAGAATTTACCAAAAGTGTGAGGAAAATAACGGAATCTCACAATTTGGCTTCAGAATAGGCTTCGGTTCTAGGAAGAACGTATTTAGTCTGTAGGTGTTGAGACATAAATGTTGATGTTTTGCCTGCTTCATTGACTATGAGAAAGCTTTCGATAATATCCAGCATAACAGCCTCATTATCATTCTTCAAGAATTATGGCTCGACGGACGGGACATCAGTATTATTGGTAATCTCTTCAGGAACCAGAGTGCTAGTGTAAGAGTAGATGGTCAGGTCTCAGAAGAAGTGTCAGTTATGAAAGGAGTTAGACAAGGCTGTATTCGTACTTTCCCCTATGCTTTTCAACCGCTATTCAGAAAGGGTTTTTTCGTGATGCTTTTTTTTGGAAAGACTCCAGGAGTGATAGTTAATGGAGTCACAAGAAATAATATCAGGTATGCACTGTTATACTTGCAACCAGTTTTAAAGATTTACGAGAACTGCTCGATACTGTAAATGAGGCCAGTAACACCATGGGCCTAAGGCTGAATGTGAAGAAGTCCAAGTGGATGGTGGTTGTACGTAGGGAAGAGGATGGTATTCATGACAGTCTTAAAGTTGGAAATGACTGGATTGACAAGGTAGCATCATTTAAATACCTAGGATGACATATTTATGATAACTGGGACTTTAGTACAGAGATTCAATGCAAAATTGAGCAAGCTAGAACTATTTCTCAAAAAGTCAGACAAGATTTAATAAGCCGAGACCTGTCCATTGCACTACGAACACGACTCCTCAGATTTTATGTTTTCAGGATTTTACTATATGGCGTCGAATAATGGACATTAACTGAATCCATGTGCGAGAAGCTACAATCATTTGAAATGTGGACGTACCGAAGGATGCTGAAGATAACTTGCACTGCCAATATTACCAATGTAGAAGTTTTGCAGCGTATGAACTAAAAACCTTAAATTCTCAATACAATCAAAATAAGAATGCTAGAATACTCCACGGGAAAATTAATGGAAGACGTGGTCCGGGGCAAAGAAAGATATCGTGTGGCTCGACAACTTAAGCCAGTGGTTTAGAGTGAAGAGACTCAAACTGTTCAGAAGAGTTATGGACAATCATACATTTTACTACTGATCGCCAACGTCTTGTGAGGTCACGGCACTTGAAGAAGGAGAAGAAGAATAATAATAAGGAGAAGTAGTTGGTCAACACGAATTTTCCCAATGAATGGGCGGGGTACAAAGTATAAATATGTAATAATAATATAATAATGTTATTGGTTTTACGTCCCTTTTAACTACGCTGGCTTTTAGAGACGCCGGGGTGCCGGAAAAATTTACATGTATTAATTAATTAAATAATTATTCTTAATTGCCCTATTTATTGGTGTTAATTAATTACTATCCGTATTTTTCTCCAGGAGTGTATTCACATATTTTTACAAATGACAGTTATTTTAGATGTCCTCGAACAGCCCTTTCTTTTCAACGGTAATTCGTCATTGCATTTTGTTACAGGAAAAGCAATATGTGACAAAAATGAAAGTTGAATGGTTGTACTTAAAAATAGAAACCAGCACTCAATATTTTCCTATCCTCTTAATCGAGACGATGAAAGACCATGTTGACTGTTACGATGTAAGAGCCGTAGGTGAATGGTACTAACCTTTCTCTATGCACAATCGTATTATCGTGCTGTAGAAGGATTAACAAGTCATCCAGAAGAACTGTTAATCCCAAATCTCCGACACATGAAATAAAATTATCTGTATATATATATATATTGAGCCCGTTTAGACCAGAGACCAACGACCCCGTTTTACAAATTTCCGAAATCAGTTCAGCACGAGATAAAAGCTATCTCAGGGTCTATCTGGGCAAACACTAAGTAAATGCTGGCTTCACTGATATCGGCAATATGTAAGCAAGGTAGGAAGAAGGAACATCGAAAATAGCACAATTTCTTTAAAATATCTCAATTCATTAACATTAATCATTTTTAAAAATTTTGGCAAAAATCACCAAAATAACCTTCAACATAAAAAATCAACACTCTGCATAAATAAACCCTTCTAACACTCATTGCATGATAACCAGAAAATTGATAGTCCGTCTGGTATCATTATTCTAAATTTTTACACTATTTATACTCTTGAGGTGATCATGATTAAATTAAGAGTTCTGATGATCCCTCTCTGTACACTTGTTTTGTTTCTATAGAAAAACATTATCACACGTAATTTTCATTTCCGAATATCAATTATGACTGTTCAAGTTTTGGACAATTTTTATGTTTCATTTGAAAATTGTTGTATTATGGTATTTGTAAATGTGCTTTCCAAATGAAATAGAATTATGGAAATAATTGCACAAATTAATTTTTGTAGTGTTATGCAGTCGTGGAATACTAATATTTGACTAACATAATCGTCAAATGTTAATATTTCTTGCATTTGTAACATTGTTCCACTGAACAATTTGTTAATAACTTTTTATCTCATTGTTGTAGAAAAAAATTATAATATCTTAAATTTCTCCTGATTATTTATTCTAAGACTTATTTAAATTCATCTCAAACGATGTTATATCAGATAATTACATTTTATAAACAATGGAAATTGTTGTAATTTTTTTCTCCCAATAAATTAAGTCTCTCTCCAAATAATTATCTTTCTCATTCCTATTTTGCCTAATCTCCAAAATATTTATGTTCAAAATATTTATTACAACATTTATTATTATTATTTATAATTTTTCCACAATTGTTTATAACAGGTATCACTCCTATCTCGCGATCTGTTTTATGAAGATTTTTATCTAAGTCAGTTGACTGGTTCTGAAATTATTATTATTTTATGCACTCTCAAATGTTCAGTACAAGCATTCTCAAATATTTATTTTCATTTTATGCACTTGCAACTATTTATTTTATAAGTAATTTCTGGTCAGATTTATCAAATCTAATAATCATCTCCTTTACCTATTGGGCATAAGATCGGGAATCTAGATAGTTGACCCAGGTGTATTGGAACTGACATCCTTTTCTACAGGATTTGAATAGGACTGGAATATGGGGCAGCCATATTGCTTCATCCGTCTTTTACAACCTTGAGCAAACACGTGCTCTAACTTCTTCCACAACTCGGGCAATATATTCCCCATGGACGAAACTCAGTCTCCACATAACCACAACATTAATGACGACACTCTTATCGCATAATATATATATTTTTTAAACAATCATCATCATTATATGATTCTTATTTTTTTTTTTCGAATGTTGTATTATTCCGTCATACAAATGACTCGTGTACTTAGAATTTATAAAGATTTGCAATGATAGGTGTATTGATTCCTGGTAAAAATCTTCCCTGTCTCTATTTAAAAAAAGTCATCCTAGTTGATACACATATTTTTTTTATATAAGCTGCCATTACTATATTTCCTTTCTTATTTTCACTTAGTGCTTTCAAAAATGTCATCAAAACTTATTCTTCATTGCTGATGGCTTAACTTTGTTAACATTGCCATGAAATATCATTTAAACAAACTCAGTTATTATTAACCCTGTTCATAAATATAAATAACCATTGTTATTATTAACCCTGTTCGCAAATTAATCCTGTTTAGAAAATATTTTATTTAAATAAATAATCACTGTCTTTATTATCCCTGTTCACCAATATTTTAAATAACCATTGTTATTATTATTCCTTCTAACATCATTTAAACAATTACCATTATTTCCCTCGGTAATATTTAAATAATTTCTGTTATTATTTAACAATATTTAAACAATTACTGTTATGACCCTATTCACAAAAAATTAAATATAATAATTTAACAAATTATTTAACCCTCACATTTATTTAACGACTATCGCAAATTATTTCATATCATGATTATTATTTAATATCATCCTTGATTTTAAAATAGCGCAAATTAATTCATTTGAATGATGCTGTCACCCTTTAAATTATTTAAATAAATTAAATTATTTATTTAATTGTGAACATTCACGATTGTAAATTGAATTGTTATTAAATCACTGTAAATTATTATTATAAAAATTTATACAGAATTATTTTGAATAATCCAAGCTCCTCCGATGCTATAAAAATATTCGTATTCCTTAAATAAATCTAGCCTGTCTTCCTGACATTACTACAGCTGTTCTAACAGTTAAGAAAATTCACATATTAAATTATTCTAAGCCGTAGTTGCCCTCAATTTGTCATGCTAGACAAATACATGTAGAATTGACTCGAAGGTGGTGTTGATCTTTTACAAATTGAATGGGTTAAAAAGAATTTTCAATTACATTAAACTAGTAAGAAAATACATACAGGAATCGGCTTACTTCATTCTTGATGTGATGGTGGCGTGTCCACGGTGTTCGTTACTAACTAATGATCTCACAACCATTCCATTAGTATGACGATCTCCTTTGGTCATCAGCTCCTCCATTAGCTTCATCCTCGTTTCCATCCATTGTAGACCTATCCTTCTGCGATTTTACGACACATATTAGCGTTTGATAGTACGCATAAGTAAACTTCTCGGTGATACTTTTCACTATTCGACATTTTGACTGTTGTCATTATGAACCGTTCTGTGCATGAACACGATGCGTTCAATTCTTAAAAGTTCATTCGTAAACTGTACGATTCGACGGTTTGTATTTAACCCTGTATGACAGTGTTAAGCTTTAGCAGCTTGAATTTTCATCGAGTATGCTCTGACATTCGGAGATAAGTGGATAACGTAGAATTCCTAATATAAATAAACCTAGGCGAGTAATCAGATATTCTCTATAAGAAGCTCGCAATGCATCACTTGTCTCGCAACGAAGGCTAATAAGTGGTCGGGTAATGAATATGCCTCAAGACATATCTGCTGTGTAGATAGTTCCCTCTATTCTCCTGGTAACTGGCATTTGGATATTCTCCACCAAAATCTGTCAAGACAGATGGGACCAGATCGTAGGATATGTTCCTCTCAGATAGGTAACTCGTGAAAAAGTACAAGTGCTTAGTTCACTGTAATAACTAAGTCCTGAACTCTAGTCACAGAGACTAAGTTCTTCTTTGTTTACGATAATAATAATATCGTAGTGTGTCGTTGATTTGTAGCGTAGCAACGTTGTTTACCCAAGCGGCTGCATGGATGTAATACATTCTCTATGCAGAATATCGGCCCCTATTATACTGATCTGGGCTCTCGCGTCATGAACTTTCTGCGTCAAAACTTATCGAAGTTTCCGTCGTCATATCTCGGCTTCTATCGAACAGATTCTCTTCCGAGATGGCTTAAACTTCGGCAAATTCCAATGCCATAAAAGTGTACTACTTTTCAATTCTCGAAAACATTGTTTAAAGGATAATTGTACACAAGTTGTTACATAGGTGCGCGTCACAGGCACTCACTATAACCTTCCCTTCGTTCGAGAAGGAAAGTAACGCGAGATTCAAACTCCGCTGCTTAATTACAAAAATGTCACGACATCACGAACACCACATCATGGAATATTAGAAACGAGCTCATTCTGCGTATTTGAGGAAGTTAGTTATTGTTGTTTTAAGGGGCAGAACTACGAGGTCATTTGCCCCGTTATTTGGGTAAATTGCAATAGTTAACTTTTGACTAGATATATTAGGCTAGGTATTATTTGGTTTCCCTTGATTATACCCCATCGCGATATTAGATGCTTTTAAATCGGTCAACACGGTTGTACCCAAATTGCAAACATAAAGCTAATAACATGAGGTTACAACGTTATCGAGGATGACTTGTTTCAATTATCGTCGGATGCAATACATTTAGGCTTTTATATCTACATCTACGAATAAATATGTTATGCAACTATATATTTGTAGAATGTTTTAGATACAGAAGATTATTGTATACTTTTCCAGAATTATAAGTGGTATCTTATTGTTGATATCTAAATGATAGTGGCTATTAACCTAGTGCTAGCATTAGAAATACTTCACAGAAACAAACTGTCTGCCACAGATCGGAGAACACACTACGAAGAGAGACATGCGGAGCCTCCCTCAGTCAACATGGTAACATAGATAAACAATTGTCAACCAATAGGGGATTAATGTCATACATATGCAATACTTGCGGAGCAAGCAGAAAACGGAAGGTAGATCTGAAGATTCATATGTTGACCCATAGTGGGCAAAAGCCACATTCGTGTAGTACCTGCGGTGCAAGGTTTGGTGTGAAAAGCAGCTTGACGACACACATGTTAATTCATAGTGGTCATAGGGATCATTATTGTACTATATGCGGAAGAAAATTTTCTCTGAAGGGTAATTTTGAGAGACACATGGCGATCCATGTTGGCCAAATGCCACATTCCTGTAAATCATGTGGGGGACAATTTAACCATAAAGCTAATCTTCAGAAACACATGTTGCGTCATAGTGGTCAAAAGTCATATTCATGTGATATATGTGGCAAGAATTTCAGCACGAAAGATGGTGTAAAGTTCCACTTAATGAATCATAGAGGTCACAAGCCATATTCCTGTGATACGTGTGGCGAAAAGTTTTCCTCGAAAGGCAGTGTTAAAAACCACATAATGAGTCATAAAGGTCAAAAGTCAGATTCCTGTGATATATGCGGAGCAATCTTTAATCGTAGAAAACATTTAAAACAGCATATGTTAATACATAGTGGTGTACACGTATATTCCTGTTTTACATGCGGAAGAAACTTTACTCAAAAAAGTGATTTGGAGAAACACATGTTGGTTCATAGCAGATTAAAGCCCCATTCCTGTGTTACATGCAGAAAAACCTTTTCTCAGAAATGCAATTTGAATCGACATATGTTGGTCCATACTGGTCAGAGACCACATACCTGTCTTACATGCGGAGCAACATTTACTGCGAAAAGCAGTTTGAAGAAACACACGTGGATCTATGGTGGTCAATGCCTACATTCCCGTGTAGCATGCGGAGCGAAATTTCCTGTGAAAGGCAGTGAAGAGACACATGTCGATCCATAGTGATCATTAGCGAGAAACGGGGAGAGCAACATCATCAATCATTTTCATATTTAATACATTTCAAATCCTTCACATTAATCAAAATTTTCAAATGCAATATGAAGAGAGAAAAGATTCAGTGAATAGACATGGTGATCCATAGTGGCCAAAAGCTACACTTGTGTCTTACATTCGGTGCATATTCTACTTGAAAAATACAATTTGAAGGAAGACATGGTCGTCCGTAGTGGCCTTGTCATTTGATAGATATAGAGCTTTTTAGGGGGGAAGATTCTGTGAAGAGACACCTAAATCCTACTGGCCTTGGATCCTGAAACATTACTATCTTAAAAAATTATGCACCTCGGAACCAGTCACATTATGCCAACTTTTCTAGAGAGCATAAGAACTGTAGAAAATGAACTCTATGTCTGACTGCATGGCTAACACTTTAGGCAGCATAAACTATTGACATTATTAAAGTTGTATATACTTAACCCCGTTATTGGTATTTCCTTTAGAATTAACGCAATATTCAGTCAGGACTTGACTTACGTTTTTTAGTTGTACTTATGAATTCGTTTTAGGACATAAACTGGACTTGCGTTATATTGGCTGTACTTATAAAATCATTCTAGGACTTAAGACTGGACATGCGTTATATTGGCTGTACTTATAAAACCAGGTTTAGGACTTAGCACTATGACAAGGTGTGTTACTGGGACTTGTGTTTTAATGTATTCTTAACGCTTCAGAACCACAATAACGTAAGTGGATTTAAGTTTGTCTGGCTCAATCATAGGTTGGGACTTAAGTTCTTACAACCCTTAGTAAATACAAAACGCGATGTTTCACCGGACTTAAGTTGTAATGGCTTAATGTAGAATCAAATTCTACATACAATGATGTATTAACCTGACAATCGTAATTTTTAGACTTACGTTCGTCTGGTTCTGAGGTACAGAATTGAAGACGCACAGGATGATCCGTCATGGCGTATTTCCGCATACTTGTTCCTCATGCGCGGTAAACTTTAGGAATGAATGATCTATACAAACATGCTAATTCATATTGATCTAGCGCCTAACTCATGTGATATATACGCAGCTAAATTAACACAAATCCCTATATATATTATAATTGTGAAAATCTGTGTGTCCGTGTGTGTCCGTGTGTGTGTGTGAGTGTGTGTGTTAGTTTGTTACCTCTTGACACTAAAACGGCTGGACGGATTTGGATGAAATTTGAAACGGAGACAGCTTATACCATGGGATAACATATAGGCTGCCTTTCGTCCGGAAATAAATCATTGTTCCCGTGGAATGGGCAACATAACTGAAAAGTCACCAAAAATACTCAACCAGGACAAAATATCGAAGTTGTCGCATAAAGACCGGACAGAGCTCATTTTACTCCCCTCGATGCAAAAAACAATACTCGGTACGTCCCTACGGGACACCGAAAACTGCATTTTAAGGCTCTAAAACCAACAGTTTCAAAGATATTCGCAGAAAACTATCTTCGCTCTGATTGACGAACTAATCGCAAGTCCGTTTCCATGGCAACACTACCTCAAGGTATGACATCCCATTTTCTATATATCCCTCTAGGAGGCAATGCCAATTCATTTATTATCTTTTTCAAGATATATATAAACACAATAAGAACAATGTAGCGCGCCTGCCTCCCGTCCGGAGGCCCCGGGTTCGATTCCCGGCTCCGTCAGAGATTTTAGGCACTGACGTGAGGGCTGCAACGGGCTGAACTCAGATTCGCGAGGACAATTGAGTAGCTGTGAGGCAGCGCGCCGGTCACGAAGAACAAGATTAACGGCTGAGGGGACACTATGCACTGACCACGCGTCACCACAATATCTGCAGGCCAAATGGCTGGGAAGCGGTCGCATGATAGGCCTAGGCCCTTCATAGGCTGTAGTGCCAGGGGTAAAAAATATTAGGGGAAGCGCCTTCTAATACCACCTTTAATTTTTAAACACTACAGTAGCGGCTATTAAATAAAGGTAGCAATATAGCTACGTTCAATTTCATAAACACTGGGCTCACAAATCACGTATAGTTAAGTACAAATATCGGTCTGGTCATAATTTCAATAGCAACGAAGCTCTGAGGCGGCTATTGCCGTTTCCTTAACACTTATGGCATACCGCTGTCATATACCTCAATGTGCACTTACCAAATTGTGAACCAGTCTATTTTACTGAAAAGAAGTTCTACTAGCGAGTATCCACTCCGGCAAAAACCACACTCACTACATTTTCCAAAATTTACACAAGACATGATTTTTAAAGCACTCTTCTGTATGAGGTACAGAGACATACCACATGGAAAAATACAATAAAATGTTGGCAAATCTCAGTCCAAGGAACTGCTGTCCAGAATAGGCTTTCGGTACAGGTTATGCGGCCCATGTTCGTAACATGGAATGTTTTCCTTTGACAATGCATCTACACCATGTGCGAGGGCAACGCATTTCAAAGATCTCTAAAAACACAATAATCAGGAAATTGGAGAACAATTTAAAGTCGGAGTGAAGATTCAAGGAGAAATAATTTCATCTCAGAGATTTGCTGTTGACATCGTCATCTTGGCCAATACGCCAGAAGATTTGAACGAGTTCTTGAATGGTATGGACTCCGTCTTGACGAATGAATTCATGATGAAAATCAATAAATGTCAAACAAAATTAATGGAATGCAGCCGAAATAAATCAGAAACCTCTATGGACATCAAATTGGCAGGTGAAACGCTACGGGAAGTAGGAGACTTCTGTTACCGGTACTTAGGAAGCAAAATAACCAGTAATGGACGAAGCAATGAGGATATAAAAAGCAGGTTAGCTCAGGCAAGGAAAGCATTTCTACACAAAAAGGAATCTCTTGACATCGATTATACATTTAGGTATTAGGATGTCATTTTTGAAAGCTTTTGAGTCACTATAACGAAGTGAAACTTGAACTAATGGTGCTGCAGTAAAGAGGAGAATTGAAGCGTTTGAAATGTGGTGTTACGGGAGAATGATGATCAGATGGTTAGATAGGGTATCAAATGAAGAGCTATTAAGACGAGTGGGAGAGGAGAGATGTTTCTGGCGACTGCTAATGAAGAGAAGAGATAGGTTGGTACGACACATATTAAGACACCCAGGAATAGCAAGCTTAGTTATGGATGGGAGGGTCAAGGACAAGAACTGTAGGGGTAGACCAGGGTTATACAGATTGCTTCGGATGTAGGGTGTGGTAGCTATGTAGTGATGAAACGATTAGCTCAGGAGAGCGAGGCATGGAGGGCTGCATCAAACCAGTCAAAGAACTGAAGACTCAAACAACAACAATCGGGAATTTTAATTACTTAGAGAGGCATGTGAGGCAAAAGGGTTGTTGGAGAATTTCAATCCCTGGGATGTAACAATGGAAGTGACTGCATAATGTACATCAGCGACCAAGGTGAGAGATATTTTAATATAGATCTATAAATAGCGACATGTTGGCGTTCAAATCATCAATAAGTGTGGCAAAATTATACCCAGAATAGCTTAAGGAAAAATACTTTTAATTCCCCATATTCATATAGATTTGCCATTCCAGGTGTACGTTTAGACAAAACCATTTTTTCCCATGGACAACTGTATGTGGCGTGCTGGCGAGTATCCGGACAACAAAATCGTTATGTCTCAGCAGAAGATGGCAAAACCAAAACTAAAATTTTCAAATGTGTTCACAACTCTATAAAATTCCCACTTTGCTGCTCATATCTATATACCGTATGTATCAGAATTCTCAGAATTTCAATCTACCCACCTGTAGCCGCGATTGCTGTAATAGAATAAACCAATTATCAGCAATAATGCATCGTCCCCATTGTCTTGATCGCGAGCGAAGCCGCGGGTACCTGCTAGTAGTAATATATTTTGTGAGTCGCATGGCACTTCATAGTAGCCAGTAGTTATTTATTTATCGTATGACAAACAGACAACAAGCATGCAAGGTAAATATATACACACATAAACATTGATATATACATATTTACAGCGACACATGACAAGGCAGGCTCATATCTTCAAATCAAAATTCTGTATCCATTGCAGTGCTGTAGGTTTTGCCAACAGGAAGTCAGACCGATTACCCTGATATGCTCTTCTATGGCATTCGTGAACAATGTGGTGAACTGACTGTGAAGGAGCACCGCAGTCACATTGGGGAGAAGGAATTTTACCCCATTTGAAGAGTGATTCAGCACAGACCCCGTGGTTAGTCCGGATCCTATTGAGGGCAGTCCACGTTCCTCTTGGCAGGTCAAAACCGGGTGCAGCGCTATCTCCAATTATGTCACTCCAAGCGTCAAGGTTGGTGTTGGTGCTCCATTCATTTCTCCGTTGGATATTCGGCTTAAAATTGTTGCCTGTGAGATCTCTAGCATATTTGATGGGCGGAGGTCTAGATTTCAGTCGGTTTCTATTCAGATCAGGGATGTCGCAGTGAATAGGAAGAGCTGGATTACTCATCATTTTCTTATACTCTCGGATCAGGGCAGCTTTCCTGCGTAGGTCAGGAGGCATGATGTTGCTTAGGACAGGAAGCCAATAAGTCGGCGTAGATCTAATAAGGCCACTGATCAGTCTCATGGTGTTATTGAGTTGGGTATTAATTATCTTTACATGGGGGCTGTTCAGCCAAACTTGAGCACAATATTCAGCAGCGGAGAAGACAAGACCCAATGCAGAAAACCTCAGAGTTGTAGCAGAAGCTCCCCAAGTAGTTCCACAAAGCTTCTGCAGGATATTATTCCGGCTTCTAATTTTGGCGGCTGTATTTTCAAGATGTTTTTAAAAGATAATGTGCGATCCAGAGTGACACCTAAATATTTAGGGTGTTTATTATTTCTCAGCACAGAACCTTGAAGCGATACATGAACTGCACTATCAGCCATTCTGTTGTTTAAGTGGAAACATGATACTTCAATTTTTGTTGCACTTGGTTGGAGCCTCCATTTGTGGAAATAACTTTCAAGCCTAGCAACGTCATCATTGAGCACATTCTCCATGACACTGATGTCCTTGTGCCTTATAGCCAAAGCTATATCATCAGCATAACAAATCTTTCTGGACTGAGTATCTGGTAGATCAGAGAGATACAGATTGATGAGAAGGGGAAACAGCACTGAACCTTGTGGGAGCCCGCCGTTCAGCTTTCTTTGTTTGCTCATTCTTTTTCCTAGAATGACTTGGAAAAGTCTGTTACTGAGCATGTTACCAATAAGTTGCACGGTAGTTTTGCAAGGTATTATTCGAGACAGTTTATAGAGTAACCCCTCTCTCCATACTGTATCATAAGCGGCTGACAGATCGAGAAACACAACAGAAGTTTTCAGCTGGAGTTGAAAACCAGACTCGATATGCGATGTAAGAGCAAGGACTTGATCACAACTGCGATTGGGTTTAAAGCCAGCCTGTTCCACAGGAATGTGTTCTAAGTTAGTCGGACTGATCCTGTTATAAATCAGTCTTTCAAGAAGTTTTTAGCAACAGCTCAGCAATGCTATAGGCCTGTAGCTTTGGGGAGCGTCTTTTGGCTTACCAGGTTTCAAAACAGCTATCATTTTAGTTTTCTAGAACTGATTTGGGAGGATCCCTGTGTTTAGAATATCACTGAAAAATCGAGCAAGCCATTTTCGAGCATTTTGGCCCAGATTTTACAGAAACTCGGGATGAATGCCATCAAATCTGGGGGCTTTCCCATGTTTGATGTCTTTTATAGCCATATTGACTTCTTCAAGGGTGAATACTTCGGAGTAAGACGAAGTTGATGGAAGTGATGATTTTATTTTTTTGAAGTTCCTTTTCAGCATTCGAGTATGGTCTTTATCTTGTGCAACCATAGAAGTCGATACAATGTGGCTGGCAATCTTATGAGGCTTAATGCTAGGTTGCTCTCTTTGACCTATAGAATTTCCTCCAAGCTTCCTTAGCAGACTCCAGGCTTTTCTGCTTGAGTGTTGAAAATTCAACTCCTCAACAGTCTCTGTCCATTTTTGCTTGCGTGTTGCATCCAAACTATGTAAGCGCTCATCAGCCTCTACATGATTACCTGTTTTCAAAAATTCATTATAAAGAGCATCACTTTGTTCATTCCAAACCGGAACGTATTCCTTTCTATACCCTCTCGGAATATATTTCTTGGCTATTGAAGTAACTAACCCAACAAACCTGTTGTAGCTCATGCTTCTCGAAGGAATCCATCTGATGCATTTGTCTAGTTCACTAGTAAATTTTGTCCAATTAGCTTTATTGAAGTTCCATCGAGGGCGTGGGAATGAAGTTATGAGTGGGATAGACATCCATATCTCTATAAGTACTAGTCTGTGCTGACTGCAGGGAAAATCACCCAATATGCGTCTTACAGTTGGAGGAGGTTGATCCTTGTTGTCACAGGTCACAAAACACAGATCTGGATTATATTCACGTTGCCAGGCTCCTGATCTGAATGATCCTTTGTCCTTGGCATCAAAGACAAGGTGTAAGTTGTGTTCTTCAACCCATTCAACGAGTGCAGTGCCGCAGTTGTCATTCTGAGCATAATTCCAGTAGGTATATTTAAGTAATACATGCGGAGCAGATTTCACGCAAATGGGGGTTTTGAAGATGCATTTAACTCATATCGGTCAAACGCTATTAATATATAGCAATCATCATCATCATCATCATCATCATTTCCCCTTATCCAGCTCATGCCGGGTCGGCGTATTTATGGCACTTCTCCACTTTCCTCTTTCCTTCCACCATTCTTCTTCCACGATCTTGTCCCTGTCCAGATTTCTTTATCTTACGCTGTTCTTCACTGAATCACTCCACCTTGTTCTAGGTCTTCCTCTTGCTCTCTTACCCTTGCACTTCGCCTCCAGCATCTGTCTTGGTATTCTATTTTCCTCCATCCTCTTTACATGTCCAAACCACCTTAGTTTATTCTACTCAATTCTCTCATTGAGTTTTTCCATCCCAACTTCCTTCATATCATCTTCATTCCTCACTCTGTCTTTCCTATCATACTTCTTAGGAATTTCATTTCACTGGCTTGGATTCTACTCTTGCCTGCTTGTCAGGGTCCAAGTCACAGCTGCATAAGTTAATATGGGATCATAGTACACTTTATGCATTACCTCCTTGCTTTTCCTTGGTACTTCCTTATCCCAAACAAGTTTTCTTACACTTTGATAGAATGCATTGCTCTGCTGTACCCTCCTGCCAATCTCCATGTCCAACCTACCAGTTTGCATCAATTCACTTTCACGTGTCCACAATTTCCAAACTCTGACTTCCAATTTTCACAGTGCGTTTTCCTTGTCTTTCCCCTCTTGTCATCACCATGGTCTTGCTTTTCTCTATACTGATTTTCAGGCCGTACTTCTGAATATTTTCGTTCAGTGCATCTAGTTGTTTTTGCACTTCTTCGGTGTTCCTTCCCCAGACCACAATATCATCTGCAAATAACAGTAACTTCATTTCTTTATGTCCATATGCTTCCTTTGTTTCCTTTACAATTTCATCCATCACCATTATGAACAAGAGAGGTGACAGCACACTCCCCTGTCTTAGTCCAGTCTTGTTCCTAAACCAATCTGTCTTTCCAACTGGGGTCAGTACCCTGCTAACACAGTTGTTGTACATTGCTTGCACCATTTCCAACATTTCTCTTCCCAGTCTCTTCTTAACCATGGTTTCCCATACCTTCTCTCTGGGGACACTATCATATGCCTTTTCTAGATCTATGAAAGTCATGATCAAATCCTCTCCATATTCCCAGTTCTTTTCCATCACCTGCCTCAAGCTAAAGATTGGGTCCACTGTGGATCTTCCACTCCTGAAGCCATACTGTTCCTCTTGCAACTCTCCTTTCACCTTTCTTCTCATTCTTCTTTCTAATATCCTTTCCAGTATTTTTACTATCTGTGATATGAGGGTGATCCCTCTATAGTTATCACACATCTTCTTGTCCCCCTTCTTAAACACTGGTATTATTAGCCCTTTCTCCCAGTCTTCTGGTACACATTTCCGTTTCCACACACACTTTAGCAGTCGATACAACCATTGCATTCCAACAGGTCCAGCAGCCTTTATCATTTCTAGACTGATTTCATCCACCCCTGTTGCTTTTCCCATCTTCATTTTCTGTACTGCTAATTCCACCTCCATCATCTTCTGTTATAGAGTCGTCAGGTTGTGTCACTTCCATCTCACCAGTACAATTGCTCACATTCAATAGCTTATCGAAATACTCCTTCCATCGTCCCTTTATCTCTTCTCGGTGTGTTAACAACTCTCCATCTTCCTTTTTCACTAGCTTTGTAGTAATTCTTTCTTTCCTCTTACTTCTTAGAAACCCATACAGCATCCTTTTACTGCCACTTACATCTGTTTCCATTCTTCGTGTAAATTCTGCCCAACTTTTCTTCTTTTCTTCTCCTACCACTTTCTTACACCTCCGTTTGCTGTCGTGATACTTCCTTTTGCTTTCTTCTGTTTGATCTCGGTTCCATTCTTTCCATTCAGACTTCTTTTCTTTCACTGCTTTCCTCACTACCTCATTCAGCCACGGTGTCTACTTCTCTTTCACTCTTGTTGACGTCCTACCACTAGCACTCTCTGCTGCACCAACAAATGCCTTTTTAAAGTGGGACCATTCCTCTTCTATGTTTCCCACTTCAGTAACTGGGATTTGTTGCTTCAATCTCTCCTGAAAATCTTCCTGTACAGTTTTGTCTTTCAAATTCCATACTTTTATTTTACTTTCTCTGATCTCCTTTAGGTTTTCCAAATTTTCCCATCTAAATTTTGCCACCACAGCTCTATGATCCCCATCAAATGCTTCTCCTGGTAAAGCTGTCACATCTATCAGCTTTCCTCGATTAGTCCTCTCCACCAGAAAGTAGTCAATTACTGATTTTGTTCTTCTATCGCCCCAACCATATCTCGTATTTTTCCTGCTGTTTTTCTTCCGAAACCATGAATTACCCGCTATCAGCCCATTCCTTTCACAAAAGTTTACAAGTTCCTCTCCTTCCCGGTTCTTTTTCCCATATCCATATGGTCCAATGACTTCTTCCTTTCCTTGTCTCTCGTTTCTGACTTGTGCATTCATATCTCCCATAATCACCACTTCTACATCTGAAATTACTCTTTCTACATCCTCCAGGAATACTTCAATATCTTCTTCTCTGTTTCCAGTCTGTGGTGCATACACTTGTATGAAGTCCATCACGTCATTTTTCATCTTCATTCTAATTTTCATTATTCTGTCACTCACACACTCGACCACTTCAACATACTCCTCCAGTTGTTTCGAGGTTATCAGTCCCACGCCATTTTTGCCTCTTGGCCACCACTCCAGTATAATGTATATCCTTTCCTCAATTTCTTCCTTCCTTTACCTTTCCTTTTCACTTCACTCAGCCCCATCAATCCAATATTCTCCCTTTCCATGAAGTCTACCACCTCCTCCACCTTGCCTGTCAGGGTCATGGCATTCATGATTCCCACTTTCATTTCGGTTACTGGTCGCCCATTTCTCACAGTTCCCCCAGTACCAAAAGAACTGCGCGTCGCCTGCAGGGTACGCCCTAACCTTCGCCGAATCATTTGAAGTGCCATTTCCATTTTAGGCTATTATTACGATGGGGTCGCCACTCCCAAAGGCATTTTATGAAGCTACTGCCAGCTATTATACAGGCCGCCCCCAACATGGGAAACAGACGCCCTTGCAGCCGCCCCTAACCTGGGAAACAGACGCTGCCGATTGATGCTGTACTCATACTATTCCCTGAGTACTGGGTTGCCTCTTCCGCAATCTCCACCGTTCCGAAGTCCATCTTCTCCGCTGCAGATTCCGTTGAGGTCTTCGAACGTAACCCTGTGCACGGGGCCTATGTTATACCCCATAGGACTGGGTCCTCAACAGAACTTAGCCGGTACTGTAGTTCCATGGTATATTACAGTACCGTTGCCCACCCCTGCGACGTGGACGCGCCTGGCAAGAATTATCCATGTAGCCAATTATAATTGCCTCATGGACCGGCTTAAGGAGCTGTCTAAATCCAGCCTCCAAGGTAGCAAGTGAGGAGCAAAATTTACTGATGGAGGAGGGGTTGAATAATCACCTGATGATTAACTATGGGAGAATCAATATTTAAGAGGTACTTTCCGTCATAAGTAGGACGGGAGATTTCGATTCACACATTTAAATAATAGTGGCACGATGTCCTGTTAATGTAGAACATCCCATCCAGGGACACGTAAGATTTCATAGTGGCTAGAAACCATATATCCGTTGCACATGAGGAGAAAACTTCACATTAAAGATAGCTTTGATCACGCACTTTTTATTCATAGGACAACCGTATTGATGTAGTACATTTGAGCGAAGTTTATTGGAAAATAGATTTCAAATACAAATTACTTGTTATTGCGGACTCAAGAGAATTCCCCTAATATAAATCGGGATAGGTTTGTTGGAAAGCAGGATATTTGTCAATCACATGTTATAGAGTGTATGCCAAACCAATGCTAAATTCATGTAAATTATCGCTTTACAGTGGGCGGGAGATACCGAAGAAAGTGAATAGGTGATGTATAGGGTATCAGGCTAGAAAATACAAGGCAGGATAATGCCTCGAATCCTCCAATATTGTCGAGGTTGGAAGGAATAATCATGAGCAATAGGGATCGACAGGAATGATGAAAGAGAGGAGAAAAGGCATTTTGTGGGCCCCTGTTTCATCTCATCAACCCCATTACGTCACTGGTATCTAACCGTCAGTCACATGACTGCATGTAGCACGCATTCGCCATCTTGAATATACCAGACATTAATATCAATAATGCATTATTTATTACAGTTACAATGACGAAAGCAGAATGCGTAAGATAACCGATTCCATACATTCCAGAAGGTAAATGGGCGTACTTTTCTAATGATCCAATTAAATCCTCTGGGTGCAGAAGAGAAATTACAATGAAACTTAGTAGACAGGGAGTATGTTATAGGATACAACTCCTAACGTCATTCACAAATATATTCAAATAAACCCCTTCATAAAGTGAACACGTTATAACTATACCCATACAGAACAACTTGCCATATCTCATTTCTTTCAGACTAAAACTGTTGAGCTTTCTGAACACAAAATATTCACAGGCGTTTTGGTGTTAAATTGTAAAATAATGAAATGTGTTTGTAAAGAGATGAATTATCACCGATCAAAAAGCTCAAGTCAAACTTAAAAAGAGTTACATGGACAAATAAGTAGGGTCTAGTATATAACGGTGTACATAGTTAGAATAGACATTGTCGTTTTTTGGCATTTGTGATAATTTAAGCTGATGTGACCACTTTTTGAATGCCACCTCTTCCAGTATCGCGCAGTGAAATCTACGTGCGCTTGCTGCAGCAAGGTGTTGCCATTTTGTGTCCGCTAATTCCAGATAGACCCGCAGTTCAAAAACATATCCATGTCAATAGTCCACGATGGCATATATCTATCTTGAGAACAGAGGTTTTTACCCTGTCACTAATTCGTTATTTTAGTTCAAAAATAAAGAAAGTTGTTAATTTTTAAACTAAACAATTTGAGGATGACCACTACGTGCTATATTTACTGTGATAATTTCATAATTTCGTACGCAACTGGCGCACTTAATGTACAGCGTGTACCTAAAATCCGGTAACACTTTTCTTAATTTATTACACACTAACTACAAATGATACAGTTTTCCTATATATGGCATATTAAATAGGAACACAAATGGTATTGTTAGATATTACCGCCAATGTTTGTAGTTCCCACATTTGCCGCAGTTAGCGCTATTGGCCACATTTGTAAAGATGGCGACTTCTGGCGGAGAGCAGGCTATCTGTGTGTTGGAATTCCACACGAATAAGAGTGCTACATATGTGCATCAGAAGTTTAGGACTAAGTACCGTAAAGAGGCGCCAAGCAAGAAGTCTATTTACGCCCGGTTTGACAGGTTTGTGCGTTCTGGTTGCTTGTGTGTTACGAAACGTAGTGGCCGACCAACAGTGAATGCAGAGACCGTTACCCGTGTGAATGAGGCATTCATAAGAAGTCCGAAAAAATCTGTTCGTAGAGCATCCCGCGAGCTGCAAATACCACGCACGACAGTTTGGAAGACACTACGTAGGAGACTGTTCATGAAGCCGTACAAATTACAGCTCTTGCAACAGTTGAAAGGGAATGACAAACAACAGCGTTATGAGTTTTGTATCAGAGTGCAACAATGGATGGCGGACGATGACGACTTCCTAAATCGCATAATTTTTAGTGACGAAGCGTCTTTCCATGCAAATGGTAAAGTCAACAGGCATAACTGTCGCGTGTGGGGGACCGCAAATCCTCATGAATTCCTCGAATATCAGCGTGATTCACCTAAAGTGAACGTTTTCTGTGTAGTGTCATAGTGGAAACTTTACGGGCCATTCTTCTTCGCAGAAAAACACTGGAAATGGGCACTCGTACCTTGAATATGATACAGCAGTGGTTGTTCCCACAATTGCAGGAAGATTCCGACAATTTCCTTTTCCAGCAAGACGGGCCCCCACCCCGTTACCATTCTGATGTCCGTGATTTTATGAACAACAGGTTACCTTAGCGCTGGATTGGACGAGCAGGGAATAATGATAACTGTTCCGACAAGTGGCCTCCCAGATATCCAGATCTCATGCCCTGTGATTTCTTCTTATGGGGATATATAAAAAACTGCGTGTATGTGCCACCTTTACCACAAAATCTCGAATAACTAATGCTTAGGATTCAAGACGCTGCCACCACTGTATCGGCTGATATGCTCCAAAAAGTGTGGCAACAGTTCGATGACTGTGTAGATATATGCCGAGTTGCACGTGGTGCCCATATCGAGTCGATGTGAAATCAAACAATGAAAAGAAAATCATTTGGCTTCCTCTTTAATATCACGAATACTGTATAGCCTACGAATTATGTATAATTTGTAGTTTTTGTGTAAAAGGTTAATACATGTGTTAAGAAAAGTGTCAGTGTGAAATCAAACTATGAAAGCAAAACCATTTGAGTTCCCCTTTAATATGACATATATAGGAAAGCTATATCATTTGCAGTTTTTGTGTAATAAATTAAGAAATGTGTTACCGGACTTTAGGGACACCATGTATTACTGGTCTTCCACTAAGTTTCGCCTTAATTGTGAAAAAATATCTTCAGTTATTCTTTTGAGTAAAGGAAGTGAGAGTTATAATATGATACTCACCTCCTGGTTAGATTTGTCTTTCAGAGTTGTAAACTTTAATGTTTTAATAGTTCACGCAGTCACCATCATGAAAGTATGGAAAGTCTGTTCATTTTCCTTCTCCATACAAGGCTACACATACGGTCATACCTTGTCACTAATTATCTTTCCTGTAGCTCATAAGTACGGTATTGATAATTATATATTTTAATGTTTTATAATCTCAAGGAAGCGGCTGCACGTAAAACTTGTGATCATATAGTCTAAACGTTGGTAACACTGTGTCCTTATTTTAATGTATTGGAGTGAGAAATATTGTAAACGATTCATTGGATCATATTATGTCATGGTTTGTAATGCTTAGCTGATTCGTACTACTGTCATCTTGAAATTGCTTCGCCCGATAACCTTGTTGATTGGACGTAAGACGCTTCCCGCATTGAAGTGTGTTTTTCCAAAATTTACTTGAGTTGCTTAATCATAATTTTACTTAATTTATAACATTTGAAGGAGGAAGATTGTAGTTGAATCTTGTGATTAAGAGCCACATGACATGGCTTTTCACTTCAAAATCCCACATGCATTGACCGGGAATCGAACCCAGTTCACATAAGTGAGAGGCCAACAGCTTAACCACTGCGCCTCCACGCACCCCTTTTGACATTTGAAAGTCTACCATTTTGAATTTTCAGTGGGGACACACATTCCTTCACACAGACACATGGACATTCCTGTTTTTACAAAATTATAGAGTAGACTAATCCGAACACAAACTTAAAAACCATCTTGGCAGTGCTGCCTGAACTACTACTTGCAATTCATTAATATCACTAAGATTATTATCTCTAAGAAATATGCACAAAAACGTAAGTTTTAACTAGACGGAATTCTGACGTCAATTAACAGCTCTTCAGTCTTATAGCATTTTAACAGCTCTTCAGTCTTATAGCATTGTTCAGAGATAAAATCTCCACGGCCAGACTGTTAATAACTCTTTAGATAGACCATCTCCACAGTCAGACTATTAATAACTCTTCTGTGTTAGATCATTAATGAGATAGACCATCTCCACAGCCAGACTATTAATAACTCTTCTGTGATAGAGCATTAATCAGAGAGACGATCTCCACAGCCAGACTATTAATAACTCTTCTGTGTTAGAGCATTAATCAGAGAGACCATCTCCACAGCCAGACTATTAATAACTCTTCAGTGTTATAGCACTAATCAGAGAGACAATCTCCACTGTCAGACAATGAATAGCGCTGTCATAGCAGTAATCAGGGAGACAATCTCCACAGGCAATTAATAACCCTTCAGTGTTATAGCATTAATCTGAGATATAATCGCCGCTATCAGACAATTAATAGCTCTTAAATTTTATAGCATTAATCAAAGAGACTATTAATAACTCTTCAGTATTTTAGCATTAATCAGAGAGATGAATTTCACAGCCAGACTATTAATAACTCTTCAGTGTTATAGCATTAATTAGAGAGACATTCTCTGCAGCCAGACAATTAATAGCTCTTCAGTATTATAGCATTAATCAGATACATAATCTTCACAGCCAGACTATTAATAACTCTTCAGTGTTATAGCATTAATCAGAGAGATAATCTTCACAGCCAGACAATCAATAGCTCACTGTTATAGCTTTATAAGAGAGAACAACTTCATAGCCCGACTGTTAGTAGCTCTTCAGTTGGTTGGTTCTTAAGTTACGGGGCTGCGACAACGCGGTCATGTAGCCCCGTGTACTTTGGGTGTGTTTAGAATCTGTCGGATAACCGGTGTTAATTGTGATGTCTGTATTAGTGTGTGTTATCTGTTTCTTAATTCAAGTAAGGACTACAGACTTTGGATTTTTCTAATAGTTCCTACTTTTGGCGCCAAACGCCACCGTCAACAATTACTAGTTCAGAACTTAGCTACCAGACGCCACCGCAGTCGGCTCTTGGCAACGAACGTATAAACCTTAGAGCGTTGTTTACATTCTTAACCTATACAGTTTAGCTTCACACAGGTGTAATTAGTGGAAGGTTCGTTAACATGCCATAAATCTATGACAAGGGACCGCCGGCTTTAATTCTCCTCCGAAGGAATGCATACTGAGGGATTTTAAATGCTCTTAAAAAATCCGACGACTTCGGCCGGATTTGAACCCCCGGTCTTGGGCATAGAAGCTCAGCATGCTATCAATTACGCCACCGAAGCCACCTAGCTCTTCAGTGTTATAGCATTAAGCAGGGAGACAATCTCCACAGCCCGACAATCTTTGGCTCTTCAGTGTATGTATTAGTTTGCCTGGCTGTATTCATGATGCTCTAGAAATGATGAGATGCCACGGGACTTGATATATGTTGCCTTTCCAGCATTTGCCAGACGGAGAAGGAGAGCAAGAAAGGGTAACACTCAGATACAAATAAAATGATTCTCTGTTCAATGTACATATTGTCTATAAGGCCCCCTTATGCCATCTTATTTAAAGATATCCCAAGTCACTAAATGGAACTAACAACAGGAACTTTATGTAAAAAGGAATCTAATTTCAACCGAGATATCATATAAACTTTAGCAGCATTTGATTTAGCCTTCTACAAGATCATTTCTACACTTGAAAATCGTCCTGGATAACATGTATTTGCACCTATGCTTTGTGAAACAGGATCCCACACATGCTCAGTACGCGATATCCACCGTCATACATAGGGAGGAATCTCATGTGCATCCAGTTCAGTTGGGACACGAGAAGTGACGCCCCCCATTCTTTGAAGAGGAGGCTCCTTGAGGACTTTGTGTTTGGTCCACTCAAGGTCTTTAGGTTCAAGTGGTCCGTGATGTTTGTTCATGGAGGGTACAGGTAACATTGTTCAGCGTTCAGGAAGGTGCGTGTCTATGTTGCATTGCAACAACCACATCTACTTAGCCTATATAGAAAATAATGTGACGTATTTGTGAACAAATTACTTACCTTGAGGAAGTGTCATCTGGTCTGTAGCAGATCCCAGCCAGCATCGACCACAGGGTATTGAGCACGTGTCATCCATGGCCACCTGCAAATTATTAGCCTTTCGGAATATGACTGCCGCTGAAGATGCTGCGCCAGCGTTTGTTGTTTATTGCAGCAGGACCCTTGTGGGACTCACAGCAATGTCTGAACATTGCACGTGCTACATGTGTTAGATAAAAGTTTAAATTGTGAAAGGAACAATTCATATTAATGGGCGAATAAAGATTGGCATGTTTCCTAATATTGTTTCATTTAGGAAGCAGGGAAATTGCATTAAAGCTGTTCATGTCACCACGGCTGAGTCATATCCTACTACTCCTTATTATTCCTGTTTAAATGGGGTTTCTTTGATATGGAGGGTTTTTTATGGCCAGATGCCCTCACTGACGCCGACCTCTGGAGAGGAGATAATAAGAGATGAAATGAGAGAAGGTGAATGGAACTAGACAAGGCATTGGAAGGAAGCGACTGTGACCTATTAACAGGTGCCGTCCTGTCATTTGCTTGGAGTTGTTGATGGGAAACCACGGAGAACGGATCAAGCCCACGTCTCTCAAAGTCCGAAAAACCTGGGCCCCAGCGATAATAATAGTAATAATAATTTTTGGCCCAAACTTTCAAAGTCTGGATACCCAGAAACCTATGGAGGTTTGATTTATTAATTTGTTTTTTTACACTAAGAAAAGTTTACTTTTTAATGTGTTGTCAATTGGCCTGTGGTGTTCCTTGGTTCAGATTCCTTTCATCCGCACTGTAGGAATTCAGAGGACAATCCTGATTGATGTGCCTCACTTAATGCCTGTCAGCGCTACAATCACAGTAAGAAGGTATTCCTCGCGCTTGTAGAGAAGATCTCACATGCACCCGATCCCTCTAGGTTGGTCAATTCTAGGTGGCCTTATATTGATGCATGGCATTTCAAAACACTCCAGGGCTATTCATCTGACAATGTCTCAAGAATGTACATGTTAGTCGCAACTAAATTCTCCGCCGGTCAGATGGTAAGAGTATATGTTTTGAAAGAAGCCTACTGATACGTAGATTACTGGGATTGACAACAATACATGAACAGCCACAAATCAACCAAGTCAACAAGACAACATTGTTTAACTCAGTTACAAATCGGTATTTAACCTAAGTAACCAACTACAAGAACTCACAGACTAAGTAAGATATTTGAAATGTATCGGTTAATAAGAAGACAGTCGTAGAACGCAAGGAATTCAGTAGCTCGCATTGATAGAAGTTAAGGAATAAAACGTTTCCCCACTTATCGAACGTGTTGGTGCCGTTGTCGAGCTGCTGGCATCTCACAGGGTTCTATTCCCGGTCAATGCATATAAAATAAACGTGGTTCGTATTCCGCCCGGTCAAGTTAGACTTGCAAGGTTACCAAATTTCGCATAGAGCTGAAAATTTGTACTAATGGTCAAAACACTATTATAAATGAAATGTTAAAAGTCCCCATCGGTCCGACAAAGGCAAACAAAATTATTCAAGGTCAAAATTCGCAAATATGTTTTTTTTGCGTTTTCATAAAAATAGATCAGATAAAAATTGTAGATCGTGCAACAATTGTCTCAACACTTTTTCTCCTAAGAGTCACCGTTTTTGAGATATAACGATTCAAAAAGTTGAAATAGTTGTATTCTTCATAATATGCACAAGTTTCCATGCCACCTGTGAGGTAGTGTACTTGGCGCTTTTTTTAACGTGGTTTCCCTGGTAGGCCTATTCCACTATCTATTGTGATCCTGTTTAATTCAATAATATTTAATAACAAAAAATGGTTCTGAGCCAGTATTTTGCATTGATTTGGAACCTGGTCATGTTAGAAAGAACACAGATGATATTTTTATGGCAATATTTCAACTGCAAGCAGCAGCGATGACTTCGTGACGCGCGCTTAGGAGTTGTACTAGCAACCTGCATTACAGATTTGATCATGTGACCGGCTATGGTACAGTTATTGCCTACAAGATGGATGCCATGCAAACGTGACTCCAATAAACGCTGTTATAAAGCATTACTGAGATCACAGAGGGGATCGACAACTGGCAATTACATTGTATTACATGTAGAAACAACTTGAGAATGATTTTGACATTATAAATGAACATTTCAGAATACCAGGTGATTATCGCAATCATACTGTGTCGACATCGATTGTCATATCGTTTGAACCCAGGAGTATTGTGGGTAGACTGGCAGTCAGTATGAAATATCTCGCTCGGAAGTAATACATATCATTCGTTCGTAATACTACTTCAGAATCAGCCAAGAAATGTGTCCGCTGGCATGATTGAAAGTAGGCATATCAAGTGAAACTTAAACTTGTGCGGAGTGGGAATAGTCCGGTACATAACGATTAGTCTTGACTTGCTACAGCAAGACACGAGTGTTAGAAAAGCATGGGCAGAACGGATAGCCCATTGTGATAGATATGAGTGTAACGAAAGTGAACACAGTTTTCATATAGACTGGTTATATTCTACTGCCTTTATAAGACTTTTGAACATTATAGTACGGTCAATATATACTGCAGCAATGAACATTGATATTATATTGTGTGGAAATACACTTCGATACACTACAGTTATGATGATGAACTACTAAGTGACTAACAGGAATGCAGCAGCTTAGCAGAATTGAGCATTTGGAATTATTACGAAGCTCAACCATGGATTTCAATAGCAGAATGCTGTATAAGAAAAGGCTGAAGGCACTTTTGAGATAGTGACACTACATTCGTACTTCTACAATATGAACTTTCAATGGCATTTTCAACTAAGCTATCGAGCAAACCTAAGACGTGTCGGTGCGATGAACTTTGCAATGCGGACAGCTGTTTTTCGAGCCGGATGAGAACAGGGTTCGATTCTACGCAGTTCCAGTCGGTACGAGAACTACGCAACGCAATGGACAAGGGTTCAGTCCCTACCAGGAATGTGTGCTTCAAACATTCCTTTCCATTTTCATCGAGATGACTACGAACAAGGTAGCTGGAAACATTTCATATAAGTAGACAATATGAATTAGTCATACTTTAGAATGTCCTTCTTTCTCCAATTTTTATTCAGTAGATGGAAAATGCATTCTAGGACTAGAATTGATACTTTTATCATTTCTGTCCAAGCATGTATTTTACCTTGTAGCTAATGTTAATGTGATGTTATTTTTAAAGCATTACTTTTCTTTTTCTAAATTTACTTTGGCGATAAATTGAGCATTATAATTGGTTGTGAAGACACAATATAAGAAGAAACAGGGCCAAGACTACGATAAAATTATATAAGAATAGTCGTTAGCAAGAAGATGACCGATATTCCACTTACACTTGAACATTTTTCGGAATAAATATTTCTGATAATATAAGCAACGAAACAGAATATTTTGACATTTCATGCAACATTATTTGATAGATGTGATAGTCTATTTTACATCGAGTGCGATATAGACTTGGAAATATAGTGATTTCTAGTGTGAACAATTACGATTTTTGGGATTAGGCTGTTGCGATCCACATTTTTTATTTTCTTATTGAATCTAGTCACTTTTTCGAGTTCGTTCAGTTTTTCACTGTTCTTTATTCTTTTGGAATACTCCGACTTGGTTAAACGTTTGATTCCAATGGATTATTTGTACCTTCTTAAGACAGGCTCTTTTCCATGGTGTAGTTTCTTACGTGTTTCTTTGAGGAGGATCTCCATTTCGAATTTTGTTTAAGCAAAACCTGAATTGTTCTTTTTATAGTGATCAATCTATAATTCTTTGAAATAAATATTTGTGAAATATGAGAATACAATGAAATGAAATATTATTGGAAGAAAAGCAATGTATGTATAAAATACTTTCGTCATAAAACGAAATGACAGTTTTGGAAAATCACAAATACTATTATTCGAACATGTGAATACAACATTATTAACACAGTTCTGATAAAAATTGTCCATGACACTCTAACTTTTGTTTATTATGAAACATGGTATTTTACGATTGTTGTATAAAAGCTTTTTTGGATCTTAAAAATGTTTGGTAATTATTTATAGCTACTGAGAGCTAATATACGAGTAAATCAATTAATGTTTGCATGAATTGAATTATAATGAGGCAGATATTAGACATCGATGGATGGTCAATATCAGATTTCCAGTATTAAATAAGTTGATAAGCTATTACTGAGTGAATTAATGTGTATTTTTGAACGTGAATTACAGTCACGATTACAGTTACTATAAAGCTAGTACACTTTTGAATCCAAAGTTACGATTTGAAAGATGTGTAATAATAATTGCATAACATTATAATAATAATGAGTGAAAGTTTAAGGGATGATAATTTAAACATTTTGTGAATAATTTAAAATGAATTGTTATAATTTACTGAAGCGATATTACGTTCGATTACCTTCATTGTTCATCGGATATGACCAAATAAGACTATAACAGAACTGAATAGAACACCTGTCAATGGATTGATGAATAATGCAGGAGAGATTCGAACAACGAATTAAGTGTATAAATGTATATAGATTAATACGAATTTATTAGGGTTTCTGTATTTGTAAAATTAATTTGTACGATATTGTAAAATTCAAAGACGTTTATTTTGAACTTCGTTTAAAATGCTGTAATATTTGAGCAGCATAATTTAGCCAAATTTCAGGCTAACGTCACATTTGACTGTCATGTGCTTCAATGGAAGAATTTCCACGAAGCAGCAGTTTCTTAGACAATAAACTGTTGATCCAATATTAAATTTTCTTCGGATGACTTGGTGATTTATATTACAACCAGGATGTGTTACGAGGACCAGTGGGTTATTTTATTGAATGATTAGCCTTAAGCCCGAGATTAATTTAACTTTTAAGAGTCTAGTTCATTTTGAGCTGATTTTCGTTTTCATTTCGTCGACCACTGGCATCTTCTTGTCACATTATTTTATATTGAGGTATCCTTATCCCTGGTTGATCCTAGTTGGTAGAGTTTTGGGGGTTATTTCGGCCGGGTACTTCCAGATTCTACGATCCTGCATTTCCTTCGGATTACAACAGGTAAGACCACGTGGATATGGGTACAGTACTATTGGAAATTATGAAAACTGTGTGAATTTTAAGAAATTGGGGGAAATTATACGGAATCGTCTAATATTTCTGCTTCCTCGTGTTCTTGTTAACTCTTTTCTTCTTGTTCCTCTTCTTCTTGCTCTTCTTCTTCTTGTTCCTCCTCTTCTAGCTCTTCTTCTTCCTGCTGGGTTCAGGTAAATTGTCCCAACAGCGATGAATCAGATATCTCCTCGCTGATATCGTATGAACACTCTTCTGATGGCAAATCAACATGACTGGCCTTGACAACTGGTACATGCTAATGAACAAAATAATCCAACTTTTTTGCAGCCGCATTTAGCATTACATCCCACTTTACAAATGAAAAAAAAACTTTTTTGAGGAGTTTTTCCGGTGCAGGTAGGAATAAAGTCTGGATTGGTTCCAATGTATTGTCGATTAACTTCCAACCCCACTCTTCTGGGTCTACCCGGTAGTTGATTACCTAGCCACACTTGAACTTGATAATATACCCGAAATAGATGTTAATGAGCAGAAGATGAGGTTGGAGGAAGACAAGCAACTTGCACTTGTTTTTTCTTCCTACTGATGTTGAGCTTTCCCAGGTTTAAAAAAAAAAAAAATTTCTTCCGTTGGAGTTCGAGCAGTAAGTAATATTAGTAAGCCAACGTCTTAACCAACAACAAAAGTTGTATTTGTCAAGTTGAACTGTTCTATTGCTGTTTATAATATCAGGATATCAGCAATTGCAAAAAGGGATGTAATGCTAAATGCGGCTGCAAAAAAGTTGGATTATTTAGTTCATTGTTGATTTGCCATCAGAAGAGTGTTCATACGATATCAGCAAGGAGACGTCTGATTCATCGCTGTTGGGACAATTTACCTGAACCCAGCAGGAAGAAAAAGAGCAAGAAGAGGAAGGACAAGAAGAAAAAGAAGAACAAGAACATGAGAAAGCAGAAATATTAGATGATTCCGAATAATTTCCCCCAATTTCTTAAAATTCACTCCTCTTTCATCATTTCCAATAGTACCATTTTTTATAATTAAATATTATTGAATTAAACACGATCGCAGTAGACAGTGGAATAGGCCTACCGGGGAAACCACGTAAAAAAGGCGGTAAGTACACTACCTCACAGGTGGCGTGGAATCGCGTGCATATTATGAAGAATACAACTTTTTAACTTTCTGAATCGTTATATCTCAAAAACGGTGACTCTTAGGAGAAAAAGTTTTGAGACTTTTTTATAGATAATTGCATGATCTACAATTTTATTGTGATCTATTTTTATGATAAAATTTACCGTTTGGATGAAAAACGCTAAACACCCATATTTGCGAAATTTAACTTTACATAATTTCTTTTGCCGTTGTTGGACCGATGGGGACATTTCACATTTCATTTAAAATGCTGTTTTGACCGTTAGTACAAATTTTCAGCTCTATGCTAATTTTTGTAACCTTACCCCTATTTTTTGGACCAACTTGTCCGGGCTGGTCCAACGGCTCATGATCGCAAGAATATAAAACCATTCACCATTCTCAGAATCATATCCAACAATGTGTGATATTGTCATAGTGCCACTAGTTCTGTACCTTCCAGTGGGCTTTTTCTTCTTATAAACTCTGTTACTAAATCGCGGCATGTTTTGAAAGTTACAGTTTCACTAAAGAAATCCAGTACAAATTTTGAGCTAGGCCTAACCACCAAATTACTCAATGTCAACAATAGTATCCAAGGAATACAAAATGAAAACAAAACAATTGCCAATCGGAAAATGTAGCCAACACAAGAAATATGTCCTACATGCATAAGCCTACTATCTCCTCGAAAATACCGGGAGATTTGAGTATGTTTTCAGTGAGTACGTATCCATGGAAATAAAATGTGCACTACAGCACATTATTTAAGAATTATTTTTTAATATTTGGAGTTGAGATACAGGGAAGATTAATATGTCATTTTAAAGAGGAAAGTCTTGAGTATTTTACTTCCTAATAATCTGAAAAACGAAAATGTCATAATTTTTAGAGTCTGGGTACAGTGATGCATTTGTAGCCGAACAACACACTAATCATATATATAAAGGATGCGACTGGGTACCGGTACCTGATGGGCCCCTCATGGTGTTCCAAACGGGGTAACCTGTTCTTCACTCTTACATTCTTTTTAATAATCCCTCTAACGATCCTCTCTGGCACTTTTATTGCAGCTACCATTCTATCCTGCAATTAAGACCTCACCCAACGCTCCTTCAATTTTCATAAGCAAATGCACATTGATTAGGCTTATAACCTCATGAGCTTGGCTGTGAAGAAGTTTGTCACGAAGTTTTGAATGAACACTAACACAATCTTCTCTATAAGTTCCACAACACGTACACAATGAACTGGAAGTAACTGCGATTATAATCGGTCTACTACTGTACGGTATTTCATTTATTCTTCAGCAGAGCATGCAGCACGATTTTGACACAGCACAGATTATCGCGCCACTGACAACTCACGTATCAATTGCACAAGGCTGAGGCTGTCCTTTGTACGACTGCGCGGGGCTGGGGCTGACCGGCCAAAATCAGAGGCGTAAACTGTATGCCCTAGGATAGTGACAGAATTCTCGCCATGTAGCGTTTAGACGTAGGGTTTAGTGGGTGTGTGAAACCATGTAAGTCATCGTATTACAGTCTTCGTACAAGTACGATACGTACGGTACCGTACGTATATGGGAAATTTTTAGTGTAGTCTGTGACGCCATGGATGACATGTGGACATCGATGTTCGTTGGTTTGATGTTTTGGCTTGAATTGCCGTATTTTTGTTGACTGTATGAGATTTCAAAGAGTGCTTCGTTACTTGCCTATATACAGTAGTTACATGTGTTCAAGGGCAAGGTGTGATGAGTAACGAATGTCAATACATTACTTTTAGTTGCTCAATTTAATTGAAAAGTTGCGCTGTACTCTTCTAAAGCCTTGGTGAGACAAACCCATTGGTCGTTATTTGGTTAGACTACTGTCCGGACATAAATTACTCCTTGTACTAGGAGCAAGGGGCTCTGGGGCTTAAGCCTCAGGTTTGGTGTGTGTTTGTATGTAAAGCCTTATTAACACCCAGAATCTTACCTACCATTGGTCGCTACTAGGTTAGACCACAGTCCGGACGAAAATTACTCCTTGTACTAGGAGCAAGGGGCTTTGGGGCATAAGCCTCAGGTTAGGTTTGTGTTTGTATGTAAAGCCTTATTAACACCCAGAATCTAACCTACCATTGGTCGCTATTAGGTTAGACCACTGTCCTTGTACTAGGAGCAAGGGGCTCTAGGGCATAAGCCCCAGGTTAGGTTTGTGTTTGTATGTAAAGCCTTATTAACACCCAGAATCTAACCTACCATTGGTCGCTATTAGGTTAGACCACTGTCCTTGTACTAGGAGCAAGGGGCTCTAGGGCATAAGCCTCAGGTTAGGTTGTGTTTGTATGTAAATCCTTGTTAACACCCAGAATCTTACCTACCATTGGTCGCTATTAGGTTAGACCACTGTCCTTTTACTAGGAGCAAGGGGCTCTAGGGCATAAGCCTCAGGTTAGGTTTGTGTTTTTATGTAAAGCCTTATTAACACCCAGAATCTAACCCATCATTGGTCGCTAGAGCGAGAATAACGCGAGTAGCTGCTCGTTCAGCAAAATGCTCACACTATGATATGACTTGTTTATATCATACATAGCAACTGATTTCATTTCTGAAACATTAAGAAAGCATCTCACAAAATTTAAACACTTAGAACTAAGGTTTTACAAGCTTAGGGATGTAAATGGCAAGATATGTTTTTTTCCGTTTTGCTAATCAAATACAGTTAAAACCGTCTCAATCTTATTGTTACCTTGGAATATTCTGGAACTGCCACGTCGTAGCACTATAACTCTTGGATATTTATGTTCATTGTATTCAAATCCACAGTCAGTGTCACTATATTTACCCTCGATCTAATCACGTGGAATTGCACCAAACGAAACTAAAATGGCATAACTGGAATTAATTGTCACTCAATAACTGAACCAAATTGTTTTGAGGAACTCCGTTACAAGCAAGAAACTATACCGCACAGAAACTAGTGCCAATGTGACTGGTGGTGTTTGAAGAGGCAAAATGCTCACTGCTGAGGGAACGTCTTAATTTCTCCCTTCCTGCATCTTCACAAGGTCTTGGAAGCGAGTGACAATGCATCCATCCTCCCCTCAAAGTAGGACGGTATACCGACGCTCAAGTTCAAAACCACATGATGTTTGAAACACAAGCTAATTTTCAACAGCTGTGAGCATTTCGCTCATATACTATAGTGACCACTGGTGGGTTAACATGTATGCATTGTTTAAACCTTTAGTGTTGTCCATGACGTCATGGAGGCCACCATGTCACCTCGGAGGTCCGAGTTTGATTCCGGCTCTGCCAAGAAATTTAATTCTGGTCTGAGGGCTGGAACGGGGTACACTCAAACTTGAGAGGAAAAACTGAGAAGGGGTGTTTTCGATTCTTACCTCAGCCATCCTGGAAGTGGTTTCCCCACTTCCTATTCAGGTAAATGCCAGGATGGTTCCTAACTACCGGCCACTGCAGCCTCCTTACCAACCTTCATCTGAATTACAAATACATACTAATACTGCCATCACAATAACACAGGTTATCAGACAAATTCCACATTCCCCCAGGTACATGGGTCTAAATGACCACGATGTTGAAAGGCCCCTAAAACAATCAACAACAACAACAGCAGCTGTATTCTACCATTCCAAGAAGAGATCTCAAGTTGTCATTGCAGTTTTGTGCCCATAAAATCCAAGACTAGTGGGAGTGGTTTTTGGCTCAAGCATCAGAACAATCATCTTCTGGTATCTCAAAGGGGAGGTGCCATTAGGCTTCAACAGCTTGTCTCAATTCTGCCTCCATGTACAGTATATAGGCAAGATATGAATGTTTACAAACATAAAGAAACAATAAGCAAATAAGTACTATTTTATTTCTCTCCTACTCCTGAATCCTTCTCTGAACATCGATCTTAAATAACTCCAACATTGTAAAAGGATGTTTTAAGGCTGATTATTTGAAATTAAAAACATTTGATCTCATTGCACCTGTTTCAGCTGATTTTCGCGCCTGCTGAACTCAGAATACTCGTTGTATAAACGTCAATCAAACATCACCGCATCTTGATCCGATCTCATATTTAATCGGTGACAGTTCTCGGTTCACCACTGTTATCATATTTCACAGCTGTTGTCCGTCAAACATTGTAGCGGTTAGATTCCAGTTGTAGGCTGTATTTAAAAGAGAAATTTAGCATGAACATTAATAGGTTATATTGGTACGAACGTAATTTTTTTTTCTGGGCTAGGGTTATTTTGTGCGTGCTTGCTCTCATCGATCATGTATTTAAGTCACAGTGATTTTGGATTTTATTGAGGAGGAAGAATGCCATTGTCCTAAGAATTGTGTTTTATTCAGAAACATTAACAATATATTTATTCCGTTTTAGATAAATATCGTTAACATGTTGCTTGTTTGAGTCTTCATGCCTCCCTTTCCTGAGCTAATCGTTTCAGCTCTACATAGCTACCACATCCTACATCTGAGGCAATGTGTTTAACTTATTATAATCTTGATCTACCCCTGCTGTTCGTATCCTCGACCCTTCCTTCTATAACTAAGTTTGCTATTCCAGGGTGTCTTAGTATGTGTCCTTCCAACCTATATCTTCTCTTCATTAGCAGTTGCCAGAAACGTCTCTCCTCTCCCACTCGCCTTAATACCTCTTCATTCTTAACCCCATATACCCATCTGGTCTTCATCATTCTCCTGTAACACCACATTTCAAACGCTTCAATTCTCCTCTTTTCTGCTGCTCCAACAGTCCAAGTTTCACTTCCATAGAGCGCCACGCTCCAGACAAAGGCTTTCAAAAATGGCTTCTGAATACGTAGATCTATATTCGATGTTAACGGATTCCTTTTCTGTAGAAATGCTTTCCTGGCCTGTGCTAACCTACTTTTTATATCCTCTTTGCTTGGTCCATCACTGGTAATTTTGCTTCCAAAGTAACAGAAGTCGCCTACTTTCTTTAGCTTTTCACCTACCATTTTGACATCCATAGGGGTTTCTGATTTCTTCCGACTGCATTCCAATATTTTTGCTTTATATTTATTAATTTCTATCATAAATTCTTTCCTCAACACAGAATCCTACTATTTAAAAACTCATTCAACTCCTCTGGTGTGTCGGCTAAGATGACGATGTAATTGGCAGATCTCAGAGTTGAAATTATATCTCATTGAATCGCAACTCCTACTCAGATTTTTTTTTCAATTTCCTTCATTGCTTCTTCAATGTATAGATTAAAAAGTATGGGTGATAAATTGTAGCCATGCCTTACACCTTTCTGAATACCAGCTTCTCTCTCATGGCCTTCCGCTAGAATAACTGCTGTCTGGTTTTTGTATAGATTTTAGAGTACCCTCTTATCCCTGTACTTTATTCCAATCGTTTTCAAAATGTCAAACTTCTTACTCCAATCAACGTTATCTAAAGCCTTTTCTAAGTCTAGAAATGCCATGATCGTTCTCTTATCCTTCCTTATTCTAGCTTCCAAAATCAGCCTAAGACTTAGTACAGCTTTACTTGTTCCTACGTTTCTCCTGAAGCCGAACTGCTCTTCATCCAACTCTCTTTCTATCTGTATTTCCATCCTCTTGTAAGTTATTCTAGCCAGGATCTTTGAAGCATGAGTGATCAAGCTGATTGTACGGTATTCTTCACATCTGTCAGCTCCTGTTTTCTTCGGCATGTGGATGATAACATTCTTCTTGAAATCAGAGGGTACCTCACCTGTCTCATAAATCTTACACACCAATTGAAATGACCGTATCAAACCTTCATCACCTATGCAGCTTATCACCTCAATCAGTGTATCATCCATGCCTGGTGCTTTGTTCCTGCTTGAGTCTCCCAATGTTCTGTCAAATTCTGATCTCGATATTAAATCTCCTTTCTCATGCTCATCAATTTCCTCTTCTCTTTCCATTTCATGATTCTCAAACTCCTTTCCCTTATACAAACACTCTATGTAAGCTATCTCACAACCTGATCCTCCCTGTTAGAGGTTTTCCATCTGAGTTCTTAATATTACAGCACTTAGTCTTCCTCAAAAGTACTCTTAATCCTTCGATAAGCTGTAACTACCTTTCCTAATTTTAGACAATTTTCTATACCTGCACATTTCTCTTTCAGCCATTCTTCTTTTGCTTCCTTGCACTTCTTGTTAACCTCATTTCTCATTCTCATTCTGCTCCCATATATGTTGGAGGACGAAACACTGCTTTAGTGATAACCTTTTGCATCAATACTAACTCCAACATTCATTAATATTACCGGCTTGGAATATTTTGGGTATATTAATTAGGTCGCTTGTGCACCTTGTTCTTCTGTGTCTGCACAAGTTGAGGGTTATTAAGCCTCCAGGCTATATTGACTTAATGTTCATATTAAATAACAATTTATTATTCCTCTCCAACCTGTGTTTTTTTAACATTGATGGTTTTGTAACATTTATTTATATTGCTGACGTATGTTCCAGTACCGTAATTAAGTCTACGGATGTGATGCACGACATTGAGTTTAAAATAATTGGGAGAGGTGCTTCTATCATCATACCACCAGTGAATATACTGTTACCAAATACATACGGTACGGTTATGGTAGTATTAAATGGCTCTATTTTATCTACGGTATTCTTTTGTTTTCGAAAATGGTAGGCCATTGGTACCTGATCTTACCTGTGTTATTAGGGTAGCCTATTATCCTGTAGAACTATCATGGGCCATGCGACACACACTTCGCATTATTCAGGCTATATGGCGGTCAACATGCACCACAATTTTAAGCCCATAGCTACTTCTTAATAGTCCCTTGTGTAATTTTAGATACATGCTCATTTCAATGGCTTACATTTATGCAAAGCATTGATGAAGAAATCTAAGGTAAGTATATAAATTTATTTTTACTGAGAATATGTTTCTAACATATCCATCTATCCTATTTAGCTTCCATTGAACCCCTTTCCCCACTCATTACTGTGCCTGTATGTTTTCTTTTCGAATACCAGTAGTGTCAATTGGCACAGTTCATCCAGTTCATTTTGACCTCATCAACACACTATTTCCAACTTTAGGTCTCAGGGTTCTCTATCATTCAGACAATGCTGGGAAAATTGTCATGTCAGACAATGTTCAAACCCATCTACAGTGGTGGTACCGGTATCAACCTAGTTTTCACCTTAACAACCATTTTTATTTGACTCCTGTACTTGTATGGCATTTGGAAAGGTCAGTTTTGAAGGCATAAAAACTAAAAAGTAAGTAAAATTAAAAAAAAAAAGGGTTAATTCCTGTAATTTGTAGCTATTCCCTTACCGGCAGCTTTGAAATACATGAGAACTGTGATTTGAATTACTGTAGAGCCTCCGTGGCTTAGGCGGCAGCACGCCGGCCTCCCACCGCTGGGTCTGTGGTTCAAATTCTGGTCACTCCATGTGAGATCTGTGCTGGACACAACGGAGGCAGACAGGTTTTCTCTGGGTACTCCGAATTTCCCTGTCAAAATTTCATTTCAGCAACACTCTCCACTATCATTTCATCTGTCATTCATTTAATCATTGCCCCAGAGGAGTGCGACAACCGGCACAGTTCATATCCTCGCCGCTAGGTGGGGGCTTCATTCATTCCATTCCTGACCCGGTCGGAGACTGGAAGCAGGCTGTGGATTTTCATTTTCATTTGAATTACTGTGAGCTACCACAGTATTCTCAACATGTGTCATAGGCTTGAAAGAGTTGAATCCTGTCTCATTCTTGAGTGATCAATTGAGAACCTCCCCTTACCTCTATGGTCACATACTATTTTTGTAAATACATAAGCCTTACATTGATAATGAAAATCATTCTATGCATCATGTATAGAAAACTTACTAAATCTGCTGTTGATTATTCTGTGAACTGATAGCCATGCTGCCTTAGGTACAATAAGGTCAAACATGTGGATTGGGTATCAGTTCAGAGCACAGTCCACAAAGTGCACTTGAGAGCCCCGTGCAGTAGTCTATTGTAGCCAACTGCATCACATTACCAAAAAAATGCTATAACAATACTGTAATAGATTACCAACTGTAGCTATTGCGTCTTAACTCACACATTCCTTTCTTTTCTTTATGCAAAGCATTTCCCTTTGATAGTCAATGGAGGACTATATTGTGGCACAAATTTCAGGAACGCTCAGGGCCTGTAGAATTAACAACTAGTTGGGGAAAAAACATTATATACTTTTTTTATTCAGTTTCTGAATTTCATGTTCTAATCATTTTTTCATTTGTCCCATTGTCCCATTCTTCTCTCCAGACAGTGGCTTCTGCTTGCTCTGTGCTGTTGTTAGAGGCACCTCCAATGCTACCTACAACAATGACACATGTTAGAAAATAGCAAGTGATGTGTGGAGTGTACTTTAGGGCATAAAGTTCACTTATAAATAAATAATAAGTAAAAGTCCAGGAGAAATCATGATAAATCTTTTTTCTTTTTTCTTTAGTAGGGCATGTTTTAAGATTATTTCTTGGGAATGAGTAACTTCTTCCTATGTTTGATGTTGGAACTAACCAGATGCCATCGGAAGATTTCGTTAGATTAGATTTTTATGTATCCATTTGATCAATTACATGTATACAATACATTTTTGATAGAGGACACTCCAGAAATTACACCTATAAAAGAACTTACAGGTATATATTACAAATACAATAACTATTTATAACATATTATAATATTAGATCCCAAGAGATACAATCTTATTTGGACAACTATTTACACCTTACTCTATTATCACAATATTCATTCTTAATTCTATAAATACAACAACTTAAAATAAAAAAGTAAAATATAATTATAGATTTAATTGCTCCAATAAGCTAAGATATTCAACCCCTTTCTATTGAATGTGGTCTGGTGTAACAAATTCCACAGAGGCTTACGTATCTTTATATCAAAACGTAGCCATAATTTAATTTGAGACTTGTAAACCATACTACTGATTCATGTCCGTAAATAGCAATCTCAGTGTAGTTCCTGTAGACAGATAAGTTTGCCGCTCTACTGCGGCATGCTAAGGAGACCTAGCGTCGGACAGCAACCCGGTAAAGATTTTCTTACATTCAGAACAACATGACCTACCTAATCGATACAGAACATTATTAGTCCAGTCAAATTAAGCAAACTTTGTACCATTTTGGGACATAATTCCCGTTGTTTTGAATCTGTGCAATATTGATTGAGAGGTGGGTAGATTATAGGCTAGGGAATAACCCACCCACCAAGGGAAGATGATTAAGAGAGGGAAGTAGATTTGGGATTGGAAAAGAAGGATAGAAGAATAGGAGGAGAGTCCCACAAAAGTAACAAGTTTAGTGTTAAACACACTTAAAGGTGGTTGCCACTGCAAATATGTGCTCGGATACCTAAAATAGCTACGAGCTTGGTCGAGGCTAACGGGAGCCGCAGATAAGGCTTGGGCAGTTTGCCAGAGAGAACCTGTAGTGTATTTCCTCCCAAGCACGAATGAAAGTACTATAGGGAAGGGTGATGGTCGAGCCAGACAAATAGTAAAAGCTTTATTGTATGTGAACGAGGGCATAAACCTAGGAAGAGCTAGGAAAGCCAGGATCCTGCCTAACTGTATTATCAAAGAAATGATGAATCCAAAAATAAATATTTAATTTATTTAACAATGCAGGAAGTTTGCGGCAATTAACAATTATGTAATATAATTTTAATTAACATAGTTAATTTGAACTTTTTAATAAATAGGGTCGCAGACCTCTCTACATTAAACAGTTGCTCCAGGCAATTGACAATTTTTCAGGTTTTTTAACCGTGTATTAAAATCTTGGTAAGATTTCATAAATAGGCAAAATGGAATAATTAAAGTTTTAACATTTACAGGAGTACAAGCAGTGTACTTATATGAAACCTCTGAAAAAACATTCTAACGAGAATAACAACTTCGAAGATAACAAAATGGAAAACATAAAGAATAAAAAGGAAGTTCCTACAACTTCTTATATTTATACAGAGTTAATATATGAGAACTATACAAAGAGAGCAGGTCACTTGCTGTGAAACCTGGAGAAAGTGAAAAGGAAGTTTCTCGACTTCCTATGTTTAATTGGGAATCACGAGAAAAATGGGACAGTTTCCATTTCGTGAAACCTGAACATGACTCTCTCAAGAGTGTAGAGAATTGCTTTCCCTATGTATAGAAAAGGGACAACGTGATTTAAAACTTGTATCACACAAGCAATTATGCAGAATTTAATTAATGTTAAACTAGCAAAGTTGGAAGGGCACTTCGTAAGTAACACCTTATAGAAAGTTACATTTTTATAAATAATGGTTGTTAGTAGAAGGTTAAGGAAAGATCATGGGGATATAGGATAAATGTTCATGGCCGTATTTAATATAACCGGACGATCGCGACGCGGTAGAAAAGTGGAGAAAGCACTGATTATCACTATTGTCTGTAAAGATGGATGCAAAGTTCACCAGAGAAACACTGAAGTTTATGAGAAAAAAAGTTATTGCAATTATAGGGAGAACTGATTGCACTATATAGGGAGAGTCTATTTCTGGAAAAAGTTGTAATACACAATTAAATGCGCCATAGAAAATTCCCGCGGAGGACGAAACTTCACTATGTAGTAATTTAGTTTTAAACAGAATTCTCCCAAGTACATGAGAAATACATGACGGAAGGACTCGTAGATTGAGTACCGAATCTGGAAGGTTCCAGAACAACCTTAGCAGAAAAATGGGGTTGAGAAAATCCAACGGAGGAAATAGTTTATAATTATAGGCAGCGGGTATTAGATAATATCCCACGTAGCGAGAGGATTTCTCGTTTGGCAAGCATAAGAAATGCTGCTTTTCACTAAGATTAGCTTGATTAAACAAAAGCTCAACATGGGAAATCCCGCGGAGGATGATTTTGCCCCAAAATAAGTAATTTCACACTGCCTATAAAAGATAGTTAAAACACGAGGAAGTTAAAACCATGAAGATGAGGTTAAAACTTTTTAAAAATGGTACTTATCTCGATTTCATGTTGAAGTCGGAGTTCCTTATGAAGACTATCTAGCCAACATGGCGTAGAAGAGGGTGTGCCTCTTGGTTTGAGGAGGCTAAGCTCGAGCGGAGCTTTTACTTAACGAGTCAACTGCAGACGTAGAAGTGAGTGAGGCTCAGCGGAGCACGGAGGGTCCAAGAAAAAGGGGAAAGAGAGGGGGTAGGAGACAAAAGGAGAACATATAAACATAGCCAACATTACAACAAAAAATTGATCTTCTCTTGCTGAGCTGGTCTTCAAGGAGTTGACAACAGTATCTGGTAGCCAAATGGATGTGGAATTCCTCTTGCGCGAGGAAGAGTTGAAGAGCTTCAGAGATTTGTTGTCATATGACGCTAGGTGGATCACAGAATATATATCTGAAACATACTCACACAAAATATAAGAAATTTGCACATAGAGGAGAAAACAAATGATCACTGTTGGTGTTTGACAAAAAGGAAGGAAAGAACGTGCAAAAGCATTCAAATTTGTAATCTCAGGTACCGTGCATTCCAAGAATGCACCAAGAGGGTCTACTAATGTACATGTCCATAGTTTACGCGATAATTGGGTGGGAATATTGGGATGTCATAACAATTACCAGGTGTTTGTTGTGTAAGGAACGCGCGGAACCTGAATTAATCCGAGATGACGGTCTGGCAACAATGGTGGAAGCAGCCCCCTCAAGGACAAACATCGTCCAATTTGCCACAAGATTGGCTCATTGTTAAACTCGACTCGTCTGTTTGTATACCTACGATTTTAACAGCGGTGTTCCAATAATTGGGAACATGCGTAATTTTCAAAAAACTTTATTTGATAAGTACTCCCTTTAATACTCCCTTTAATCAGTTTGGAAACATATTGAATTGTGATAAGATGCTTTGTTTTCTGTCATTTGAAAAATGTTTAAAGGTCCCTTTCCGCAAGGCGAGTAAAACTTCCTGTGACGGGATGTGACGTCACCGTCTAGTACCGCATGAAGATTCGCCAGCCATCGTGCATCTGCTGCTGCTAATAGCCGAATATTCATTATTCGTGATTGCGAAAAACTTAACAATTGATTTCAAACTGACAGAGAAAGGCTTTAAAAGAGCACGGTCTGACAATCTACCATGTGTGATTGCCATCATGGTAGCATCATTCTTGAAAACTAATGACAGTTTTGTGGCTGCAGAAATTCGCGGATCAAAAGCAAATAGTGTGTAGATTATAGGTTAGGGAATAACCCACCCACCAAGGGAAGATGATGAAAAGAAGGAAGTAGATTTTGGAATTGGAAAAGAAGGATAGAAGAATAGGAGGAGAGTCCCACAAAAGTAATAAATTTAGTGTAAAACACACTTAAAGGTAGTTGCCAATGGAAATTAACTCTAGGGTACCTAAAGTAGGTACGAGCTTGGTCGAGGCTAACGGGAACCGCAGCTAAGACTTGGGCGGTTTGCAAGAGAGAGGCCTTAGTACATTTCCTCCCAAGCATGTATAAAAGTACTATGGGGAAGGGTGATGGTCTGGCAAGACTTAGAGGAACAAATTTACTGTATGTTTTCTCAAGGAGATTAGGTTTTGCAAAGTAATTCGAAGAATGCCGATGATTTAACTCAAGCTTGGTATTTTCAATTTCCAAAATTATGGAGTTCCTGTAAGGGCGACCAAGTGTCTCTAAGAAGGAATATGATAAAGGATTATGCCTTATTGGGTAATCTTGGTAAATGAACCAATGGTTGCATTGGGCAATGGCTAAGCTTTTACTCAGCGAGGAGCCGGCTAAAAGTTTAGACAAAAAGAAACACTTATTTTTTAGAAAACTGACCATAAGTTTTCGGAGAGGGTCTCCACAAGCAGGTAGTTGGCTTAGCGAACTTTACTTGCCTTACTGGCCAATTAGAATTAGCTATTATCGCTAAGAAGAACTTTAGTAAGGTGAAAATTAAGAGTTCTTGCTCAAAGGCAACAAATGGTGAAAGCCCTATTAAAGATTTTAATATCATTGAGTGAGGAGAGTCAAGGAAGACAGGATTTTGCCTAAACTTTATATTCGCAAATGAAAAAGAGAAGGGAAAAGATTTGTTTATTTTACAATTAGAAAAAATTTGATGAAATTAACAATTATGCAATATAAATTTAATGAACATGGTTCATTTGAACCTTTTCACAAATAGGGTCGCAGACCTCTTAACATCAAACAGTTGCTCCAGGCAATTGACAATTTTTAAGGTTTTTTAACCGTGTATTAAAATCTTGGTAAGATTTCACAAATAGGCAAAATGGAATAATTAAAGTTTTGACATTTACAGGAGTACAAGCAGTGTACTTATATGAAAACTCTGAAAGAACATTCTAACGAGAATAACAACTTCGAAGATAACAAAATGGAAAACATAAAGAATAAAAAGGAAGTTCCTACAACTTCTTATATTTAAACAGAATTACTTTGTGAGATTTATACAAAGAGAGCAGGTCACTTACTGTGAACCTGAAAAGTTAATCAGAAGGAAGGTTCTAGACCTTTTATACTTTGAATAAGACTCGCCAGTCAAATGAGGCAGTTTTCATTTAGCGAGACCAAAAAATAACTCACTCAGGAGTTGAGAGAATTGTTTTCCCTGCTTTTGAAAGGAGGAACAATGTAAATTTAAAACTTGTATCACACAAGAAATTATGCAGAATTTAATTAATGTTAAACTAGCAAAGTTGGAAGGGCACTTCGTAAGTAACACCTTATAGAAAGTTACATTTTTATAAATAATGGTTGTTAGTAGAAGGTTAAGGAAAGATCATTGGGATATAGGAACAATGTTCATGGCCGTATTTAATATAACTGGACGATCGCGACGCGGTAGAAAAGTGGAGCAAGCACTGATTAACACTATAGTCTGTAAAGATGGATGCAAAGTTCACTAGAGAAACACTGAAGTTTATGAGAACAAAGTTATTGCAATTATGGAGATAACTGATTGCACTATGTAGGTGAAAGTCTATTTCTTAAAAAAGCTGTAATTTACAATTGAATGCGCCATAGAATTTTCCAGAGGTTCCAGCGGAGGACGAAAATTCACTATTGTAGTAATTTAGTTTTAAACAGGATTCTCCCAAGTACGTGAGAAATACATGATGGCAGGACTCGCAGATAGAGAACAAGTTCTAGAAGGTTCCAGAACGACTTTAGCAGAAAATGGGGTTTGAAAAAATCCAACGGAGGAAATAGTTTCAAAATTATAGGCAGCGGGTATTAGATAATATCCCACGTAGCGAGAGGATTTCTCGTTTGAATCGCTTAAGAAAAGCTCTTTTATAGTAAGGTTGGCTTATCCAAGTAAAAGCTCAACATGGCAAAACCCACGAAGAATGATTATTGCCCCAAGTAAACAATTTCACACTGCCCACAATTAAAAGCACTTGAAAGTTAAAACCATGAAGATGAGGTTAAAACTTTTTAAAAATGGTACTTATCTCGATTTCATGTTGAAGTCGGAGTTCCTTATGAAGACTATCTAGCCAACATGGCGTAGAAGAGGGTGTGCCTCTTGGTTTGAGGAGGCTAAGCTCGAGCGGAGCTTTGACTGAACGAGTCAACTGCAGACGTAGAAGTGAGTGAGGCTCAGCGGAGCACGGAGGGTCCAAGAAAAAGGGGAAAGAGAGGGGGTAGGAGACAAAAGGAGAACATATAAACATAGCCAACATTACAAAAAAAAATTGATCTTCTCTTGCTGAGCTGGTCTTCAAGGAGTTGATAGATGATACTAGCGCAGCATGGTGAGCAAAGAAGTAGACGTAGTCCTCTTGCTCAAGGAGAAAATAGCTGACGATGGTAACGAGATCTGGTAGCCAAATGGATAAGTAAGTCCTCTTGCACGATGAGGAATTGAGTAGCTTCAGAGGTTCGCTACTAGATAGCGCTAGGTGGATCACAGAAGTTATATATCTGAAACATACTTATGAAGACATAAGAGACATGCCCAACAGGGAGAAAACAGATGACCACTGTTGGTGTTTGGCAAGGAGGAAGGAAAAAATGAACATGCAAAGAGCAATAGACATTATATCTCTCGTACCGTGTATTCAAAGAATACACCATACTGGGGGGACAAACACCAACAGCGAGCAAGAAAGCAGTTACACATTTATTGGAAGCGGAGCGATCAAAGACAGTGGTCTTGTGATCGGTCCATTTGTAGTCAAGATTCTGGCCACCCTGACTCTCCCATCTCTTCCAGGGTAACAATCGGTCACCCTACCAGAAATCCATACTAGGGGGGGGTGAAATATCCCTAACCAAGACCAAGTCCCCTACTTTAATGTCGGGACTGGAAAGAAACCACTTCTGCCTCCGTTGCAAGGAAGTTAAATATTCCAAGTTCCACCTCTTCCAAAAAGAATTACGGAGGGCTTCAAGTTTCCGCCAAGCGATAGGTAGATTAGAATCCCTGTATGAATTAGGAAGAGGAGGAGGGGCAGAAAGAGAAGTGCCGATAAGGAAGTGACCAGGGGTGAGTGGAAGTAGGTCATCAGGGTCATTGGAAAGTGGAGTTAAAGGGCGAGAATTAACAACACCTTCAATCAAAACAGACAGTGAATTGAATTCTTCGTAAGTCAGAATTCGATTACCTAAGACTTTTCTTAAATGACGTTTAGTGAGCTTTACGCAAGATTCCCACCTACCACCATGATGCGGAGCGTAAGGAGGTATGAAGCGCCATTTGAAACCTTTCGAATAAGAAAAATTAGAGATTTGTTCCATGGCAGGAGAGGAAGTGAGAGCTTTCTTCCACAGGGAAGCTGCGCCCTGAAAGGTGGAAGCGTTATCAGAGAACATCTCAGAAGGAACACCACGCCTAGCGGTGAAACGAGAGACAGCTGATAAAAAATAAGAAGTAGAAGCATTCGTTACTAGTTCCAAGTGGATTGCGCCAGTAACCATGCAAACAAAGAGAGAAACATAAAGCTTACCAAACAATTTGCGTTTAGCTTCAGGAGAGTTTTGTTGATATTGGAACGGACCCATATAGTCCACTCCAGTTAAAGCGAATGGGCGTATTGGAGAAGAACGAAAAGAGGGCAGATCGCTCATTAATTGAGTGTTGATTTTAGGTTTCGCTTTGAAACAAGGAATGCACTTATGAATTACAGAAGAAACTTCATGAATTCCATTTATAATCCAGTACTTTTCTCTTAAGAGACAGAGCAGAGTACGTGTACCAACATGAAGATTACGATAATGAAAGTCACGTATAATTAAAGAAGTAACGTGATGTTTGGAAGGCAAAATAACGGGATGCTTTTTGTCCTCAGAGAGTAAAGATTGCGAGAGCCTTCCACCTACCCTAAGTAATCCATGGTCATCAAGGAACGGGGCTAAAGCACGAAGACGGCTGGATTTGGGAAGATCTCTTTTAGAAGAAAGCAAAGACAACTCAGAAGAAAAGGCTTCTTGCTGTGTCAGTTGTAAAATCTTAATGGTAGCAAGATTCAATTCATGATTGGTAAGGTGTAGTTTAGGGAGAAGAGGCTGGTAAACCACAAGATATTTCCATCTGAGAAGATAGGCAACAATCCGTAGTAATTTATGGAAGGAAGAATAGCGTGACAACAAAGGATGAGATGCGTTGGAAACAAGACACGAAGCAGTGGGTAGAGATACTTTAGCGTCAGGCAAATTGGAGTTTGTAGCTGGGGGTTTAGAAGGCCATGAGGAAGATTCGTCGATTAGCCACGAGGGCCCATGCCAGTACAATTGGGAAGCTGCCAATTGAGAGGGTAAACAACCCCGAGAGATGATATCAGCTGGATTATCCGCACTGGGAACATGCCTCCATTGACATCCAGAAGAAAGAGTTTGAATTTTGGAAACCCTGTTTGCGACAAAAGTTTGCCAGTGAGAGGGGTTTTTGGCGATCCAAGAAAGGGCGATCATGGAATCGCTCCAGAGATAGATTTGCGAAAATTCGACTTTTAATACTTCCCGTAATTTCTTGACAAGTTCTGCAGCCATTAGTGCAGCGCACAGTTCGAGCCTAGGTAAAGTGATAGTTTTAAGAGGAGCGACCTTCGATTTGGCACAAACAAGGTTAGAAACTGGAGATCCATAGAGTGAATCGTGATAAACTAAATATGCACAGCAACCATAAGCTTTTTCGGAACTGTCCGCGAACACATGAAGGAAAAAAGATGCATTAGAATGAGAGCTGATTAAATTCCTGGGAATTTCAATGAGGGAAAGATCCAGCAAATTGCTGCGAAACGAGAGCCAACGATTCAGAAAAGAAAGAGGGACAGCGTCATCCCATTCACATTTAAGTGACCACAGCTCTTGCATGAAGAGTTTGGCTATAACAATAACTGGGGCAAGAAATTGAAGCGGATCAAAAATTTTTGCAATTTCAGAGAGGATTTGTCTTTTTGTATTAGGAAGCTCTTCTGCGAGCGTAACTTTATAGATAAGAGTGTCATTGCTAGTGCACCAATGAACCCCTAGAGTTTTTATAGATTCGGAGTTTCCACAAATTTCGACAGAAGAGGGATCTACGTCTTCGATGGGAAATTGGGCGAGAAACTCAGGGGAGTTGGAGTTCCACTTATGAAGTGGGAAACCTCCATTCCTTAGTAATGCTTGAAGTTCTAAAGACACAAAAGAAGCTTCTTCCAAAGTAGAGAAGGACTGCAAGTAATCGTCAACATAGAATGACGTAGTTAGTGCTTCAGAGGCTTTGGGGTTAAATAAATGACCATCTTGTGAGGCAAGCAAGTGTAGGGATCGGATAGCAAGGAAAGCAGAGGGTTTTAAGCCATAAGTAACCGTTTTCAAGCGAAATACCTTAATGGGCTTACTGGTTTCATCACGCCACAAGATTCTTTGAAGATCTCGCTGTTCTGGTTGAATTAACACTTGACGGTACATCTGTTTTATATCGGCTATGACAGCTATGGGAAATAATCGAAAGTTTAAAAGTATAGCAGATAAATCTGATTGAATAGCAGGACCAGAATAAAGAGTGTCATTAAGGCTGTTGCCGTTAACGTCGGGTGATGAACCATTGAAAACAACTCGGATTTTATCTTTTACAAAAGGGTTTTTCCACACAGGATGATGATTTAAATAAACCGTTTCGATTGGGGGGTGCAATTCATCATCGGATTTGTTAACAACCTCCATATGATCTAAGCTTTCATACTCATCCATGAACTCAGTGTACTGCTTTTTGACGAGGGGTTCCTTTTTGAATTTGCTCTCGATAGCAAAGAGAGCTTTTCGAGCTTTAGGTTGAGAGTTAATAAGTTTGGGGGGATTGTGTAGTCTTGGCATTTGAACAACGAACCGGCCATCAGAAGAACGAGTGGTCGTGTTCAAAAAAAGTTGCTCACAGAATTCATTTTCTGAAGAAGTTACATTAGGAGAATCAACATTTTCAAGCCTCCAAAACTGTTCCAGGTCAGTATTGGAGAAGTAACATTGCGATGCAGGTTGGGGTGAATAATGGGGAAGTTGCCCTGTGACAATCCATCCAAAATTGGTGTCTCTAGCGACCACGTTTGAGGATAGCTTGCGAACCTGTTTCCGAAGGCAGTTCCAAAAGACATTGGCACTAAAAAGTATGTCAATGGGATTTTGTATGTTAAACGAAGGATCGGCTAACCTTAAATGCGAGGGAATGTTTAACCCCGAAATATCAACCGAATGACTAGGAGTGTCTTCTCCAAAGCTATTGAGAATTAGACAATTAAGTTTAAGAAAGTTGTTTCTATGACAAGTATCTCTTATGGTTAGTTTTGAAAATTGTAAAGCTTGCGATTTTGAGCTGTTGATGCCTGACACATTGATAGAAGTGGGGTTTACGGGTAGGCCTAGTTTTCTAATCAGGGAATTAGATACAAAATCATGAGTTGCCGCTGAGTCTAGAAGACCGCGTGCACGGACCCAGTTGCCAAAGTTATCCTGAACGTCAATTTGGACAGTAGACAACAATACTTGAGCACTGCGAATAGACTTAGCATTTTGAATGTATGATGAAGCATTAGAACTGTTAACACTATCATTTTTCGGCGAAGTAGATGCTGTCGATGACCTTGCCTGATCATGACGATGTAGCAGAGTATGATGAGCCTTTTCACAATGGTAGCAAAGTCTTGTGGACTTACAGTTAGAAGCAGAATGCGTAGGCGCTAGGCAGTTGAAACAATGTTTGTTTTGAGCGACTAATTTTCGTCTGTCATCTACGGACATTTCTTTAAAGGATTTGCAGAGGTATAGGGCATGGGGATCTTTACAAAGTATGCACTTTACAGGTTCGTTTAAACTTTTGCGAGGTTCACCTTGCGTGTTTAAAACAATAGAGCTAGCAACACGACGTTCACTAGACCTAGTTGGGTAACCAGTAATGTTTGGTTTGAATTTGGATGAGCTGGACCCGGGTTTTTGGGCATTGGACGCTGAGCGTTCGCTTTTGGGTTTGATGGACATTAATTCGAATTTGGAACTGGGAGATGAAGGTTCGCTCTGATTAGCTAGCGCGGTTAAAAGTTGGCATCTAGCGTTTATGAAAGTGACTAAATGCTCGTAAGAGTAGTCATCTTCCTTAGAAAGTTCAATTTCCCAAGCTTTGAGGGTAGCAGCATCAACTTTAGAAACTACTAAATGTATTAGGAAAGTGTCCCAATGTTCAGTAGGCTGCTCTAATTGGGACAAAGCTTTGACGTGGAGTTGGGTAGTGTCAATTAAAGTACGCAAACTAGTGACGTCATTGTGCTGTGACGCAGGTAGGTTAAATAGAGCCTTAATATGGCGTTGAATACGTAAACGTGAATTTCCATATCTTTCTTTTAATAAGTTAAAGGCAATGGGGTAATTTTCGGCACGCAGAGGAAGTGCTTCAACTAACTGCAAAGCTTGACCTCGAAGGATAGATCTCAAGTAATGGAACTTGTAAATGACTTGAATGTCTTCATTGTCATGAACAAGGGAGCAAAATAATTCATAGAAAGAATCCCAAGTGGATTCATCTCCAGAAAAATGGGGTAAATCAATTTTCAGTAAAGTAGGTTTGGGCTTGTGAGTGCCTTCACGGAAAGAAGTTTGGGGTTCATGAAGGGAACCAAGAACAGAAGCGTCCTTTTTCTGCTCCTCTTCGAGTTGGCGTATTATTCTGAAAGCAGAACCTATGCTTTCGTAATATAAGTTCTCTACTTCGACACGATCTTCTGTTTGATTGAGCATACAAGTTTCAATTTCAGTTTGAATGTTACAGTAGTTTTCATAAGAACGTTCAAAATCCTTTACACGATGTTTCAACAAATCTAATTGCGCATCTGAGGGATCCAATTCTTTTATGTACCTTCTGAATCGGGTAATTTGCCCTTTATAGGATGCTCGTTTAGAAGTAAGTTTTTCATCCTTATCCTTATCAGTGGGAGCCATATTAAGGAAGATAAATGAAAATGTAACTCACGAAACTGTGGAACCTTGGAAATGCTGTCAAGCTGGCAGCAGCGAATGAATAGAAAGAATGGGACACACCATAGGAGACAGGAGCGGCCTCTTTCCCGTTCACAGGCTTTGCACGATGTGGTTATAGCTGAAATATTCAACACAGATATTAGAAATGTGCAAAGTATTGTCAAATGACACTATTTTAAAAAGAGCAAAGAAAAAATGGGCTCTCCCGGGTTTCTGGGACAAAATTTTGGGTAGATTATAGGTTAGGGAATAACCCACCCACCAAGGGAAGATGATGAAAAGAAGGAAGTAGATTTTGGAATTGGAAAAGAAGGATAGAAGAATAGGAGGAGAGTCCCACAAAAGTAATAAATTTAGTGTAAAACACACTTAAAGGTAGTTGCCAATGGAAATTAACTCTAGGGTACCTAAAGTAGGTACGAGCTTGGTCGAGGCTAACGGGAACCGCAGCTAAGACTTGGGCGGTTTGCAAGAGAGAGGCCTTAGTACATTTCCTCCCAAGCATGTATAAAAGTACTATGGGGAAGGGTGATGGTCTGGCAAGACTTAGAGGAACAAATTTACTGTATGTTTTCTCAAGGAGATTAGGTTTTGCAAAGTAATTCGAAGAATGCCGATGATTTAACTCAAGCTTGGTATTTTCAATTTCCAAAATTATGGAGTTCCTGTAAGGGCGACCAAGTGTCTCTAAGAAGGAATATGATAAAGGATTATGCCTTATTGGGTAATCTTGGTAAATGAACCAATGGTTGCATTGGGCAATGGCTAAGCTTTTACTCAGCGAGGAGCCGGCTAAAAGTTTAGACAAAAAGAAACACTTATTTTTTAGAAAACTGACCATAAGTTTTCGGAGAGGGTCTTCACAAGCAGGTAGTTGGCTTAGCGAACTTTACTTGCCTTACTGGCCAATTAGAATTAGCTATTATCGCTAAGAAGAACTTTAGTAAGGTGAAAATTAAGAGTTCTTGCTCAAAGGCAACAAATGGTGAAAGCCCTATTAAAGATTTTAATATCATTGAGTGAGGAGAGTCAAGGAAGACAGGATTTTGCCTAAACTTTATATTCGCAAATGAAAAAGAGAAGGGAAAAGATTTGTTTATTTTACAATTAGAAAAAATTTGATGAAATTAACAATTATGCAATATAAATTTAATGAGCATGGTTCATTTGAACCTTTTCACAAATAGGGTCGCAGACCTCTTAACATCAAACAGTTGCTCCAGGCAATTGACAATTTTTAAGGTTTTTTAACCGTGTATTAAAATCTTGGTAAGATTTCACAAATAGGCAAAATGGAATAATTAAAGTTTTGACATTTACAGGAGTACAAGCAGTGTACTTATATGAAAACTCTGAAAGAACATTCTAACGAGAATAACAACTTCGAAGATAACAAAATGGAAAACATAAAGAATAAAAAGGATGTTCCTACAACTTCTTATATTTAAACAGAATTACTTTGTGAGATTTATACAAAGAGAGCAGGTCACTTACTGTGAACCTGAAAAGTTAATCAGAAGGAAGGTTCTAGACCTTTTATACTTTGAATAAGACTCGCCAGTCAAATGAGGCAGTTTTCATTTAGCGAGACCAAAAAATAACTCACTCAGGAGTTGAGAGAATTGTTTTCCCTGCTTTTGAAAGGAGGAACAATGTAAATTTAAAACTTGTATCACACAAGAAATTATGCAGAATTTAATTAATGTTAAACTAGCAAAGTTGGAAGGGCACTTCGTAAGTAACACCTTATAGAAAGTTACATTTTTATAAATAATGGTTGTTAGTAGAAGGTTAAGGAAAGATCATTGGGATATAGGAACAATGTTCATGGCCGTATTTAATATAACCGGACGATCGCGACGCGGTAGAAAAGTGGAGCAAGCACTGATTAACACTATAGTCTGTAAAGATGGATGCAAAGTTCACTAGAGAAACACTGAAGTTTATGAGAAAAAAAGTTATTGCAATTATGGAGATAACTGATTGCACTATGTAGGTGAAAGTCTATTTCTTGAAAAAGCTGTAATTTACAATTGAATGCGCCATAGAATTTTCCAGAGGTTCCAGCGGAGGACGAAAATTCACTATTGTAGTAATTTAGTTTTAAACAGGATTCTCCCAAGTACGTGAGAAATACATGATGGCAGGACTCGCAGATAGAGAACAAGTTCTAGAAGGTTCCAGAACGACTTTAGCAGAAAATGGGGTTTGAAAAAATCCAACGGAGGAAATAGTTTCAAAATTATAGGCAGCGGGTATTAGATAATATCCCACGTAGCGAGAGGATTTCTCGTTTGAATCGCTTAAGAAAAGCTCTTTTATAGTAAGGTTGGCTTATCCAAGTAAAAGCTCAACATGGCAAAACCCACGAAGAATGATTATTGCCCCAAGTAAACAATTTCACACTGCCCACAATTAAAAGCACTTGAAAGTTAAAACCATGAAGATGAGGTTAAAACTTTTTAAAAATGGTACTTATCTCGATTTCATGTTGAAGTCGGAGTTCCTTATGAAGACTATCTAGCCAACATGGCGTAGAAGAGGGTGTGCCTCTTGGTTTGAGGAGGCTAAGCTCGAGCGGAGCTTTGACTGAACGAGTCAACTGCAGACGTAGAAGTGAGTGAGGCTCAGCGGAGCACGGAGGGTCCAAGAAAAAGGGGAAAGAGAGGGGGTAGGAGACAAAAGGAGAACATATAAACATAGCCAACATTACAAAAAAAATTGATCTTCTCTTGCTGAGCTGGTCTTCAAGGAGTTGATAGATGATACTAGCGCAGCATGGTGAGCAAAGAAGTAGACGTAGTCCTCTTGCTCAAGGAGAAAATAGCTGACGATGGTAACGAGATCTGGTAGCCAAATGGATAAGTAAGTCCTCTTGCACGATGAGGAATTGAGTAGCTTCAGAGGTTCGCTACTAGATAGCGCTAGGTGGATCACAGAAGTTATATATCTGAAACATACTTATGAAGACATAAGAGACATGCCCAACAGGGAGAAAACAGATGACCACTGTTGGTGTTTGGCAAGGAGGAAGGAAAAAATGAACATGCAAAGAGCAATAGACATTATATCTCTCGTACCGTGTATTCAAAGAATACACCAAATAGGTTGGTTAGTTATTGTTGTTTTAAGGGGTGGAACTACGAGGTCGTCTGCCCCAAGCAAATAGGTAAGTGGCATCTTGTATATACGTTCTGGAACTCGTAGTTTTAGGATAACAAGGAACGTGAAAAGAAACAAATCACTTAAATCACCTTTCGAATATTTCTTTCTAGATTGGTTCACATGTAAAAAAGGTACAATCAATTTTGACCATTACCAAGGTACTATACCCGTTTAAACCATTTGAGCTGCTTGTCGTATCCGAAGATCAGCTGGATTGCAGAATCTCGAGGTCCCCGGCTCATAAACCTGGAAATCCTACCAACAATAGCTAAATGGGGGGTGCACACTATCTAAGATCATGTTTTGGTAAAGCAAAATGGGTGGATCAACTAAATATAAACGAAGGGCTCGAGAAACTAACTATTCTCGGTTAAGTGGGCGAAATTAGTGGTTCAATAAAACCTCAAATGCACCAAAAGATAATCCTTCTTCATAACTGAAATAAATCATCAAAACGCGATTACAAAACTAACAAATAAATTTATTAATGAAGTGATAATAAATAAAATTAAATCAACAAATATGCCTATAATAATTACATATGATCCGCAAAATGATTCTGCGAAATTCCAATAATCAAATTATTAAATTAAATCATCGTCCCACGGATGTTAGAAGTTCTCCACTTCTTATAAAAAAAAATTATCAAACATCTGTTAGCACAACAGCGCCTAAATTTACTCTTGTTCTCTAATAATATATGAACAAATATCGGTTTTAATACAGCCAATGTCTTCCCATGACATTTCTACTTACTATTTCAAAACCATCCATTGGTAAAAATAATGGAAATTAATTTTATATTGATCTTCCATAAGATCACCTTTGCACAACAATAAACAACCTTACTGTATTTAAAGAACGTCGTCACGTTCTTTAAAAGTCACTCCTATTTATGGTTTAAACGTTTAAAAACTTTAAAATAAATTAAACGAAAGTTTAATTGTCAACTAGGGTTCCCAAAATTATTTAATGATTAATAATAGAAATCACTACTAAATAATTCAATCAAAGGCCATTAATATTTCCAAAATATTAATTAAGTTTGTAAAATGTTCGTTATTTAGATGTTTATTAATTATTAGAAATAATTGTTAATCGTGTTAATTCAAATAATAAACCATATTATTATTATTGTTTTAGGATCAGTTGTTTATCAAGAAAGTTATTCAGTTAACTTTATTATATCGTTAAATTCTCCTAGTTATTAATACTATTATATTTAAATATTGTTAACTAAATGTCTTATGTTATTCACATCATTCCTGATGATTCTCAATCATCCAACCTTCCTTCTCTTGTCAACTAGTGACAATCCAAAATTTTATGCTCTTAAATAAAGTGTCACTGTTACAAAATCATATCGCTATCATCATAATAAAGTTGTTTCGTTTCATAATTGGGCATACATACATTGCCGAACGGTTAAGTTAAGCTTATATAATTAATGTCTTATCCTTGATAATATCTTAATAATAATTAACAACATTGTTACTTTCAATCCGTTTCCCAAATATTTTCCGCCAATAGAACTAATCAATTCAACTGAGAGTCGTTTCACAATAATACTGGACAACTAAGGTCTTACTTAATTCTTTACTGTAATGTATTTACTTATAATTTCCAAATAAACGCTCACAACGCGTATAATGACCTTCCCTTCTCTGATATACTGAACAAATATCCACAGAATACGTAAACAACAACTTCTCTCAATTACATAGGTAAATTCCGTATAACATTTTACTCGGCTTGTTATCAAACAAATATAGCTGCTATAATTCTTCACTTCGATCTCTTAATACAGAATTCTGCCATAACAACTTATTTAAATTGCATATAATGCCTTGGTTTCATGATATATTTATATATAATAATTACAGCGTATAACTCTTTCAGATGTTGTGATAATACATAATAGTAGACTCTAATAAACAGTGATGACGTATTGGTTTACTAGTCTAAGTTGCTCTAGATTTCAAATAATTGTTGTTAACATTTAATAAATATAAACATTCGTTACTTCTCTCTGGTCTTTCCAAATATTGCGTTAATGCAATCAAAAGTCAATAACAATCTCCAAGAGTGTTGCAAAAATTTCGTAGAATACTCAAATGTGTTGATTTGTCTGAGCAGATAAGATCTCTCAAATAAAATAATTTATCCACTGATAAATTATTATTAATAACGACTGGCTAAAGTGGAATGTCCAAATAATGTTTCATCCTTCCACCAATTCAAAATGTTTGATTAAATAATTACTTGAGCAGTGTCAGACTCGAAGATAACTATAAAATCTTGGAAATGTCCAAATAATAATTCATTTCCAAATAAATATCCTTTTCATAGTCTAAGTTGCTTGGGTATATTATATCATATTCTAAAATGCTGAATAAAATTCAATAAAATTCGATAAAATTCCAATAAAATTCCAATAAAATTCAATAAAATTCCCAAAGATACGTGGATCGAAATAAATTCGAAAAACGGAATTCTTTATAAAATGAGCTTAAATCTCGAAACCTATAAGTCAAAATCCAAATGCTAATATCCGAAAATCTCACTAAAAGAAAGTTAATATTTAAATATCCAACGTTGAAAAATAATTTCTGGGCTGCAACTATATCACGCACAACAAAAATAGTTTAGCGTTGAAATGGTGCCATGCTCTCTGATATTCTACTCTACAACTAACTACAAAAAGAACCAACAACAACAAACGAGGATTTCTGTCCCTACCTTGCGATGACATCTTGTAGAAGTAGTGTGGAGAGAATTACTGACGACACCAGTAATTCCGCACTTAATAATCTTCATCCTCTTTCTTCGAAAAATTGCCTTGTCACGACTCGAACCCTGATCTCCGATCGTTAATCTCCCTGGCTGGCTTCGAACACGGACCTCGCCTCGATCAGCGATACCGCAAGAACCTCCCAGTCTCGAAGAACGATGAACTGCTTCATTTCGGGTTTGATAGTATTTAGCCATGACGCTATAATCAAGTTCCATCTCGTAATGTTGGATTGTAGTTGCGCGATCGTTACGCCACGTCTTATAATTTTAAGATTAATGTCGGTTGCCTGATATTCTAGACTGACAATGTAACATCACGTTCCCTGCGCATAACTTGGCTTAGTTCATGATCACAATTGCGTTAAACACAATGTTAACTATTCCCCTTAACGCTTGCATGTCGAACATTTCGATAAAAATCTTGTCACTAAACTAAACAGGGACTTGCTATAAGTGAGTGCTGCTGTCCTTCAAATATATTGGAACAGACATATAACGGGCCATCCCCTCACGCCTGTAAAGCTGGCACGCACTGAGTGAAACGTGCTTATATAATGTGAATGCTTTCAACAAAGAAAACTATCTTATTCTTTCAAATGTCGTCTTGAAACTTTCACGAAATGTACACACGATATTTCTCTTAAGTTTAGTCAAACTCTCGATACTAGTTTCACACGAGAACTGATATTATGACGATATTCTGGTTCCCACATCTTCAGCGGACTTCTTGTGTTAAGTTTTGACCGACGGGGGCTGCCCTCCTCGCCGACAAACTATGTTCGCGTGAGGCCCCTATCTTACACACGCTAGTTTCAGGAACTCAAGTGTCGCAGGTCCGTTCCTCTTGCCGCTTCAACACAAAAGACCTCGTCTGATGTGCGCCACCACGGTCCTCAAAACCAATCGACTGGCGCGTCATGAGAAAGAGCGGTAAACCATTCATTACTTATATCTTTTTACAGGATTATCAAACTTCCTTCTCAGGGTGACTATCATAAATCCTTTTAATTTAGATCCTCTCTCAATAGTTTTAAATGTGCAGATTCTCTCTTCTTTAATAAATGGCAGTTTATAAATCGACGAAGCTTCTCATCAAGCTCGCTCATTTTCTCCTTCCTCCTTGATTCTAGAAATTGGATTAGCCAAACAACGCATTTCTCTTCGAACTCTGCTAGTTGCTATGAGCGGCCAAGCGAAAATACTACGCAGCATTGCCCAACGGCGGCTTCCTTCGCCATTTTGTTGTCGTCAAACACAATCTGAAGCTTCCTCTCATAATAAAATTTTAAAAAATATCGTAATTCCTCCAACAATACTGCAATCTTCTCCAAATTTCACCAAAACGTCCTAAATAGCATCCCGTCCATCCTGAATCATTTAGAATTCGAGTTCATTTTCCCCTTAACGCTTGAATCAAAGCGTGACCAATGCTTTTATTCGGGTTCCATAAAACAATCCTTGAAATAGAATTCTAAATTCATCTGTTAATTCAATCTCTCATAAAACTTCTTCAGATTCTTAGCATTGAATCTTCCCACAGAATTATCGCTATCAATCTCCAAAATTTCATAACAGTTGTTTCCAAAAACAGTGCCTACTCTAAATGGACCCATGTATACGATCGACAATTTCGTGTATATCTTTTGAGCTACATCAGCTTTCGTCGGTTTCCTTATCAGGACTAAATCACCGACGTTAAATGGTGCACTGAATCGCTTTCTCCGAATTCGCTTCATACGTTTGTCTGCTGCCTTCCTTAAATTATCCTTGGCTTTCTCGATCCTTTCTCTTCTCGGAATTTCTGGATCTTTAGGTATGGAATCAAACAAATTTTTCCAAGGCCTCTCTGGCTTCCTATCAAAATGGAGCATCAGCGGAACATCTGCTAAACTCTCGTGAAACGTAGTGTTAAGGCATTCTTCAATGATGGGAACGAATCTAACCCAACTTCGATGATCATTAGGACAAAAAATCCTACAGAATTTTGCAAATTCTGACATAATTCTTTCACTGGGATTCGTCTCCGGACATCGCACACTAGAAAATATATGCTTGATGTCTAGCCTTTCCATGGCTTCCTGAAACCCCATAGACGTAAACTGAGGCCCATGGTCAGTTAAAAGAAATTCCGGCTTTCCTGCCTTCGGAATTACTGATCTCTCAATCCTATTCAAAACTAGCCTTGTCGTAGCTTTCTGGATCGGATCCAATGATACCAATTTTGAAAATACGTCTATCGTTACTAATACAAACTGATTTCCTCTATGTCCCTTGGGACACGGACCAAAAATGTCCCAGGCGAAAAGTTCAAGGGGTTTAGAAGGAATAATGGACCTAGGTCTTTCCTTAAGAAGCTCCGAGGTATATTTCCCTTTCTGACATTTTTCACAAGTTCGAATGATCTCAGCCACTGAATTCCTCATCTTCTTCCAATAAAACATTTCCTTTAATGTATTAACAGTCTTATCCAAACCACCGTGGCCTATACTGTGGTGCGTCAACCAAACCAAAGGTTTTACTAAATTGGGAGGAACATAACTCTAACTTTTGTCTTCTTCTTATCGACATACTTGCAAACAATGTCTCCTGACAAAACATATCGATTCAAGCGTCTACGGACATTCTCATAGTCTGGATCAGCATTATCCATATAACCTTTCAAAATACGATACATGATCCTTATTGGAGTGCATCTTTTCTGTGATACATTGATCCTCTCAAGTTTCACCAAAGGCTCTTGATCTTTCGGCTCCAATTGTATCGCATTTATCTGGATATTCTCTACAGGATTACGCGATAAGGCATCAGCTAAAAGGTTATCCTTGCCAGGTTGATGGATAATGGTCGCATTAAACTGCTGAACAAACAATGTCCATCTTGTTAATCGATCGCTGGATAAATCCGACTGCATCATGAACTGGAGAGCTTTATGGTCAGTTAGAATGACAATTTGATGTCCCAGCAGGACTTTCTTCCATTGCTGCAACGCCGTTACAAAAGCTAGCGCCTCCAACTCAGTGGTAAAATAATTTTCCTCGTGTTTCCTCAATTTCCTACTGCAAAATCCAATATAATGCTTATTTCCACTCTCATTCTTCTAATATAACACAGCACTGATTCCCACTCTCAACGCATCCGATTCTAAATAGAATATACGGTCGTAATCTGGATACTCCAATTTAATATTATTTCTGAGCATTTCCTTTGCCTTTTCAAATGCCTTTCCTGCTGCGGGACCCCATTTCCATCTATTCTTCTTCTTAAGAAGGTCATACAATGGTGCCATGACCTCAGAGTATCGGCTACAGTGATTACTCAAGAATTGGCACATGCCTACAAATTCTCGGACTTGTTTCACTTTAGTAGGTCTTGGGAATCGACCAATAGCTTCTACTTTCTTCTCATTCGGATGGTAGCCAAACTGATCAATGGTGTGACCCAAGAAATCTATCCTTTCCTTCAAAAAGTGGCACTTGCCAAAATTTACTTTAATATTTGCTTCTCTTAAATCCAAAAACAACTTCTTTAAATGTTCCAAATGTTCCCTTACATTCTCAGATGAAATGATGAGATCATCAATATAGCATATTGTGTTTTCCTTCACTTCGTCACTAAGCTTACTGTCCAAAGCTCTTATTAAAGCTGGTCCACTGTTGACAATACCAAAAGGTAATCTCAAAAATACGTAGCTCGATTGGTCGAATAAAAACCCGGTATACTGTCTACTATCTTCTGAGAGTTCTATTTGATAAAAGGAGGCTGTGAGATCCAGTACGCTGAAACATGACTTTCCTTTAAATCTTCTAAATAAATCTCGAATCCTCGGTGGTCTATCTGTCTCCGGCAAAATCAATGCGTTGATACTTCTTGCATCGAGGCATAAACGTAATTGTCCATTGCTTTTCTTCACAACAGTTATAGGATTAATGTAGGATGATGCTTGCTTCCTAATTATGCCATCCTCTTCCATTTTTGTAATAATTCCTTTCACTTCCTCGTAATATTTTTCAGGAATAGGGTATATCTTTTTCTGGTAAGGCGTTTCATTAGTCAATCGAATACGATACTGGAAATCTTTAATTAGACCTGGTTTCTCATCAAAAATGTCTTTGAATTCAATTATCAAATCTTCAAATTCTTCTTGGATTTCTTCGAACCCTTCAATCGCTTGAGTATAATATTCTCTTTCTCCTTCCACTTTATTCACAATATTCTCTAAAACATCCTCTCTATAATCTGCATCTAGATCTGTACTCATTTCCTGTTCTTCCATATTCTCCGCTTCCAAATTATCCTCGCAAAATCTCATCACTCGATTCTTCAAATCGATAACTGCTCCTAGATTTCCAATAAAATCTATTCCCAGAATCATATCAAAATTGATTTTCTGTACCACAATAAAGACGTGTTCATATCCTTTCTCATTGATCTTGAAATTTAACAATACTTGGACTTTACATTCGACCGTCTTATCCTGAAAGATACCTCTCACCTTTACCGTCGAAGCTGGCAAAATCGTCATACTGTTGCCTTTCAAAAGCCTCAAATAACATTCCTCGGACAAAATCGAAACTGCTGCCCCAGTATCAACCAAAGATCTGCATTTCTCCTCTTCCACATGAATATTGATAATGGGTAATTCTGTTTTCCTTTCCTCTCTTATAATTTCTTCCTCAAAGAGTAAGTCTTCGTCGGTGACCTGGTAAATCTCATTAATCGTGACATTGTGATATGACAAGTGACCTTCATTCAATTGCGCTTCGTGATTGGAGTTTTTTTTTGTTCAGGGGCTGTTTCTTCAGCTCTTCCCTGTTGACTAGTGCCTGGTTTAGGGTCAACTTCACTCCTGTTGTTATTTCTTGAATCTCGAGTTGTATTTCCCTGGTAGCGTTTCTAATGTACTCCTGACCTTCACGATACCTCTCATTATACTGTTGTCTAGAGAATACATCATCGTTATAGTTTTTATAGCGGCTATAACCTCTATTGTTTCGATTACTCTGATCATTTCGTTGGTTGGAGTTGTAGTTCCTATAATTGTTGTTATTATAGTTATTGTTATTGCGGAAATAACCTGTCCTTCTGTTATTTTCTCCATTTCTACGTTCCTCTTGCTGATAAGGTATACCTTCTCTGAATCGGCGGTACCTTGGTTCATACCGTCTATCTCTAAAGTAATTGTTCCTATCAGGACCTGGTCTATTTTTAACTTGATTCGTTACTTCTTCTGTTTGTTGGGTCTGATCAATGACTATCGTATTCACCTCTCTACTATCCTGCCTGTTTCTAGGAATTATATTAGGCATGGAGCTTGTGTAATCAAGTCTACGAAGTAATTCATCCATCATAGCAAGATCATTGACTCCTGACGATATTAAATTACGTCTGACATCGACCGGAAGTTGCCTAGAAATAGCTTCTATCAATTCTGTTTGTGTCAAATGGGATTGAAGGTAACGTAGTTTCGCTAACTGCATATTAAAGAAGTCAGCGTACTTAGTTGGGAGAGTACCTAAGTATTTCTTAGAGTAAACCTCCGCTCTCAAATCTTGCTGTCTTTCCACACTCCAATATCTTTTGATTAGGGCTTCGGCAAATTCCTCAAAGTCTCCGAACGTATACCTGAATGCACGATACCACTCCAAAGGTGATCCCTCGAGATAGCGTTCCACGATACGCATTTCTCTATCTTAAGATATATGATTTTCCAAAAAATAATCACGGAGATGCCTAACGAACTCAATTGGTGTAAGACCATCTTTATCATTAAATTTTCGTGGTTTTTCTTCAAAATTTCTAATGATAGTGACATTAGATGCTCTGTTCGAAGGGTATACCTGTCTTAAACTCCCTACCCCTAAATCATTCTCTCTTATATCTAGATCTTATTGCATCGAAAGTTCTATCAGAGTTTGTTTCGTTCTAACATCTCTAATTTCATCTTCTAATCGTGTCATCCTAGCTTGATCTGTTTCCTTTCCTTCGTTTTCGGTCTCGACCTGATTTCCTATGCATTCCTGAATGTCTTTCCTAAGTTCGTCCTTTAATGAAATCTTAATAGCTTCTGCCGTTAATGCATCGCCTAAGTTAATATTTTGAATGCCCCTTTTAATTTCCTCAAGCTCAGTTAACCTCCTTTCCCTATCGGATAGCAAGTCATTATCCATTCGATTCACTTTATCTCCTAAAGACTTGGTTTCATTCATTTCTCTATCGAGATCTGCTCTAACTCCTGACATATCATCACTTTGAGTTTTCTGTACAAGATTGATTCTTTTAATTAAATCCTCCCTTGCATCAGAAACATCCTTGTTTAATCTAGCTTCAGTTGAAACTATCTTGGTTTCCATATCACGTTTGATGCTTGAAACATGATCGGAACTGAGTTTCTTCCAATCATCTTTCAATGCTTCCAAACTTTTTGGACAACATTTTCCACATCTACATCAATTCCATCTTTCAACAATTTACTGTGATCCTGTACTTGTGTTTTCAAATTGTCATCAACTGATTTAAGTTCTGTTAACCTCATGTTAGTTTGTGATGTGTTTCCCTCAGCTTGTTGTTTATTGAATTCCCATTCCTTTCTGATTTCAGTCTGGAAATTCTCATTACTCGTTTCTAATTCTTTAAACTTGTGTTGCATGTTGGACTCAATTACACCTAATCTAGATTGAACTTGTTCTGTGTTAGACTCTATTGTGCTTAATCTAGATTGAACTTGTTCTGTGTTAGACTCTACACTACCTAGTCTAGTTTGTACATCGATGGTGTTGTTCTGAATTTTAATAACTCTTTCTTTGAGTAATATAGACTCATCTTGGGCCTTTCTAACATTTCCCTGTATCTTGTCAACGTTTTCCTGCATCTTGTTGACATACTCTGTATCTTGTCAACATTTTCCTGTATTTTGTCGACTGTGTTTGTGACTTGTGTAGAACTAACTTGCAATTTATTAACATCGCTGCTAACGGAAGTAGCACTACTTTGTAATTTTTCCAAAGACTCTTGTAATTCACCTAGATCTTGTTTAATACTGTCTTTAACACTTTCCTTTACAGTGTCAGCAATGTTTTCTACTATAGTGTCCCTAACGCTTTCTTTAACAGCATCTACCTCTGTTTTAACGCTTTCAATTACAGATTCTTTAATAGTGTCCCTACTTTTCTCTACTTCTTCCCTAACAGACTTAAATTTCTTTTCAGCGTCCTCTTTAGCACTTTTAAAACCTTTCTGGGTGTACGTGCGAACACCATCCACATCTTTTGTCAGATTGTCCATCTGAAAACATCTTATATACCTCTTCAATCTTCATTGCCATTGCAACAATTACACATATTTCATCTGCTACGGGAACAGGATATACACTGCTAACTAGAATACCATAGAGCAACCATTTTCAACTTAATATTTGGGAATTTTATTGTTTACCAGACTTATGCTAATCCCTAGAGTAATTCTTTTAATGATTCAATTAAATTATGAAGTCCTAATTCTATTATTATTAATTAATTTTAATCCTTTACGTTACATGACTGTGACTGAAAAGTCAACAACCGGATTATCAAACCATCAGATTTAGATTATAAGTCAGCTTTCTGTTTCTCGACTTATTCTTCCTTACACAGGATATCTTTCAATCTAATCTTCCAAAATTAAAACAACTGCACCTAATCACGCCCAATTAAGCCTCAACAAGCCTAATCGTGCCTGGCATCACGAAATACGTCGCTACGAACCACAGTTCGAGCCTAGACGTTGGGCTGCCATTTAATGTGTACCCGTTTAAACCATTTGAGCTGCTTGTCGTATCCGAAGATCAGCTGGATTGCAGAATCTCGAGGTCCCCGGCTCATAAACCTGGAAATCCTACCAACAATAGTTAAATGGGGGGTGCACACTATCTAAGATCATGTTTTGGTAAAGCAAAATGGGTGGATCAACTAAATATAAACGAAGGGCTCGAGAAACTAACTATTCTCGGTTAAGTGGGCGAAATTAGTGGTTCAATAAAACCTCAAATGCACCAAAAGATAATCCTTCTTCATAACTGAAATAAATCATCAAAACGCGATTACAAAACTAACAAATAAATTTATTAATGAAGTGATAATAAATAAAATTAAATCAACAAATATTCCTATAATAATTACATATGATCCGGAAAATGATTCTGCGAAATTCCAATAATCAAATTATTAAATTAAATCATCGTCCCACGGATGTTAGAAGTTCTCCACTTCTTATAAAAAAAAATATCAAACATCTGTTAGCACAACAGCGCTTAAATTTACTCTTGTTCTCTAATAATATATGAACAAATATCGGTTTTAATACAGCCAATGTCTTCCCATGACATTTCTACTTACTATTTCAAAACCATCCATTGGTAAAAATAATGGAAATTAATTTTATATTGATCTTCCATAAGATCACCTTTGCACAACTGTATTTAAAGAACGTCGTAACGTTCTTTAAACGTCACTCCTATTTATGGTTTAAACGTTTAAAAACTTTAAAATAAATTAAACGAAAGTTTAATTGTCAACTAGGGTTCCCAAAATTATTTAATGATTAATAATAGAAATCACTACTAAATAGTTCAATCAAAGGCCATTAATATTTCCTATATATTAATTAAGTTTGTAAAATGTTCGTTATTTAGATGTTTATTAAGTATTAGAAATAATTATTAATCGTGTTAATTCAAATAATAAACCATATTAATATTATTGTTTTAGGATCAGTTGTTTATCAAGAAAGTTATTCAGGTAACTTTATTATATCGTTAAATTCTCCTAGTTATTAATACTATTATATTTATATATTGTTAACAAAATGTCTTATGTTATTCACATCACTCGTGATGATTCTCAATCATCCAACCTTCCTTCTCTTGTCAACTAGTGACAATCCAAAATTTTATGCTCTTAAATAAAGTGTCACTGTTACAAAATCATATCGCTATCATCATAATAAAGTTGTTTCGTTTCATAATTGGGCATACATACATTGCCGAACGGTTAAGTTAAGCTTATATAATTAATGTCTTATCCTTGATAATATCTTAATAATAATTAACAACATTGTTACTTTCAATCCGTTTCCCAAATATTTTCCGCCAATAGAACTAATCAATTCAACTGAGAGTCGTTTCACAATAATACTGGACAACTAAGGTCTTACTTAATTCTTTACTGTAATGTATTTACTTATAATTTCCAAATAAACGCTCACAACGCGTATAATGACCTTCCCTTCTCTGATATACTGAACAAATATCCACAGAATACGTAAACAACAACTTCTCTCAATTACATAGGTAAATTCCGTATAACATTTTCCTCAGCTTGTTATCAAACAAATATAGCTGCTATAATTCTTCACTTCGATCTCTTAATACAGTATTCTGCCATAACAACTTATTTAAATTGCATATAATGCCTTGGTTTCATGATATATTTATATATAATAATTACAGCGTATAACTCTTTCAGATGTTGTGATAATACATAATAGTAGACTCTAATAAACAGTGATGACGTAATGGTTTACTAGTATAAGTTACTCTAGATTTCAAATAATTGTTGTTAACATTTAATAAATATAAACATTCGTTACTTCTTTCTGGTCTTTCCAAAATATTGCGTTAATGCAATCAAAAGTCAATAACAATCTCAAAGAGTGTTGCAAAAATTTCGTAGAATACTCAAATGTGTTGATTTGTCTGAGCAGATAAGATCTCTCAAATAAAATAATGTATCCACTGATAAATTATTACAGATAACGACTGGCTAAAGTGGAATGTCCAAATAATGTTTCATCCTTCCACCAATTCAAAATATTTGATTAAATAATTACTTGAGCAGTGTCAGACTCGAAGATAACTATAAAATCTTGGAAATGTCCAAATAATAATTCATTTCCAAATAAATATCCTTTTCATAGTCTAAGTTGCTTGGGTAAATTAATATCATATTCTAAAATGCTGAATAAAATTCAATAAAATTCGATAAATTTCCAATAAAATTCCAATAAAATTCAATAAAATTCTCAAAGATACGTGGATCGAAATAAATTCGAAAAACGGAATTCTTTATAAAATGAGCTTAAATCTCGAAACCTATAATTCAAAATCCAAATGCTAATATCCGAAAATCTCACTAAAAGAAAGTTAATATTTAAATATCCAACGTTGAAACATAATTTCTGGGCTTCAACTATATCACACACAACAAAAATAGTTTAGCGTTGAAATGGTGCCATGCTCTCTGATATCCTACTCTACAACTAACTACAAAAAAAACCAACAACTACAAACGAGGATTTCTGTCTCTACCTTGCGATGACATCTTGTAGAAGTAGTGTGGAGAGAATTACTGACGACACCAGTAATTCCACACTTAATAATCTTCATCCTCTTTCTTCGGAAAATTGCCTTGTCACGACTCGAACCCTGATCTCCAATCGTTAATCTCCCTGGCTGGCTTCGAACACGGATCTCGCCTCGATCAGCGATACCGCAAGAACCTCCCAGTCTCGAAGAACGATGAACTGCTTCATTTCGGATTTGACAGTATTTAGCCATGACGCTATAATCAAGTTCCATCTCGTAATGTTGGATTGTAGTTGGGCGATCGTTACGCCACATCTTATAATTTTAAGATTAATGTCGGTTGCCTGATATTCTAGACTGACAATGTAACATCACGTTCCCTGCGCATAACTTGGCTTAGTTCATGATCACAAATGCCTTAAACACAATGTTAACTATTCCCCTTAACGCTTGCATGTCGAACATTTCGATAAAAATCTTGTCACTAAACAGGGACTCGCTATAAGTGAGTGCTGCTGTCCTTCATATATATTGGAACAGACATATAACGGGCCATCCCCTCACGCCTGTAAAGCTGGCACGCACTGAGTGAAACGTGCTTACATAATGTGAATGCTTTCAACAAAGAAAACTATCTTATTCTTTCAAATGTCGTCTTGAAACTTTCACGAAATGTACACACGATGTTTCTCTTAAGTTTAGTCAAACTCTCGATACTAGTTTCACACGAGAACTGATATTATGACGATATTCTGGTTCCCACATCTTCAGCGGACTTCTCGTGTTAAGTTTTGACCGACGGGGGACTGCCCTCCTCGCCGACAAACTATGTTCGCGTGAGACCCCTATCTTACACACGCTAGTTTCAGGAACTCAAGTGTCGCAGGTCCGTTTCTCTTGCCTCTTCAACACAAAAGACCTCGATCTGATGCGCGTCACAACGGTCCTCAAAACCAATCGACTGGCGCGTCATGAGAAAGAGCGGTAAACCATTCATTACTTATATCTTTTTACAGGATTATCAAACTTCATTCTCAGGGTGACTATCATAAATCCTTTTAATTTAGATCCTTTCTCAATAGTTTTAAATGTGCAGATTCTCTCTTCTTTAATAAATGGCAGTTTATAAATCGACGAAGCTTCTCATCAAGCGCGCTCATTTTCTCCTTCCTCCTTGATTCTAGAAATTGGATTAGCCAAACAACGCATTTCTCTTCGAACTCTGCAAGTTGCTATGAGCGGCCAAGCGAAAATACTACGCAGCATTGCCCAACGGCGGCTTCCTTCGCCATTTTGTTGTCGTCAAAAACAATCTGAAGCTTCCTCTCATAATAAAATTTTAAAAATATCGTAATTCCTCCAAAAACACTGCAATCTTCTCCAAATTTCACCATAACGTCCTAAATAGCATCCTGTCCATCCTGAATCATTTAGAATTCGAGTTCAGTACGGTACGAATCAAGTCGGACCTAACTCTAACATAACAAACATCATATTTAGGCCTAAAACCTTTTTACATAACTCGTATGCTTAGCAATACAATTATTGTACAATTTCAAAAATAAATGCTTCTATAATCTATCAATCCTGAAAATAGGTAGATTTTTAGTTTGGACAACTGACCTCCCCCTCCAAAGGCCAATGGAAACGGAAACATTAAGCAGGCCTACCTTTGGTTAATTTCCTTGCACCTATATTGTAAAATAAAATATAACATTGTTACAGAGCTGTTTGAGAATATTATGGTGACAGCACTATGCGGTATGTTCAAGTGAAGCCCAAAAATTATACAGTCACGCTAATTTGGATAAGGAACAGTACTGCATAGACAGTGTAGAATGCCATATTAAACCTTATCTTCTGTCAGTGTACTCGTACAACTGGTCGTGGGCACAAGTGTGGATGTAGAGAAACAGGAATCACATGCACTGCTACCTGTTACTTCTGCCATGGAGACTGCTTTAAAAGTACACCACCTGTTGAGGAGGATGCTCTAATGGAAGATAAAATCGAAATCAACGTATTTTGAAATTTTCCATTGAAGCCGGAAGAATCAAAATGATTGCGGACTTGAGTATATTGTCCATTCTTCTTCTACTTTTTTGAATCGCTCACTTTGGGGTACGTCTATTCAATCACTTCTTAGATGCTTGTTCTCTCCTTTTCTCCCAATACTTCATCATTCTGTCTAATCTCCTCTTCCTTTCCTCTTCTGGTATCTGCATCGGTTGTCTAGTGTCGACTCAGGCTTGGAACTTCTTAGTGTTGTCTTTGGTCACGGTTTTGGCTGTGCTATTCATTAACATGAGTTCAGTAATCTGGAGTTCCTGCAGGTCTTTTTTCACTTCCGTAAAACAATTAGGTTTTATCTTCGTTTTGGAAAATAAGTTAAAGATGTGCTTGGTTATTCGGGAAGGATTCATTCGTTGTATCAGTCCATAGAAATCAATCCGTTTTTATTCCTTATGGTATATGCAAGTCTCTTAGACTTAACATACAGCGTCTCGTTCCTATAGAAAACTTGTTTGTTATTTTGGAATTTAGGACCTATGATCTTCCTCAAATTGTCCTCTCTTTGATTTCCAATTTTCCCTTCGCTCTTATCTCGTCAAGACTAGTGTGTCTGTTGAATCGTGTGCCTCTGGCTTAATTACTTTATTGTCCATTCATACGGTAATATTTTATTTTGCGCATTTTTAATCTTCTTTCGATTTTTGCAAAGAATGAAATTACTCTTATGAGATCTACACGGCCCAAAAGCTGTTTGTGTGTGAGTGTGTATACCTGTCCTTCCTATCAATTCAAACACGACGAAACCGAATTGAATGAAATTTGTTACTATACCCTTTTATTCCTCGGAGATGATCCACCAATATCCACAGATGGAGAAGGATCGCAGGATCTCGTACTCCCCGGCTGGAAAAACTGCTAAGATATACTGGCGAATACACTCTGGATAGGGTCAGAGGAAATTTAACTGTGCTATAGAACACCAACTACTTAGGTTAAGGGTATTGAAAGCACTCGGAAGAACGAGAATCAAAACAATCTCGGGCGATGGGATAAGGTTCAGGTTAATGACGTCGCTTCCACCTCTATAGCACATTGAACACCAGTATATTACAAAAGATATTGCAAATTTCTAAAAAACGAATCAGGAATAAGCTATTTATTCCAGCGAAACACGTTGAAAATAAAATTAACAGAAATCGCATTAACACTGTAATAAATCATTAAATAAATTCGCTATTCTAGCAGGATTAAATAAAATAACATTAAACGTAAATTGACAACAAACTGCTGTCCCCTAGGTAACAGGAGTTAACAATAGAAATAATATTACGTTACCTAAATAAAAAAATTAAAATACTTATGACTTAGGCCGCCACCATTACAATTACTAGTTGTTACTCTTTACAATAACATACCCCTGTCTCCTACACTACCTCTCATCTAATTAACGGTCGAGTAAAAATAATCTTCCTTACATCTATCAATCATAAAACCTATGTCAGAATTATACACACTTTCACTATATCTGTTTACACGATACTCCTATTTACAACACTAAAAATAAACGAATGAATTCTATCTACAAACAACTTTCATTAAATATTTTACATCTCCCTGCATTCAACAATCTCTTATAATCTCCACTATACTTGGTTTCCATTTCGGTAGTATATGACTATTCTGGATATTATAGTCCGTAAAATAAAGTAGAGAAATAGATTACTACATCTCCCTAGTCAATCCACAATAATAAAAATAATATAATAATAAGAATAAAAACTTTCAATGAAATGATAATTACCAGAATAACAATGTTCTCTTTAACCCAGAACCATTTAAATGGAGTAAAACCTCAGCCATCATAAAGATCAGCTGTTCCTACTGTTTCAAGGTAGTTGCATTGTCCATAAATACGTCTGTCACGTCCTGCTCTAACATTATCAACAATATTCCTTCTTCTCGTCTACAATTTAATATCTTCGACTATCTGTCAACACTGATAACAACATTTAAATATCCATGAAACAATGTATAAAGCACATTGCCATTACCACAGGATCTAACATTACTTTCCTCCGTCTACCGGGAATGCTACATCAACCATTCTCAAAATATTATATTGCAGCTTCATTCCTGACACTTCGTTCACGTCTGTATCTTTAATAAACCTCTGGCATATCAACCACAAATTTCCTTCCTCTCTGGTAAAACAAACCCATAACGATATTGCAATAACCTATAGGTTCTTAAGTTGACCTGATACTACTGGTAATATAATAATCTTAGTAAATACAATTGCTCTGATACATCTTCTATAATCGTTCTTACGCGATAATCTTCAATTTCAACAAATTATACTCCTTATGAGTATTTATCGAAACTTAAATTATCATAAATATGACATTAATAACCTTCCTTCAAAATGCTTAATATATCATTCACATGTCTTGTGAGAAATATTTGCCCCCTGATCTGACAGTAAGTCGTTAATGACTTAACTTCGCTCTAATCCTGCCTTCTCGTAAAAATAATTAAACCTGTCGAATTCTAACTTTAAAAATCTAAATCGAAAAACGATCAAAAATTACTAACCATATTTAAAATACTTAGACAAGTAGTTCCGTGAAGAACTATCTTCATATATCCTACTTAGGTTAATTGCCACTATAAACATACAAAATTTCAGTTTGATTGCTGTAATAGATTCGTAGATATTGAGAACCGACTAAATATTTCGGATGGTCGCCATGTTGGATTTTATATATGTAGGTCCTAGAGTTATGTACTGTTACATGAGGATTATTGTGTACGTGTAGCATTCAAACTTCAATCGCATGATTAGGACACAAGGAGTAACAAGGAGATTTTAAAATTTCGCTCAGCTGCCATCTTGTGGTTATGGAAACAATTGAAATAAATTAGATACCAGTGCATTACAATGTGTATAAATATTTCCTGTGCCTGATTTCATTGCGTTTGGGACATTAAATCGCGAGAAAGGTCTATTTAAAAGTCACAAATTCGCGTGGCCACCATGTTGGTTTCGTAGTTACCAGTTTTTCAAAAGTCACATAGGTGAACTTCTAGTAGTTTCCTTTATCTCCGTACAAAATTTCAGGGTGATAACGCTAATAGTTTCAGAGATATAGAATGCCAGTGAAATATTTCGCACATCCGCCATCTTGTGGTTATGTAAACAATTGAACGAAGTTAGATGTCGGTGCATTACAATGTGTATATACATATAGTATACCAAGTTTTATTGCGTTTGGTTCGTTAAATCGCGAGAAATGGCTATTTAAAATTTGCAAATTCGCGTGGCCACCATATTGGTTTTGTAGTTACCAGTTTTTCAAAAGTCACATAGGTGAACTTCTAGTAGTTTTCTTTATCACCGTAAAACATTCCAGGGCGATATCGGGGATAGTTTCGGAGATATTAAATATTGGTGAAATATTTCGCATAGCCGCCATATTGGATTGGTGAGACGACACAAAATTTAAAGGCCACGGTCGGGGTCGCCCGGAATACTGCTATGAACTTACCGAGTTTCATTGGCATCGCTCCAGTCGTTTAAAAGTTATTAGGGACACACACACACACCTCACACACACACACACACGGACAAAAGGTGATCTCATAAGCCTATTTTTTCAAAATTGAAAATAGGCAAAAAAATGGCTAAAATGACAACATAGAATAATGGTCGGATATTCTCGTACATCTTCAAACTGCCAAAATATGGGGCACTGATGTAAGTACTTGATTCTACCTTTTGTTGCGTAAATATGTCTAAAAGTGGTTATTCCCACGCTGGATCTCATAAACAAGGGTTTCCTCGTGTACCTCTGTCTATTTGAGTTGTCATGGGCACCTTCCTCGTACGCCTCCATGTATCGTATCTCATCATCGTATCTCCTAGAACTGGGTCCGCCCTTGTTCTCTCGTTCAGGAATCGAACTGGGTCCACCCTTGTTCGCTCGTACTGGAATATCTTCTTTTCTTCTCATCCTTGGCGTATCATTCATATTTGAGATAGTGGTATCCATATTCATAGCCATAAATTAAGAAATATAATTTTGACGACACATCAGGAGTAGATGGTGTATAACATTTTGTTACGTCACTCCGGAAATTTTCATTGTCTCCATAGGTTGTGTTCCCATTAACATATTTTGCAACTCATCATTACTTCTTGTAAGTTATTCAGAATTTTCTCTCTCAAATTCATTTCGTCAACCATGGTGGTGATGCTGTTCGTAAATATCTGTTCCCATTACTTTAATATCTTCAGTATAAACGTCGCTCGTTGCACTTGCAATATATTTCATATACACGCAGAATATTGCTATTGATCAATAACTTGATTTCGTTAAGGGGGGACCCTACTGAGTTCTTTGCCCAAAGACGACCAAAAAACAAAAATGAATTTTTTTCAGAAGTTGGCAGTCCAGACATCAGAGCACATGTGGATACTAGTTTTTTTTTAAAATCTGCGGACAATTTATATGTCTTGCGGAGCCATTTAAATTGTGCATGCATGGCGCTTTAATCGGTCACACCCAAATTTCCTGTGCTCATGTTAGACATACCCTGTTTTTTGTTCGTATTTTTTGTTTTAAATTTCTGGCAAAAGCTCAGATAATGTACAGAATATATAAGTGCTGTCTTCTCTCGGTGTATATGGTAACCAGACGCACATTTCATATTAGAAACTATTAGAAAATATGGTTTTTAGTTTCCCTTTACTTTATTGTTGGAAACTTCATTGATTTGAAATGTTATAGTAACTGGAAAGGATCGCTTTCTTTGAATTTAGTTCAAATTAAGTGATTATGTGATTACAGGGTACAGGAAGCACATTGCTTGTAAGGAACTGTTATTGTTTTGAAGTTGCCTCGTGATTTTATAACTTGCTCTAGCCTTACTTATTTGATTTGTGGATATTTTATTGGTTGTGTGGTGTGATGTGTATAAAATGCACTCCTTTCATAGTCGTTGGAAGAAGCCTAGGAGAAGGAAATCAAAAACGTGTGAAAGGGCTAGTGTAAATATTAGAAAGCGATGGGGTGTAAAGTTGTTGATAGTGAATCAAAACCTAAACATCCTTTTCCACAAAATCAAGAAACTCAGAAACTGAAAATGTCCCTTTTAGGGAGAGAAATAAGTGACAGTGTACATAAGATAAGCAAAGACATAGACGAGGTGCGAAAAAAGAAGATCATAGCTAGGAGCAAACATGACATAAAAAAATGCTAGAAAAAGGTGAGATTGGCAAAAACCAAGGCAGAAGAATGAAAAAAGTACAAGGAAGGGGATATGTATGGTGCTGGCAAGGTCTGAGGCAGGTATGTTTATTTGAAACGTATCTGCTTGCTAAAATGACTTTTGCTCGAAAGTGTATTTTGTTTAGGGTTCAAAATGCTCTATACGCATCAGTTTTGATGAAAATGACTTGAAATTTAATATACACATACAATTTCATAGTATTCATAATTTTTAGTACCGTATTCACTTTGAAAATGGTTGGTAAATTTTTGAATTATGATGTGCCAGGCCATGGAATATTGGAGTTTTTTGTAAGTTTTATTCAATGTACCAAAAAATACCTTTATAACATAGAAGTACTAACCAGACTATAAAAATAATACTACAATTTATTACTTAGTCCTTAAGTATAATGAAATTTTTTTGAGATGGAATATGTAAAATTGTTGCACCTGGGACATTTTGAAAATCAATTTTTTTTATGATCATATTTTCAAAACTAACCACTCAATCCGGTTATAATTTAAGGGAATTCTTCATGTTACTAACAACAACTCAGTCCTAGAATTTCATGTATATTGGTGGTAATTACTAAGGCCCGGGTAGTTATGGGTTTAAATATTTATATGTAACTAAATATTTTCTATTTATTTACATATTTTTGCCGTTCTTAGCCTACTTTCCATTTTTGCAAAAAATGAAAGTAGACATGAGATCTACACAGGGCCAAAAATTGTGTCTCTGTTTGTGTGTGTATGTGTGTGTGTGAGTGTGTGTACTCTGTATGTCTGTCCCTCCCTATCAATTCAAATGCGGTGAAACTGAATTGAACGAAATTTGGTACAGAGGTAGCACTAGCAAAGGACACCCCAGTGTCATATTTTATATTTTATATCGCCGCCATCCTTACCAAAGCTGAATGGCGGCCACTAAAACGTTCAAAACCTAAAATCAAATTACGACTGAACTAATCATTCGATCTCTACCAAATTTGGTAACAACATACCTTTATATAACCGACAGCAGTGGCTACGCTGGTTAAAGCGCAACGTTAGGTCATGGGGCCAAGCTCTCTGCTGACTCGGTAGACGCGTGGGTTCGAGCCCCACCGTCGGCCGTCCTTGAAATGGTTTTCCGTGGTCTCCCATTTTCAACACCAGGCAAATGCTGGGACGGTACCTGCTGACAGGCCACGGCCGCTTCCTTCCACATCCTTGCCCAGATTCATTCATCTTCATCCATTCCATCTCTCATCCCGACGCGCAGGTCGCCCACGGGCGTCGACTAGAAAGACCTGCACTCGGCCTCTCAGGAGGCCACACGACCAAAAAAAAACATTTATATAGGAAGCGTCTTTCACCAGGATGGTGGCCATGTGTAATATGCAAACATTATAATCAATAGCTTAAGACCCACCAATTCCGATTGTCGAGCCAAGGGTGGTTTAAGTGGTATCCTAAAGGGCGTAATCCGTTATTAATTTAATATTATAATATTATACTGTATGAGTGGCTTAAAAGAGCTGAGCCATCTCTGTCACATGACGAGCTGGCAGCTGGCCCCTTGTGCCTTTCCTATAGTTCAGTAGTTTTACCTATGTTGTATGTGATATAGCCTACAGATACAAATAATATAAACTTCGTATGAAATGATTTATAATGAAGATGTACTACAGTGAAGAAATCGTTTATTTCTCGACATTATTGGCTAACACGTTGTATCTAAGTCAGTTAATAACACTCCGGAGTTAAGGGCAGCTCTGGGCTAGAGCGTCAGTTTCACACGAGTTTGACTGGGGATCGAATACTACTAGAGTTTACTTTTCGTTTTTCTTGAATTATTTGTATAAATGATGTGCACGAGCTCTTTACACAGATACTAAATAAAATGCCATTTAGCTCAAAGGAGAGGCTAATGTTTACACTCGTTTATTAATAATCAAAGCTCCGGCATTGCACATAAACAGAAGACATTAGAGAAAGGAGAATAGAAGAACAAGATACATGTCATCAACCACAGCCTTCTAAATGCCTCTGTACGGTGCTGTCCTATTGCGGATTACGTGGGCATTTGTTCCAAACATTCTGCTTTTTGAATCCCTGCCTCCTCAATTATTGCAATTTTGTATTACTTCAACTTGTAGCCACGACCGCGCTCCGAGTACCTTTAAGCACTGCCAACTAGATCGCCTCCCTCCCGGCTGCTTTAAACTGCCTGCTCCTTCAACAGAGACATACAGGTCATATATTAATTCACTGCCAGGTTGCAGCACCAACCTACTGTGATCGCCGCGGATTTTAAAGGGGAAGATTCCTAAAACCAAGGATTCTTAAGTTTGGAGGCTTAATATCAAGATTAAAGGACGTGAATGCATTACAATAAGTTAGTAGTTTTGTTATTAAATCTTCATAAAGTGTATAATATTGATTTTGGCACTTACTGGCTAATTATCAATATAAAAGAAAACAAACAATACATGGTGGTAGAGGTGATTGTTTTAGGTATGAAGACAAAGAGTTATAAGTATACCCATACATTTAGGAGAAAGTAGGCTATATGTTCTTTGCTGAATACCTTGAGTATAATTAAATACATATTCTGGCGTATTTATTCATAAGTACATATTTCCTATGTCTGGTGGTATATTGTACTTAGATGACTGCTGCCCACATTTTCAACCCTTGGCAATTCCAGTAATTTGTTTCTCTATTTCGTGAATGCGCCCTTGTCTCTGTACTGTATTGTAATAGTATTTAAAGACAGGAATTCCCCGGTCATTAAGTATACCAGGGGGGCTGGAGTCAACAGTCTCATCAAGCCTCCAATAGTCCTTACCTTGACAGGAAAATCTACTCGAAATTACAGTGGTCTGCGAAACTTGTGAGTATTGACAGAGTGCTATGAAAGTTTTTGAAATGACCTTTTCTTCTGCTCTTTAGAATGAAATTCGGAAACGGCACATACATGATTTCGTATCGTCTATCTGTAGTAATTATTACATAGGATTCGGAAACCGAGGCAAGCTTAGGCCTATTAAACGGGATTATTTTGTACTGTAGTCATGATTATGGAGTAAATTAATATCATATTCTAAAATGCTGAATAAAATTCAATAAAATTCGATAACATTCCAATAAAATTCCAATAAAATTCAATAAAATTCCCAAAGATACGTGGATCGAAATAAATTCGAAAAACGGAATTCTTTATAAAATGAGCTTAAATCTCGAAACCTATAAGTCAAAATCCAAATGCTAATATCCGAAAATCTCACTAAAAGAAAGTTAATATTTAAATATCCAACGTTGAAAAATAATTTCTGGGCTTCAACTATATCACGCACAACAAAAATAGTTTAGCGTTGAAATGGTGCCATGCTCTCTGATATTCTACTCTACAACTAACTACAAAAAGAACCAACAACAACAAACGAGGATTTCTGTCCCTACCTTGCGATGACATCTTGTAGAAGTAGTGTGGAGAGAATTACTGACGACACCAGTAATTCCACACTTAATAATTTTCATCCTCTTTCTTCGGAAAATTGCCTTGTCACGACTCGAACCCTGATCTCCGATCGTTAATCTCCCTGGCTGGCTTCGAACACGGATCTCGCCTCGATCAGCGATACCGCAAGAACCTCCCAGTCTCGAAGAACGATGAACTGCTTCATTTCGGGTTTGATAGTATTTAGCCATGACGCTATAATCAAGTTCCATCTCGTAATGTTGGATTGTAGTTGCGCGATCGTTACGCCACATCTTATAATTTTAATATTAATGTCGGTTGCCTGATATTCTAGACTGACAATGTAACATCACGTTCCCTGCGCATAACTTGGCTTAGTTCATGATCACAATTGCGTTAAACACAATGTTAACTATTCCCCTTAACGCTTGCATGTCGAACATTTCGATAAAAATCTTGTCACTAAACAGGGACTCGCTATAAGTGAGTGCTGCTGTCCTTCAAATATATTGGAACAGACATATAACGGGCCATCCCCTCACGCCTGTAAAGCTGGCACGCACTGAGTGAAACGTACTTATATAATGTGAATGCTTTCAACAAAGAAAACTATCTTATTCTTTCAAATGTCGTCTTGAAACTTTCACGAAATGTACACACGATGTTTCTCTTAAGTTAAGTCAAACTCTCGATACTAGTTTCACACGAGAACTGATATTATGACGATATTCTGGTTCCCACATCTTCAGCGGACTTCTTGTGTTAAGTTTTGACCGACGGGGGCTGCCCTCCTAGCTGACAAACTATGTTCGCGTGAGGCCCCTATCTTACACACGCTAGTTTCAGGAACTCAAGTGTCGCAGGTCCGTTCCTCTTGCCGCTTCAACACAAAAGACCTCGTCTGATGTGCGCCACCACGGTCCTCAAAACCAATCGACTGGCGCGTCATGAGAAAGAGCGGTAAACCATTCATTACTTATATCTTTTTACAGGATTATCAAACTTCCTTCTCAGGGTGACTATCATAAATCCTTTTAATTTAGATCCTCTCTCAATAGTTTTAAATGTGCAGATTCTCCCTTCTTTAATAAATGGCAGTTTATAAATCGACGAAGCTTCTCATCAAGCGCGCTCATTTTCTCCTTCCTCCTTGATTCTAGAAATTGGATTAGCCAAACAACGCATTTCTCTTCGAACTCTGCAAGTTGCTATGAGCGGCCAAGCGAAAATACTACGCAGCATTGCCCAACGGCGGCTTCCTTCGCCATTTTGTTGTCGTCAAACACAATCTGAAGCTTCCTCTCATAATAAAATTTTAAAAAATATCGTAATTCCTCCAACAATACTGCAATCTTCTCCAAATTTCACCAAAACGTCCTAAATAGCATCCCGTCCATCCTGAATCATTTAGAATTCGAGTTCATTTTCCCCTTAACGCTTGAATCAAAGCGCGACCAATGCTTTTATTCGGGTTCCATAAAACAATCCTTGAAATAGAATTCTAAATTCATCTGTTAATCCAATCTCTCATAAAACTTCTTCAGATTCTTAGCATTGAATCTTCCCACAGAATTATCGCTATCAATCTCCAAAATTTCATAACAGTTGTTTCCAAAAACAGTGCCAACTCTAAATGGACCCATGTATACGATCGACAATTTCGTGTATATCTTTTGAGCTACATCAGCTTTCGTCGGTTTCCTTATCAGGACTAAATCTCCGACGTTAAATGGTGCACTGAATCGCTTTCCCCGAATTCGCTTCATACGTTTGTCTGCTGCCTTCCTTAAATTATCCTTGGCTTTCTCGATCCTTTCTCTTCTCGGAATTTCTGGATCTTTAGGTATGGAATCAAACAAATTTTTCCAAGGCCTATCTGGCTTCCTATCAAAATGGAGCATCAGCGGAACATCTGCTGAACTCTCGTGAAACGTAGTGTTAAGGCATTCTTCAATGATGGGAACGAATCTAACCCAACTTCGATGATCATTAGGACAAAAAATCCTACAGAATTTTGCAAATTCTGACATAATTCTTTCACTGGGATTCGTCTCCGGACATCGCACACTAGAAAATATATGCTTGATGTCTAGCCTTTCCATGGCTTCCTGAAACCCCATAGACGTAAACTGAGGCCCATGGTCAGTTAAAAGAAATTCCGGCTTTCCTGCCTTCGGAATTACTGATCTCTCAATCCTATTCAAAACTAGCCTTGTCGTAGCTTTCTGGATCGGATCCAATGATACCAATTTTGAAAATACGTCTATCGTTACTAATACAAACTGATTTCCTCTATGTCCCTTGGGACACGGACCAAAAATGTCCCAGGCGAAAAGTTCAAGGGGTTTAGAAGGAATAATGGACCTAGGTCTTTCCTTAAGAAGCTCCGAGGTATATTTCCCTTTCTGACATTTTTCACAAGTTCGAATGATCTCAGCCACTGAATTCCTCATCTTCTTCCAATAAAACATTTCCTTTAATGTATTAACAGTCTTATCCAAACCACCGTGGCCTATACTGTGGTGCGTCAACCAAACCAAAGGTTTTACTAAATTGGGAGGAACATAACTCTAACTTTTGTCTTCTTCTTATCGACATACTTGCAAACAATGTCTCCTGACAAAACATATCGATTCAAGCGTCTACGGACATTCTCATAGTCTGGATCAGCATTATCCATATAACCTTTCAAAAAACGATACATGATCCTTATTGGAGTGCATCTTTTCTGTGATACATTGATCCTCTCAAGTTTCACCAAAGGCTCTTGATCTTTCGGCTCCAATTGTATCGCATTTATCTGGATATTCTCTACAGGATTACGCGATAAGGCATCAGCTAAAAGGTTATCCTTGCCAGGTTGATGGATTATGGTCGCATTAAACTGCTGAACAAACAATGTCCATCTTGTTAATCGATCGCTGGATAAATCCGACTGCATCATGAACTGGAGAGCTTTATGGTCAGTTAGAATGACAATTTGATGTCCCAGCAGGACTTTCTTCCATTGCTGCAACGCCGTTACAAAAGCTAGCGCCTCCAACTCAGTGGTAAAATAATTTTCCTCGTGTTTCCTCAATTTCCTACTGCAAAATCCAATATAATGCTTATTTCCACTCTCATTCTTCTAATATAACACAGCACTGATTCCCACTCTCAACGCATCCGATTCTAAATAGAATATACGGTCGTAATTTGGATACTCCAATTTAATATTATTTCTGAGCATTTCCTTTGCCTTTTCAAATGCCTTTCCTGCTGCGGGACCCCATTTCCATCTATTCTTCTTCTTAAGAAGGTCATACAATGGTGCCATGACCTCAGAGTATCGGCTACAGTGATTACTCAAGAATTGGCACATGCCTACAAATTCTCGGACTTGTTTCACTTTAGTAGGTCTTGGGAATCGACCAATAGCTTCTACTTTCTTCTCATTCGGATGGTAGCCAAACTGATCAATGGTGTGACCCAAGAAATCTATCCTTTCCTTCAAAAAGTGGCACTTGCCAAAATTTACTTTAATATTTGCTTCTCTTAAATCCAAAAACAACTTCTTTAAATGTTCCAAATGTTCCCTTACATTCTCAGATGAAATGATGAGATCATCAATATAGCATATTGTGTTTTCCTTCACTTCGTCACTAAGCTTACTGTCCAAAGCTCTTATTAAAGCTGGTCCACTGTTGACAATACCAAAAGGTAATCTCAAAAATACGTAGCTCGATTGGTCGAATAAAAACCCGGTATACTGTCTACTATCTTCTGAGAGTTCTATTTGATAAAAGGAGGCTGTGAGATCCAGTACGCTGAAACATGACTTTCCTTTAAATCTTCTAAATAAATCTCGAATCCTCGGTGGTCTATCTGTCTCCGGCAAAATCAATGCGTTGATACTTCTTGCATCGAGGCATAAACGTAATTGTCCATTGCTTTTCTTCACAACAGTTATAGGATTAATGTAGGATGATGCTTGCTTCCTAATTATGCCATCCTCTTCCATTTTTGTAATAATTCCTTTCACTTCCTCGTAATATTTTTCAGGAATAGGGTATATCTTTTTCTGGTAAGGCGTTTCATTAGTCAATCGAATACGATACTGGAAATCTTTAATTAGACCTGGTTTCTCATCAAAAATGTCTTTGAATTCAATTATCAAATCTTCAAATTCTTCTTGGATTTCTTCGAACCCTTCAATCGCTTGAGTATAATATTCTCTTTCTCCTTCCACTTTATTCACAATATTCTCTAAAACATCCTCTCTATAATCTGCATCTAGATCTGTACTCATTTCCTGTTCTTCCAAATTCTCCGCTTCCAAATTATCCTCGCAAAATCTCATCACTCGATTCTTCAAATCGATAACTGCTCCTAGATTTCCAATAAAATCTATTCCCAGAATCATATCAAAATTGATTTTCTGTACCACAATAAAGACGTGTTCATATCCTTTCTCATTGATCTTGAAATTTAACAATACTTGGACTTTACATTCGACCGTCTTATCCTGAAAGATACCTCTCACCTTTACCGTCGAAGCTGGCAAAATCGTCATACTGTTGCCTTTCAAAAGCCTCAAATAACATTCCTCGGACAAAATCGAAACTGCTGCCCCAGTATCAACCAAAGATCTGCATTTCTCCTCTTCCACATGAATATTGATAATGGGTAATTCTGTTTTCCTTTCCTCTCTTATAATTTCTTCCTCAAAGAGTAAGTCTTCGTCGGTGACCTGGTAAATCTCATTAATCGTGACATTGTGATATGACAAGTGACCTTCATTCAATTGCGCTTCGTGATTGGAGTTTTTTTTTGTTCAGGGGCTGTTTCTTCAGCTCTTCCCTGTTGACTAGTGCCTGGTTTAGGGTCAACTTCACTCCTGTTGTTATTTCTTGAATCTCGAGTTGTATTTCCCTGGTAGCGTTTCTAATGTACTCCTGACCTTCACGATACCTCTCATTATACTGTTGTCTAGAGAATACATCATCGTTATAGTTTTTATAGCGGCTATAACCTCTATTGTTTCGATTACTCTGATCATTTCGTTGGTTGGAGTTGTAGTTCCTATAATTGTTGTTATTATAGTTATTGTTATTGCGGAAATAACCTGTCCTTCTGTTATTTTCTCCATTTCTACGTTCCTCTTGCTGATAAGGTATACCTTCTCTGAATCGGCGGTACCTTGGTTCATACCGTCTATCTCTAAAGTAATTGTTCCTATCAGGACCTGGTCTATTTTGAACTTGATTCGTTACTTCTTCTGTTTGTTGGGTCTGATCAATGACTATCGTATTCACCTCTCTACTATCCTGCCTGTTTCTAGGAATTATATTAGGCATGGAGCTTGTGTAGTCAAGTCTACGAAGTAATTCATCCATCTTAGCAAGATCATTGACTCCTGACGATATTAAATTACGTCTGACATCGACCGGAAGTTGCCTAGAAATAGCTTCTATCAATTCTGTTTGTGTCAAATGGGATTGAAGGTAACGTAGTTTCGCTAACTGCATATTAAAGAAGTCAGCGTACTTAGTTGGGAGAGTACCTAAGTATTTCTTAGAGTAAACCTCCGCTCTCAAATCTTGCTGTCTTTCCACACTCCAATATCTTTTGATTAGGGCTTCGGCAAATTCCTCAAAGTCTCCGAACGTATACCTGAATGCACGATACCACTCCAAAGATGATCCCTCGAGATAGCGTTCCACGATACGCATTTCTCTATCTTGAGATATATGATTTTCCAAAAAATAATTACGGAGATGCCTAACGAACTCAATTGGTGTAAGACCATCTTTATCATTAAATTTTCGTGTTTTTTCTTCAAAATTTCTAATGATAGTGACATTAGATGCTCTGTTCGAAGGGTATACCTGTCTTAAACTCCCTACCCCTAAATCATTCTCTCTTATATCTAGATCTTATTGCATCGAAAGTTCTATCAGAGTTTGTTTCATTCTAACATCTCTAATTTCATCTTCTAATCGTGTCATCCTAGCTTGATCTGTTTCCTTTCCTTCGTTTTCGGTCTCGACCTGATTTCCTATGCATTCCTGAATGTCTTTCCTAAGTTCGTCCTTTAATGAAATCTTAATAGCTTCTGCCGTCAATGCATCGCCTAAGTTAATATTTTGAATGCCCCTTTTAATTTCCTCAAGCTCAGTTAACCTCCTTTCCCTATCGGATATCAAGTCATTATCCATTCGATTCACTTTATCTCCTAAAGACTTGGTTTCATTCATTTCTCTATCGAGATCTGCTCTAACTCCTGACATATCATCACTTTGAGTTTTCTGTACAAGATTGATTCTTTTAATTAAATCCTCCCTTGCATCAGAAACATCCTTGTTTAATCTAGCTTCAGTTGAATCTATCTTGGTTTCCATATCACGTTTGATGCTTGAAACATGATCGGAACTGAGTTTCTTCCAATCATCTTTCAATGCTTCCAAACTTTTTTTGACAACATTTTCCACATCTACATCAATTCCATCTTTCAACAATTTACTGTGATCCTGTACTTGTGTTTTCAAATTGTCAACAACTGATTTAAGTTCTGTTAACCTCATGTTAGTTTGTGATGTGTTTCCCTCAGCTTGTTGTTTATTGAATTCCCATTCCTTTCTGATTTCAGTCTGGAAATTCTCATTACTCGTTTCTAATTCTTTAAACTTGTGTTGCATGTTGGACTCAATTACGCCTAATCTAGATTGAACTTGTTCTGTGTTAGACTCTATTGTGCTTAATCTAGATTGAACTTGTTCTGTGTTAGACTCTACACTACCTAGTCTAGTTTGTACATCGATGGTGTTGTTCTGAATTTTAATAACTCTTTCTTTGAGTAATATAGACTCATCTTGGGCCTTTCTAACATTTCCCTGTATCTTGTCAACGTTTTCCTGCATCTTGTTGACATACTGTACTCTGTATCTTGTCAACATTTTCCTGTATTTTGTCGACTGTGTTTGTGACTTGTGTAGAACTAACTTGCAATTTATTAACATCGCTGCTAACGGAAGTAGCACTACTTTGTAATTTTTCCAAAGACTCTTGTAATTCACCTAGATCTTGTTTAATACTGTCTTTAACACTTTCCTTTACAGTGTCAGCAATGTTTTCTACTATAGTGTCCCTAACGCTTTCTTTAACAGCATCTACCTCTGTTTTAACGCTTTCAATTACAGATTCTTTAATAGTGTCCCTACTTTTCTCTACTTCTTCCCTAACAGACTTAAATTTCTTTTCAGCGTCCTCTTTAGCACTTTTAAAACCTTTCTGGGTGTACGTGCGAACACCATCCACATCTTTTGTCAGATTGTCCATCTGAAAACATCTTATATACCTCTTCAATCTTCATTGCCATTGCAACAATTACAAATATTTCATCTGCTACGGGAACAGGATATACACTGCTAACTAGAATACCATAGAGCAACCATTTTCAACTTAATATTTGGGAATTTTATTGTTTACCAGACTTATGCTAATCCCTAGAGTAATTCTTTTAATGATTCAATTAAATTATGAAGTCCTAATTCTATTATTATTAATTAATTTTAATCCTTTACGTTACATGACTGTGACTGAAATGTCAACAACCGGATTATCAAACCATCAGATTTAGATTATAAGTCAGCTTTCTGTTTCTCGACTTATTCTTCCTTACACAGGATATCTTTCAATCTAATCTTCCAAAATTAAAACAACTGCACCTAATCACGCCCAATTAAGCCTCAACAAGCCTAATCGTGCCTGGCATCACGAAATACGTCGCTACGAACCACAGTTCGAGCCTAGACGTTGGGCTGCCATTTAATGTGTACCCGTTTAAACCATTTGAGCTGCTTGTCGTATCCGAAGATCAGCTGGATTGCAGAATCTCGAGGTCCCCGGCTCATAAACCTGGAAATCCTACCAACAATAGCTAAATGGGGGGTGCACACTATCTAAGATCATGTTTTGGTAAAGCAAAATGGGTGGATCAACTAAATATAAACGAAGGGCTCGAGAAACTAACTATTCTCGGTTAAGTGGGCGAAATTAGTGGTTCAATAAAACCTCAAATGCACCAAAACATAATCCTTCTTCATAACTGAAATAAATCATCAAAACGCGATTACAAAACTAACAAATAAATTTATTAATGAAGTGATAATAAATAAAATTAAATCAACAAATATTCCTATAATAATTACATATGATCCGCAAAATGATTCTGCGAAATTCCAATAATCAAATTATTAAATTAAATCATCGTCCCACGGATGTTAGAAGTTCTCCACTTATTATATAAAAAAAATATCAAACAGCTGTTAGCACAACAGCGCTTAAATTTACTCTTGTTCTCTAATAATATATGAACAAATATCGGTTTTAATACAGCCAATGTCTTCCCATGACATTTCTACTTACTATTTCAAAACCATCCATTGGTAAAAATAATGGAAATTAATTTTATATTGATCTTCCATAAGATCACCTTTGCACAACTGTATTTAAAGAACGTCGTCACGTTCTTTAAACGTCACTCCTATTTATGGTTTAAACGTTTAAAAACTTTAAAATAAATTAAACGAAAGTTTAATTGTCAACTAGGGTTCCCAAAATTATTTAATGATTAATAATAGAAATCACTACTAAATAGTTCAATCAAAGGCCATTAATATTTCCAATATATTAATTAAGTTTGTAAAATGTTCGTTATTTAGATGTTTATTAAGTATTAGAAATAATTATTAATCGTGTTAATTCAAATAATAAACCATATTAATATTATTGTTTTAGGATCAGTTGTTTATCAAGAAAGTTATTCAGTTAACTTTATTATATCGTTAAATTCTCCTAGTTATTAATACTATTATATTTAAATATTGTTAACAAAATGTCTTATGTTATTCACATCACTCGTGATGATTCTCAATCATCCAACCTTCCTTCTCTTGTCAACTAGTGACAATCCAAAATTTTATGCTCTTAAATAAAGTGTCACTATTACAAAATCATATCGCTATCATCATAATAAAGTTGTTTCGTTTCATAATTGGGCATACATACATTGCCGAACGGTTAAGTTAAGCTTATATAATTAATGTCTTATCCTTGATAATATCTTAATAATAATTAACAACATTGTTACTTTCAATCCGTTTCCCAAATATTTTCCGCCAATAGAACTAATCAATTCAACTGAGAGTCGTTTCACAATAATACTGGACAACTAAGGTCTTACTTAATTCTTTACTGTAATGTATTTACTTATAATTTCCAAATAAACGCTCACATCGCGTATAATGACCTTCCCTTCTCTGATATACTGAACAAATATCCACAGAATACGTAAACAACAACTTCTCTCAATTACATAGGTAAATTCCGTATAACATTTTCCTCAGCTTGTTATCAAACAAATATAGCTGCAATAATTCTTCACTTCGATCTCTTAATACAGTATTCTGCCATAACAACTTATTTAAATTGCATATAATGCCTTGTTTTCATGATATATTTATATATAATAATTACAGCGTATAACTCTTTCAGATGTTGTGATAATACATAATAGTCGACTCTAATAAACAGTGATGACGTAATGGTTTACTAGTATAAGTTACTCTAGATTTCAAATAATTGTTGTTAACATTTAATAAATATAAACATTCGTTACTTCTTTCTGGTCTTTCCAAAATATTGCGTTAATGCAATCAAAAGTCAATAACAATCTCCAAGAGTGTTGCAAAAATTTCGTAGAATACTCAAATGTGTTGATTTGTCTGAGCAGATAAGATCTCTCAAATAAAATAATGTATCCACTGATAAATTATTATAGATAACGACTGGCTAAAGTGGAATGTCCAAATAATGTTTCATCCTTCCACCAATTCAAAATGTTTGATTAAATAATTACTTGATCAGTGTCAGACTCGACGATAACTATAAAATCTTGGAAATGTCCAAATAATAATTCATTTCCAAATAAATATCCTTTTCATAGTCTAAGTTGCTTGGGTAAATTAATATCATATTCTAAAATGCTGAATAAAATTCAATAAAATTCGATAAATTTCCAATAAAATTCCAATAAAATTCAATAAAATTCCCAAAGATATGTGGATCGAAATAAATTCGAAAAACGGAATTCTTTATAAAATGAGCTTAAATCTCGAAACCTATAATTCAAAATCCAAATGCTAATATCCGAAAATCTCACTAAAAGAAAGTTAATATTTAAATATCCAACGTTGAAACATAATTTCTGGGCTTCAACTATATCACACACAACAAAAATAGTTTAGCGTTGAAATGGTGCCATGCTCTCTGATATCCTACTCTACAACTAACTACAAAAAGAACCAACAACTACAAACGAGGATTTCTGTCTCTACCTTGCGATGACATCTTGTAGAAGTAGTGTGGAGAGAATTACTGACGACACCAGTAATTCCACACTTAATAATCTTCATCCTCTTTCTTCGGAAAATTGCCTTGTCACGACTCGAACCCTGATCTCCGATCGTTAATCTCCCTGGCTGGCTTCGAACACGGATCTCGCCTCGATCAGCGATACCGCAAGAACCTCCCAGTCTCGAAGAACGATGAACTGCTTCATTTCGGGTTTTATAGTATTTAGCCATGACGCTATAATCAAGTTCCATCTCGTAATGTTGGATTGTAGTTGCGCGATCGTTACGCCACATCTTATAATTTTAAGATTAATGTCGGTTGCCTGATATTCTAGACTGACAATGTAACATCACGTTCCCTGCGCATAACTTGGCTTAGTTCATGATCACAAATGCCTTAAACACAATGTTAACTATTCCCCTTAACGCTTGCATGTCGAACATTTCGATAAAAATCTTGTCACTAAACAGGGACTCGCTATAAGTGAGTGCTGCTGTCCTTCATATATATTGGAACAGACATATAACGGGCCATCCCCTCACGCCTGTAAAGCTGGCACGCACTGAGTGAAACGTGCTTACATAATGTGAATGCTTTCAACAAAGAAAACTATCTTATTCTTTCAAATGTCGTCTTGAAACTTTCACGAAATGTACACACGATATTTCTCTTAAGTTTAGTCAAACTCTCGATCGTAGTTTCACACGAGAACTGATATTATGACGATATTCTGGTTCCCACATCTTCAGCGGACTTCTCGTGTTAAGTTTTGACCGACGGGGGACTGCCCTCCTCGCCGACAAACTATGTTCGCGTGAGACCCCTATCTTATACACGCTAGTTTCAGGAACTCAAGTGTCGCAGGTCCGTTTCTCTTGCCTCTTCAACACAAAAGACCTCGATCTGATGCGCGTCACAACGGTCCTCAAAACCAATCGACTGGCGCGTCATGAGAAAGAGCGGTAAACCATTCATTACTTATATCCTTTTACAGGATTATCAAACTTCATTCTCAGGGTGACTATCATAAATCCTTTTAATTTAGATCCTTTCTCAATAGTTTTAAATGTGCAGATTCTCTCTTCTTTAATAAATGGCAGTTTATAAATCGACGAAGCTTCTCATCAAGCGCGCTCATTTTCTCCTTCCTCCTTGATTCTAGAAATTGGATTAGCCAAACAACGCATTTCTCTTCGAACTCTGCAAGTTGCTATGAGCGGCCAAGCGAAAATACTACGCAGCATTGCCCAACGGCGGCTTCCTTCGCCATTTTGTTGTCGTCAAAAACAATCTGAAGCTTCCTCTCATAATAAAATTTTAAAAATATCGTAATTCCTCCAAAAATACTGCAATCTTCTCCAAATTTCACCATAACGTTCTAAATAGCATCCTGTCCATCCTGAATCATTTAGAATTCGAGTTCAGTACGGTACGAATCAAGTCGGACCTAACTCTAACATAACAAACATCATATTTAGGCCTAAAACCTTTTTACATAACTCGTATGCTTAGCAATACAATTATTGTACAATTTCAAAAATAAATGCTTCTATAATCTATCAATCCTGAAAATAGGTAGATTTTTAGTTTGGACATCTGACCTCCCCCTCCAAAGGCCAATGGAAACGGAAACATTAAGTAGGCCTACCTTTGGTTAATTTCCTTGCACCTATATTGTAAAATAAAATATAACATTGTTACAGAGCTGTTTGAGAATATTATGGTGACAGCACTATGCGGTATGTTCAAGTGAAGCCCAAAAATTATACAGTCACGCTAATTTGGATAAGGAACAGTACTGCATAGACAGTGTAGAATGCCATATTAAACCTTATCTTCTGTCAGTGTACTCGTACAACTGGTCGTGGGCACAAGTGTGGATGTAGAGAAACAGGAATCACATGCACTGCTACCTGTTACTTCTGCCATGGAGACTGCTTTAAAAGTACACCACATGTTGAGGAGGATGCTCTAATGGAAGATAAAATCGAAATCAACGTATTTTGAAATTTTCCATTGAAGCCGGATGAATCAAAATGATTGCGGACTTGAGTATATTGTCCATTCTTCTTCTACTTTTTTGAATCGCTCACTTTGGGGTACGTCTATTCAATCACTTCTTAGATGCTTGTTCTCTCCTTTTCTCCCAATACTTCATCATTCTGTCTAATCTCCTCTTCCTTTCCTCTTCTGGTATCTGCATCGGTTGTCTAGTGTCGACTCAGGCTTGGAACTTCTTAGTGTTGTCTTTGGTCACGGTTTTGGCTGTGCTATTCATTAACATGAGTTCAGTAATCTGGAGTTCCTGCAGGTCTTTTTTCACTTCCGTAAAACAATTAGGTTTTATCTTCGTTTTGGAAAATAAGTTAAAGATGTGCTTGGTTATTCGGGAAGGATTCATTCGTTGTATCAGTCCATAGAAATCAATCCGTTTTTATTCCTTATGGTATATGCAAGTCTCTTAGACTTAACATACAGCGTCTCGTTCCTATAGAAAACTTGTTTGTTATTTTGGAATTTAGGACCTATGATCTTCCTCAAATTGTCCTCTCTTTCATTTCCAATTTTCCCTTCGCTCTTATCTCGTCAAGACTAGTGTGTCTGTTGAATCGTTTGCCTCTGGCTTAATTACTTTATTGTCCATTCATACGGTAATATTTTATTTTGCGCATTTTTAATCTTCTTTCGATTTTTGCAAAAAATGAAATTACTCTTATGAGATCTACACGGCCCAAAAGCTGTTTGTGTGTGAGTGTGTATACCTGTCCTTCCTATCAATTCAAACACGACGAAACCGAATTGAATGAAATTTGTTACTATACCCTTTTATTCCTCGGAGATGATCCACCAATATCCACAGATGGAGAAGGATCGCAGGATCTCGTACTCCCCGGCTGGAAAAACTGCTAAGATATACTGGCGAATACACTCTGGATAGGGTCAGAGGAAATTTAACTGTGCTATAGAACACCAACTACTTAGGTTAAGGGTATTGAAAGCACTCGGAAGAACGAGAATCAAAACAATCTCGGGCGATGGGATAAGGTTCAGGTTAATGACGTCGCTTCCACCTCTATAGCACATTGAACACCAGTATATTACAAAAGATATTGCAAATTTCTAAAAAACGAATCAGGAATAAGCTATTTATTCCAGCGAAACACGTTGAAAATAAAATTAACAGAAATCGCATTAACACTGTAATAAATCATTAAATAAATTCGCTATTCTAGCAGGATTAAATAAAATAACATTAAACGTAAATTGACAACAAACTGCTGTCCCCTAGGTAACAGGAATTAACAATAGAAATAATATTACGTTACCTAAATAAAAAAATTAAAATACTTATGACTTAGGCCGCCACCATTACAATTACTAGTTGTTACTCTTTACAATAACATACCCCTGTCTCCTACACTACCTCTCATCTAATTAACGGTCGAGTAAAAATAATCTTCCTTACATCTATCAATCATAAAACCTATGTCAGAATTATACACACTTTCACTATATCTGTTTACACGATACTCCTATTTACAACACTAAAAATAAACGAATGAATTCTATCTACAAACAACTTTCATTAAATATTTTACATCTCCCTGCATTCAACAATCTCTTATAATCTCCACTATACTTGGTTTCCATTTCGGTAGTATATGACTATTCTGGATATTATAGTCCGTAAAATAAAGTAGAGAAATAGATTACTACATCTCCCTAGTCAATCCACAATAATAAAAATAATATAATAATAAGAATAAAAACTTTCAATGAAATGATAATTACCAGAATAACAATGTTCTCTTTAACCCAGAACCATTTAAATGGAGTAAAACCTCAGTCATCATAAAGATCAGCTGTTCCTACTGTTTCAAGGTAGTTGCATTGTCCATAAATACGTCTGTCACGTCCTGCTCTAACATTATCAACAATATTCCTTCTTCTCGTCTACAATTTAATATCTTCGACTATCTGTCAACACTGATAACAACATTTAAATATCCATGAAACAATGTATAAAGCACATTGCCATTACCACAGGATCTAACATTACTTTCCTCCGTCTACCGGGAATGCTACATCAACCATTCTCAAAATATTATATTGCAGCTTCATTCCTGACACTTCGTTCACGTCTGTATCTTTAATAAACCTCTGGCATATCAACCACAAATTTCCTTCCTCTCTGGTAAAAACAAACCCATAACGATATTGCAATAACCTATAGGTTCTTAAGTTGACCTGATACTACTGGTAATATAATAATCTTAGTAAATACAATTGCTCTGATACATCTTCTATAATCGTTCTTACGCGATAATCTTCAATTTCAACAAATTATACTCCTTATGAGTATTTATCGAAACTTAAATTATCATAAATATGACATTAATAACCTTCCTTCAAAATGCTTAATATATCATTCACATGTCTTGTGAGAAATATTTGCCCCCTGATCTGACAGTAAGTCGTTAATGACTTAACTTCGCTCTAATCCTGCCTTCTCGTAAAAATAATTAAACCTGTCGAATTCTAACTTTAAAAATCTAAATCGAAAAACGATCAAAAATTACTAACCATATTTAAAATACTTAGACAAGTAGTTCCGTGAAGAACTATCTTCATATATCCTACTTAGGTTAATTGCCACTATAAACATACAAAATTTCAGTTTGATTGCTGTAATAGATTCGTAGATATTGAGAACCGACTAAATATTTCGGATGGTCGCCATGTTGGATTTTATATATGTAGGTCCTAGAGTTATGTACTGTTACATGAGGATTATTGTGTACGTGTAGCATTCAAACTTCAATCGCATGATTAGGACACAAGGAGTAACAAGGAGATTTTAAAATTTCGCTCAGCTGCCATCTTGTGGTTATGGAAACAATTGAAATAAATTAGATACCAGTGCATTACAATGTGTATAAATATTTCCTGTGCCTGATTTCATTGCGTTTGGGACATTAAATCGCGAGAAAGGTCTATTTAAAAGTCACAAATTCGCGTGGCCACCATGTTGGTTTCGTAGTTACCAGTTTTTCAAAAGTCACATAGGTGAACTTCTAGTAGTTTCCTTTATCTCAGTACAAAATTTCAGGGTGATAACGCTAATAGTTTCAGAGATATAGAATGCCAGTGAAATATTTCGCACATCCGCCATCTTGTGGTTATGTAAACAATTGAACGAAGTTAGATGTCGGTGCATTACAATGTGTATATACATATACTATACCAAGTTTTATTGCGTTTGGTTCGTTAAATCGCGAGAAATGGCTATTTAAAATTTGCAAATTCGCGTGGCCACCATATTGGTTTTGTAGTTACCAGTTTTTCAAAAGTCACATAGGTGAACTTCTAGTAGTTTGCTTTATCACCGTAAAACATTCCAGGGCGATATCGGGGATAGTTTCGGAGATATTAAATATTGGTGAAATATTTCGCATAGCCGCCATATTGGATTGGTGAGACGACACAAAATTTAAAGGCCACGGTCGGGGTCGCCCGGAATACTGCTATGAACTTACCGAGTTTCATTGGCATCGCTCCAGTCGTTTAAAAGTTATTAGGGACACACACACACACCTCACACACACACACACACGGACAAAAGGTGATCTCATAAGCCTATTTTTTCAAAATTGAAAATAGGCAAAAAAATGGCTAAAATGACAACATAGAATAATGGTCGGATATTCTCGTACATCTTCAAACTGCCAAAATATGGGGCACTGATGTAAGTACTTGATTCTACCTTTTGTTGCGTAAATATGTCTAAAAGTGGTTATTCCCACGCTGGATCTCATAAACAAGGGTTTCCTCGTGTACCTCTGTCTATTTGAGTTGTCATGGGCACCTTCCTCGTACGCCTCCATGTATCGTATCTCATCATCGTATCTCCTAGAACTGGGTCCGCCCTTGTTCTCTCGTTCAGGAATCGAACTGGGTCCACCCTTGTTCGCTCGTACTGGAATATCTTCTTTTCTTCTCATCCTTCGCGTATCATTCATATTTGAGATAGTGGTATCCATATTCATAGCCATAAATTAAGAAATATAATTTTGACGACACATCAGGAGTAGATGGTGTATAACATTTTGTTACGTCACTCCGGAAATTTTCATTGTCTCCATAGGTTGTGTTCCCATTAACATATTTTGCAACTCATCATTACTTCTTGTAAGTTATTCAGAATTTTCTCTCTCAAATTCATTTCGTCAACCATGGTGGTGATGCTGTTCGTAAATATCTGTTCCCATTACTTTAATGTCTTCAGTATAAACGTCGCTCGTTGCACTTGCAATATATTTCATATACACGCAGAATATTGCTATTGATCAATAACTTGATTTCGTTAAGGGGGGACCCTACTGAGTTCTTTGCCCAAAGACGGCCAAAAAACAAAAATGAATTTTTGTCAGAAGTTGGCAGTCCAGACATCAGAGCACATGTGGATACTAGTTTTTTTTAAAATCTGCGGACAATTTATATGTCTTGCGGAGCCATTTAAATTGTGCATGCATGGCGCTTTAATCGGTCACACCCAAATTTCCTGTGCTCATGTTAGACATACCCTGTTTTTTGTTCGTATTTTTTGTTTTAAATTTCTGGCAAAAGCTCAGATAATGTACAGAATATATAAGTGCTGTCTTCTCTCGGTGTATATGGTAACCAGACGCACATTTCATATTAGAAACTATTAGAAAATATGGTTTTTAGTTTCCCTTTACTTTATTGTTGGAAACTTCATTGATTTGAAATGTTATAGTAACTGGAAAGGATCGCTTTCTTTGAATTGAGTTCAAATTAAGTGATTATGTGATTACAGGGTACAGGAAGCACATTGTTTGTAAGGAACTGTTATTGTTTTGAAGTTGCCTCGTGATTTTATAACTTGCTCTAGCCTTACTTATTTGATTTGTGGATATTTTATTGGTTGTGTGGTGTGATGTGTATAAAATGCACTCCATTCATAGTCGTTGGAAGAAGCCTAGGAGAAGGAAATCAAAAAAGTTTGAAAGGGCTAGTGTAAATATTAGAAAGCGATGGGGTGTAAAGTTGTTGATAGTGAATCAAAACCTAAACATCCTTTTCCACAAAATCAAGAAACTCAGAAACTGAAAATGTCCCTTTTAGGGAGAGAAATAAGTGACAGTGTACATAAGATAAGCAAAGACATAGACGAGGTGCGAAAAAAGAAGATCATAGCTAGGAGCAAACATGACATAAAAAAATGCTAGAAAAAGGTGAGATTGGCAAAAACCAAGACAGAAGAATGAAAAAAGTACAAGGAAGGGGATATGTATGGTGCTGGCAAGGTCTGAGGCAGGTATGTTTATTTGAAACGTATCTGCTTGCTAAAATGACTTTTGCTCGAAAGTGTATTTTGTTTAGGGTTCAAAATGCTCTATACGCATCAGTTTTGATGAAAATGACTTGAAATTTAATATACACATACAATTTCATAGTATTCATAATTTTTAGTACCGTATTCACTTTGAAAATGGTTGGTAAATTTTTGAATTATGATGTGCCAGGCCATGGAATATTGGAGTTTTTTGTAAGTTTTATTCAATGTACCAAAAAATACCTTTATAACATAGAAGTACTAACCAGACTATAAAAATAATACTACAATTTATTACTTAGTCCTTAAGTATAATGAAATTTTTTTGAGATGGAATATGTAAAATTGTTGCACCTGGGACATTTTGAAAATCAATTTTTTTTATGATCATATTTTCAAAACTAACCACTCAATCCGGTTATAATTTAAGGGAATTCTTCATGTTACTAACAACAACTCAGTCCTAGAATTTCATGTATATTGGTGGTAATTACTAAGGCCCGGGTAGTTATGGGTTTAAATATTTATATGTAACTAAATATTTTCTATTTATTTACATATTTTTGCCGTTCTTAGCCTACTTTCCATTTTTGCAAAAAATGAAAGTAGACATGAGATCTACACAGGGCCAAAAATTGTGTCTCTGTTTGTGTGTGTATGTGTGTGTGTGAGTGTGTGTACTCTGTATGTCTGTCCCTCCCTATCAATTCAAATGCGGTGAAACTGAATTGAACGAAATTTGGTACAGAGGTAGCACTAGCAAAGGACACCCCAGTGTCATATTTTATATTTTATATCGCCGCCATCCTTACCAAAGCTGAATGGCGGCCACTAAAACGTTCAAAACCTAAAATCAAATTACGACTGAACTAATCATTCGATCTCTACCAAATTTGGTAACAACATACCTTTATATAACCGACAGCAGTGGCTACGCTGGTTAAAGCGCAACGTTAGGTCATGGGGCCAAGCTCTCTGCTGACTCGGTAGACGCGTGGGTTCGAGCCCCACCGTCGGCCGTCCTTGAAATGGTTTTCCGTGGTTTCCCATTTTCAACACCAGGCAAATGCTGGGACGGTAACTGCTGACAGGCCACGGCCGCTTCCTTCCACATCCTTGCCCAGATTCATTCATCTTCTTCCATTCCATCTCTCATCCCGACGCGCAGGTCGCCCACGGGCGTCGACTAGAAAGACCTGCACTCGGCCTCTCAGGAGGCCACACGACCAAAAAAAAAAACATTTATATAGGAAGCGTCTTTCACCAGGATGGTGGCCATGTGCAATATGCAAACATTATAATCAATAGCTTAAGACCCACCAATTCCGATTGTCGAGCCAAGGGTGGTTTAAGTGGTATCCTAAAGGGCGTAATCCGTTATTAATTTAATATTATAATATTATACTGTATGAGTGGCTTAAATGAGCTGAGCCATCTCTGTCACATGACGAGCTGGCAGCTGGCCCCTTGTGCCTTTCCTATAGTTCAGTAGTTTTACCTATGTTGTATGTGATATAGCCTACAGATACAAATAATATAAACTTCGTATGAAATGATTTATAATGAAGATGTACTACAGTGAAGAAATCGTTTATTTCTCGACATTATTGGCTAACACGTTGTATCTAAGTCAGTTAATAACACTCCGGAGTTAAGGGCAGCTCTGGGCTAGAGCGTCAGTTTCACACGAGTTTGACTGGGGATCGAATACTACTAGAGTTTACTTTTCGTTTTTCTTGAATTATTTGTATAAATGATGTGCACGAGCTCTTTACACAGATACTAAATAAAATGCCATTTAGCTCAAAGGAGAGGCTAATGTTTACACTCGTTTATTAATAATCAAAGCTCCGGCATTGCACATAAACAGAAGACATTAGAGAAAGGAGAATAGAAGAACAAGATACATGTCATCAACCACAGCCTTCTAAATGCCTCTGTACGGTGCTGTCCTATTGCGGATTACGTGGGCAATTGTTCCAAACATTCTGCTTTTTGAATCCCTGCCTCCTCAATTATTGCAATTTTGTATTACTTCAACTTGTAGCCACGACCGCGCTCCGAGTACCTTTAAGCACTGCCAACTAGATCGCCTCCCTCCCGGCTGCTTTAAACTGCCTGCTCCTTCAACAGAGACATACAGGTCATATATTAATTCACTGCCAGGTTGCAGCACCAACCTACTGTGATCGCCGCGGATTTTAAAGGGGAAGATTCCTAAAACCAAGGATTCTTAAGTTTGGAGGCTTAATATCAAGATTAAAGGACGTGAATGCATTACAATAAGTTAGTAGTTTTGTTATTAAATCTTCATAAAGTGTATAATATTGATTTTGGCACTTACTGGCTAATTATCAATATAAAAGAAAACAAACAATACATGGTGGTAGAGGTGATTGTTTTAGGTATGAAGACAAAGAGTTATAAGTATACCCATACATTTAGGAGAAAGTAGGCTATATGTTCTTTGCTGAATACCTTGAGTATAATTAAATACATATTCTGGCGTATTTATTCATAAGTACATATTTCCTATGTCTGGTGGTATATTGTACTTAGATGACTGCTGCCCACATTTTCAACCCTTGGCAATTCCAGTAATTTGTTTCTCTATTTCGTGAATGCGCCCTTGTCTCTGTATTGTATTGTAATAGTATTTAAAGACAGGAATTCCCCGGTCATTAAGTATACCAGGGGGGCTGGAGTCAACAGTCTCATCAAGCCTCCAATAGTCCTTACCTTGACAGGAAAATCTACTCGAAATTACAGTGGTCTGCGAAACTTGTGAGTATTGACAGAGTGCTATGAAAGTTTTTGAAATGACCTTTTCTTCTGCTCTTTAGAATGAAATTCGGAAACGGCACATACATGATTTCGTATCGTCTATCTGTAGTAATTATTACATAGGATTCGGAAACCGAGGCAAGCTTAGGCCTATTAAACGGGATTATTTTGTACTGTAGTCATGATTATGGATTATTCAAGCAGCTTCACGTTTCAGCCATATTTCGAGTAACTGGGGGACATAAATATCATACAAATTTAAGAACATATTTTGGAAACTTAACCACATTGTTTCCACTTTTAAGCACATAAATAAATACATATTTCTGAAAAGTTAAGCACATAATTTTCCGGGCCCTGGTAATTACAAAACATAGAAAACTCAGTAGGGTCCCCCAAATGAAGAAATATAGTTTTGACGACACATCAGGAATAAATGGTGTTCTCCTCTGTATCACATTTCTTTACGTCACTCCGAAAATTCTCATTGACTGTGTTCCCATTAACATATTTTGCAACTCGTCTTTACTTCTTCTAAGTTATTTCCCTCTCAATATCATTTCGTCAACCATGGTGGTGATACTGTTCGTAAATATCTGTTCCCAATACTTTAATGTCTTCAGTATAAACGTCGCTCGTTGCACTTGCAATATATTTTATAAACACGCAGAATATTGCTATCGATGAATAACTCGGTTTCGTTAAGAATACAATTTTGGTAACGAAAATCCCTCGTTGAATAGTTTATGGTTCAATGTCATAACAATTTCTTTCCTGTCAATATTTCCGTTATTACTCACTTCGTAAATGTGCGCACTCGTCATCTGCGTAATACTTTTTCAACGTTCGACGTTTCACAATTTCAAACTTCCGCACTTGTTCAATACTCTCGTAGTTAAATTAATAACGTCCACTTTAAAACTCTAGTGTCTTCAATTGTGTTGAGACCTGCATCGAGTAATTTATCTCATTACTTTAAATAATGGTGTACTCCCGCACATCAATTCACATACGTCCATCCTCTGCGACGTTTTCGTTCTAAGAAGCCACGAGTATCTCTACATATCACCCACTACTACTTCAAGTTAGCATCATCATAAAGCATCTCGCGCGGTAAGTTGGCGGGTATAACAATTGTCCTTACTACTTGGCAATTAGACTTCCGTCTTCGCACAGGAATATCATACAAATTTCAAAATAATGTTAGATGTCTTCACAGCAAGTCAAAGTACTTCTAATTAGCCTCACAATAGGCTATGAGAATCTTGCTAATTACGCATTTTGTAATTTTCCTATAGGTTCTGGTAAGTCATGTGGTTTTTTCTCGACACGCTTCGGGCTTGCGTCGCCAGCATATGTCTTGCTTTGTGGGTTTCATATCTGACTCCTGGCAAGGGTTTCATTTCGGCTCCCTGTCATCATAGGTAAGCTAGTTTCGCCGCCTCAAAACTTGAATTACCAAAGCGAATTTTCTGATTGGTCGGTTCCGGTGTCTGGCACGACCCTAGTATACTCGTTTTCTGGATGATTTCAGCCTCTATAAATTTTAACATGGGCTTCGTTTCAATACAGGCAAATACACGATCGTATGCATCACAAATTTGGGTACAGTACAGATATAGCACTGGCAATGTGTACCTCAGTGTCATGTTTATATCGCCGCCATATTTACTAAAACTAAATGGCAGCCACCCAATGGTTCAAAACGAAAAATCAAATGACTAAACTAAATCATCCCGTCTCTGCCAAATTTGTTAACAAAATACCTTTATATGCGACGCATCTTGCGCCCAAACTGCAAGGTCATCAGACGTACCGTTTCAAGATGGCGGTCGTGTGAATAATTCATGCATTATAGCCCATAACTTAAGACCCACCGATTCCGATTATCGAACCGAGGGTGGTTTATGCTATCATAAATAACGTGACCCGTTGAATATTACAATTTAATATTATACTATTATACTGTATGATTGACTTAGATGAGCTGAACCGTCTCTGTGACATGACAGGATGGCAGCTGACTTCTTGTGCCTGTTCGATATGTCAGTAGTTTGAATATGTTGCATGCGACATAGCCTATTGATAGAAATAATATGAAGTTTGTATGAAATGATTTATTATAATGCAGGTGTACTGCAGTGAAGTAATCGTTTATTTCAATACATTATTTGCTAACATGTTGTATGTATGTCGGGTGTTACGGACATATTTGGCTCTGTCGTATAGTGTTCGTCTCTCACGCGGTTAGCTGGGGTTCGAAATCAGAGTTAGCTTTTTTACTTGAATCCTTTTATATTTATTGTTTTATAACTACACAGACGATGTAAAATTAAGCGTTATATTGTGCATTTTGCAATGGAAATATGTTTTATTAAAAGTCCGGGCTCTTGAAACCAGATTTTGATAGTGACTGCAGCATCAAACATAAAGAAAAAGGAGGATAGAAAAACAAGATACACAGCCTTCTCAATGTCTCTGTACGGTGCTATTCTCTTGCAGGTTACGTGGGTAATTGTTCCAAACATTCCGGTTTGCAAATCTTTGGCCCCCTGAAGTTACATTCGTGTATAGTCCTCGCTTGGCCGCCATGTTCGTTTTATAGTTTACAGATTTTTGAGAGTCTAATAGGTGAAGTTCTAGTAGTGCCCTTTGTCACCCTACAAAATTTCGGGGTGATACCGGTAATAGTTTCGGAGATATAGAATGCCGGTGAAATATTTCGCACAGCCGCCATTTTGAGGTTATGTAAACAATTGAATTAAATCTGATGCCATTGCATTGCAAAATGTAAAAACATTTGCCGTGCCAAGGTTCATTGCATTTGAATGGTTAAGTCGTGAGGAAGGTCTATTGTCAATAACAGGCAACCCTTCACAAATTCATAATCAAGAAACACCAAAGATCATTACAGCTGAAGAGAAATGGACGGAAGTCATAGGCAGGAAACAAAGACAACTACCACGACATCAAGCATCTATAACAGGCACAGGAACAGAAGACGTAAACCTACAAGCTGTAGAAAAGATGGCCTGGATATTTATAGGAAGAGTGCAACAGGGAACTACAGCCGAGTCCATAAGGAAATTCCTCATCAAAAAGGAAATGAGAAATAATATGCGAAGAATTATTAACGAAATTTAATACAAAGCATTTCAAAGTGGGAATTACATTTAATTACCTGGAAAGAATAAATAAAGAAGACTTTTGGCCAAAAAACATCGCCGTAAGACGTTTTCAGAGTAATACAAGGACACAACCAGAATAAAACAGATGAGTGGTGTATGAGTAACTCAAAAAATGGAGAAAATGTGAGAAAAGACAACTTACAAATAATGTTATGGAACATTGAAGGTTTGAAATACGCACTTAGCTTAGCACCCAAGGATTGCCTGAGTGGATTCGACGCAGTATTATTAACACGCAGAATATTACTGTATACATCTTCAAGCGCAACAAGGAGAAAGAGGAAGACCTGCTTGTGGAAGCCATGGTTGACGCCAATAATCTCAGAAATTAAATTATATCACTCTCTGCTAATTGAAACACAATACATCACAATTATTACCTGTTACTTTCAACCACATACAACGGTCATGGAGATAATAGATGAAGTAGGGACATAATCTCACTGGGTAGGCACGACATCCCTCTAATCCTAGCTGGAGACTTAAATTGTAGGCTGGATGTACAAAACTATAAAACAACTTTAGTAATTGAAAAAAATGCAGGAAGATGGCCTACGCCTACTGAATAACCACAACGTACCTACATATATATGCCATAATGGGAAAAGTGCGATAGACGTTGCGCTTATAAGAGGTCACATAAAAGGAGAAATTACTCCACTATGGGCAGCAAATCATACACCTATAAGAAAACATATTCCTTTGAAAATAGTAATACAGGGAGACTGGTGTACAACAAAGAGGCAAAGTAAACAGCTCATATCAAGGAAGATAGACTGTGGGAAAGTAGAAGGTAGATCCAACCTTATAAAGAAAATAGAAACACTAACAGAAGATTCAAAACTAGATGAAGCAGTACAAGACCTTGAAGAACTCTTAATACAAGCCACAAACCCTAGGAATGATCGAAAGGCAAAACAATGGTTCGACCAAGAATGCTACCTATCTAAAAAGGACGTATTGGGACTCTTACACCAGCTAAGGACGAATTGCGAGAGTATTATTTTCCTTCAAGAATATAACAAGGAATGAGGTGACTAGAAGACACTGATACGTGAGAAGAAAAGGACTTTCTGGGAAGCGGAAGGAAAAAGAATCGTGGAAGAGGCCAAGAATGACCCTTACATCGCTCAACGCCCTAGGAAACAGGCACAGACACACTACATCAATATGCAAAAATGGTCGACACACTTTAACGATCCACTCAACTGGGCAGGAATAACAAACATACCAGAAAACACAAAGGGAACCGACCAAACAACGACATTGGATTGGACTCCATTAACAACAAAGTAACTTCGTAATATAATCGCAAGCATAAAAAAAACGCAAAGTTGCTGGGTCAGAAACATATTCGGTGAATACATAAAAGACACGGCACACCTCCCATTTCCAGTATGGACGAAATTATATAATAAATGTATCGAGACGGCATCAATACCAGAGAGATGGAGACAGTCTACAATAAACGTTCTCTATAAAGGCACAGGCGACCCATATGATACAAATATAAGAGGCATTGCGCTGGAGAATATACCGTTCAAGATATTCTTTAAATTAATAACAGAAAGAACCAAAGAAGAAATAGATGTACAACTACCAGAAACACAATTTGGATTTAGGAAAGGAAGATCAACTCTTTCCGCAATAGAACTATTATTAAATAACATTTGGCAAGTGATGGAAAGAAAATATACATTTTTCGCAGTATTTATAGAATTCACAAAAGCATTTGATCTCATAAACCGTGATCTTGTGAAACTGTAGCTGGAAAAAGCTCTAGATAGAGATAATGTATGGACAAGGATTATACATAAGATACTACATTGGAACAACATAAGAATCTCGGATAATATATCACTTTCTGATCCGATAATTCAGACGAATGGAGTACTACAGGGTGACCCAATCATCCCTTTGCTCTTCATCCTAGCAACGGAAGACATAATGAGAATAACTCAAAAGAGAGATATTGTATCATATGCGTACGCTGATGACTTTGTGATCGGATCATAGAACATCATAAAACTACAGAACATTCTAAAAGACATGGAGGAATGGTGCACTGAATATAATTTTGACATCAACACATCTAAGACACAAATGATGGTGTTTCGACAAGGAGGAAAGATACCAACCGGAACAGAAATTTTCATACAGAAAAAAAATAATAAAAATAGTAACAGAATTCAAATATCTAGGCCTCACTCTACAAAAGTGCAAAATGCTTTACAAAACACGTGACAGAAAAAATCACACAAGCAGTTCGGGCGATGCACGAAATAAGATATATAAGAACACTCGACCTCGAGACAGCAATGGCATTAGTCAAAAATAAAATAATGCCAGAATTGACATACGGAATAGATATCATATGGCATTTCCTTACAGAAAAGAATCTATCATCACTGGAAAGTTTTAAAGCATTATACATTAAAAAAAAGCGATTGGAGTTTCCAGGACGACCAAATCACGGCTAGTCTACCTCCTCGCGCGAGAAACATTCCTAATTGAAGACTTTAGAACGCTTCTAATTTTACCTGGCACAAGAGGTTCGGAAAACCTATTAACGACTCGCAGAAGGAAAAGAGAATAAATCCCACTTGAATTTTATGGAATGGGGGCCATGTTTGACCGCGCGTGGACATTAGCTAGCTTTCAGATGAGGCACATGTTCACACGCCTGGCAGTTCATGGTTTTCACCATATGATTTGCACAAATAAAGCATACCATGATCCGGATGGCACATGCGTATGTCAGCTATGCGGACACACATGTGAACGCTACCATATAGAAAAATGCAGCAAAAGAATAAAGTCCATAAAAGACTACGCTACCCATGGTGCAGGTGCGCAAACATAGTGTTTATAAATGTACTGGCTGAACCCGGCATGCGTTGCAACGCAAATCAAAGAAAGTGTCGGCGTTGTAATTTTGTTTCTTGAAGTGCTTTTGAATACAAAATTATTTTTTTCATCTTCCGCTAACTGCCTTCAAACTATCGTAAACTGGATTAACTAATTTAGAAACATTTGTGGGAAGGACCACAATACCTCTCCAAAGTTTCATTGCAATCGGATGAATGGCATATGAATACATACGAAATTTAATTTATACGATTCGTGTGTTGTCACTCATTTGTTGAATCAACTAGTTCGCTACCTACTGTGAAGTGGACTTACTAAGTTAGAAACCTACACGTAAGTATACACAACAACTCATCAAAGTTTCATCGCAATCAATGAATGGTATATGAACGCATACAGGATTTTGTTGAAACGCATCAAGCGTCGTCACTCATTTGTTGCTTCTACTCTTGCTCTAAGTATTGTAAAATGGATTTACTAAGTCGAAACCCTACCCTGGCGTATACAAAATAACTCATCAAAGTTTCATCGCAGTCGGATGAATTTCATATGAACGCATACGGGATTTTGTTTAAACAATTCGCATGCCGTCACTCATTTGTTGAATCTACTCGTACGCTACCTATTGTAAAATGGATTAACTAAGCCTGAAACCTTCCTTGGAGTGTACTCACCGATCCACCAAAGTTACATCGGAGTCGGATGAATGGTATATGAACACATACGGGACTTTGTTGAAACGATTCGCGAGCTGTCCTCATTTGTCGAATCTACTCGTGCGCTACCTATTGTAAAGTGCATGTACTAAGCCAGAAACCCTTCCTGGAGTGTATACAACAATTCTTCAAAGTTTCATCGAAATCAGATGAATGTTATATGAACGCATACGGGACTTTGTTGAAACGATCCGCATGCCGTCTCCCATTAGATGAATCTACTCGTGCGCTACCTATTGTAAAATGCATGTACTAAGCCAGAAACCTTCCCTGGAGTGTACACAATATCTCACCCAAGTTTCATCGCTATCGGACGAACGGTATATGAACGCATACGGGCCATTGTTGAAACGCTTCGCACGTAGTCGCTCATTTGTTGAATCTACTCGTGCTCTACCAATATTGTAAAATCGATTTACTAAGTCGAAGACCATCCCTGGTGTATACACAACAACAAATCAAAGTTTCATCGCAATCGAATGAATGGCATATAAACGCATACGGGATTATGTTTAAACGATTCGCGTGCGGTCACTCATTTGTTGAATCTACTCATGCGCTACCTATTTTAAAACAGATTTACTAAGCCTGAAACCTTCACCAAAGTTTCATAGCAATCGGATGAATGGTATATGAACGCAACTGGGAATTTTTTGAAACGAATCGCACGCAATTTTGTTGAAGCTACTCACGCGCTTTCTATTGTAAATTGGGTTTACTATGCCTATAACGTTTCTGAGAGAGTGCACAACAACTCATCAAAATTTGATCGCAATTGGATGAATTGTGTATGAACGCAACGCCATCACTCATTTGATTAAACTACGCGCGCTATCTTTTGTAAATTGGATTAACTACGCCTATAAATATCCCGGGAGTGTGCTCAACAACTCGTCCAAGTTTCATCGCAATCGATTAATGGTATATCAACGCATACAGGATTTTGTTGAAACGCTTCACGTGTCGTTACTCAATTGTTGCATCTACTTGTGCGCAATATATTAAAAAATGGAGTTGCTAAGTCGAAAACCTTCCCGGGGGTGTACATAATAACTCATCAAAGTTTCATCGCAATCGGATGAAAGGCTTATGAACACGTACGGGACTTTATTGAAACTATTCGCGTGCCGTCGCTCATAACATGAATCTACTCATGCGCTACCTACTTCAAAATGCATGTACTAAGCCAGAAACCTTCCCTGGAGTGTACACAACATCTCACCCATGTTTCATCGCTATTAGACGAATGGTATATGAACGCATACGGGTCTTTGTTGAAACGCTTCGCGCGTCTTCACTCATGTGTTGAATCTACTCGTGCACTACCTATTGTAAAATGGATTTACTAAGCCTGACACCTTCCCTGAATTGTACACAATATCTCATCCAAGTTTCATCGGTATCGGATGAATGGTATATGAACGCATATGGGACTTTGTTGAAACGCTTCGCGCGTCATCGCTCATTTGTTGTATCTACTCGTGCCCTACCTATCGTAAAGTGGATTTACTAAGCCAGAAACCTTCCATGAGGTGTACACAACATTTCACCCAAGTTTCATCGCTATCGAACGAATGGTATATGAACGCACACGGGACGTTGTTGAAATGCTTCGCGCGTCATCGCTCATTTGTTGAATCTACTCGTGTGCTGCCTCTTGTAAATTGGATTTACTAAGCCAGAAACCTTCCCTGAAGTGTACACAACATCTCACCGAAGTTTCATCGCAATGGGATGAATGATATATAAATGCATGTGGGAGTTTATTGAAACGAATCGCACGCCATTTTTTAGAAGCTAGTCGCGCGTCATCTATTGTAAATTGGATTTACTACGCCTATAAATTTCTCGGGAGTGTGCACCACTACTCACCAAAATTTGATCGCAAACGAATGAATTGTATATGGACGCATCGCCATCGCTCATTTGCTTAAATTCTCGCGTGCCATCTATTGCGAAATGGATTAACTATGCCTATGAACATCCCGAAGGTGTGTTCAACAACTCACCGAAATTTGATCGCAATCGGATGAATGGTTTATAAACGCATAAAAGACGAACAGACAGATATTCCTTATATATATATATATATATTAGCTGTAACCGGCATGCGTTTCAATGCCAATCAAAGAAAGTTTTGGCGTTGTATTTTTGTTTCTTGAAGTGCTTTTGGAAACAATCTTTTTTCAATTTCCGTTAACTGCCTCTAAACTGTCGTAAAATGGATTCACTAATTTAGAAACATTCACAGGAGCGTACACAACAATTCACTAAAGTTTCATCGCAATCGGACGAATGGGATATGAACGCATACGGAACTTTGTTAAAACGATTCGCGCGCTGTCACTCATTTTGAAAATTAACTCTTGTGCTACCTACTGTGAAATGGATTTACTAAGTTAGAAACCTTCACGTAAGTGTACACAACTACTCAACAAAGTTTCATCGCAATCGATGAATGGTATATTAACGCATATGGGATTTTGTTGAAACGCTTCGTGCGTCGTCACTCATTTGTTGAATCTACTCGTACGCTACCTATTGTAAAATAATTTACTAAGCCTGAAACTTTTCCTGGAATGTACTCAACGATTCAACAAAATCTCATCGCAATCGGATGAATGGTATATGAATGCATATGGGACTCTTTTGAAACTATTCGCGTGCCATAGCTCATTTGTTGAATCTACTCGTGCGCTACCTATCGTGAAATGCATGTACTAAAGCAGACACCTTCGCTGGAGTGTACACAACAATTCACCAAAGTTGGATCGCAATGGAATGAATAGTATGTGAAGGCATACGGGACTTTGTTGAAACGATTCGCGCACCATCGCTCATTTGTTGATTCTACTCGTGCGCTACCTATTGTAAAATGGATTTACTAAGCCATAAATCTTTCCTGGACTGCCCGTAACAATTCACCAATATTTCATCGCAATCGGATGAATGGTATATGAACGCATACGGTACTTGTTTTAAACGATTCACGTGCCGTCCCTCATTTGTTGAATAAAATGGTGCGCTACCTATTGAAAAATGCATGTACTGTACCCGATATCCGGATAGTAGGCTGTCAGATATCCGCCCCCTCAATCGGATTGCCAATAATCAAACGTGCCGGCATAGCTACATCAATGAAAATGGCACTGACAGATACTATCGAGATTAGAGCACAATAGTTAACAAGAAAATTATTGTGGAACACACCAAAATATACGGGGTTTCATACTTACCTTTACTTACCTCTTAAATATATCTCGGGGACTGGGTTGTCAACTGGATCACTTAAAAGTATGTCCTCACAATAACCTCCACCATGATATTTAAAATGAACCAAAAACGAAGACGAGAAACTTTAAACTGCACAATAATTTATTTCACATAAAGAATAATTTTTAACAAAAATGAAACAACAAAATATACGTGGCAATCAGAAGCCATTGACCACATAACCATGTCCTCCTGTAGGACCTGTATTCTCTACATATAATGTTTTAGCTTTCTCAAGCTTATAGCAACGAAAATATAACAATGCACTGGGAATGGAAACGGGATTTGGGATGAGACACACATATCAATTGCTTTGCGTGTTTATATTGCACATTTTATTTATAGCCACAAGGCTATTATGAAACGCCCTTGGCCTTAGTAACACAGTTGTCCGGACCAGCTGCAAGGCACCTGTATGGTCAAAGCGGACACCCGTTCGTTCAACCCTAGCATAAGCGTGCTACCTCAGAGCTCGGCTCTCTCCTTTCAAACACGTAAATGTTCACATCTCAACTGAAATATTATCACGCAAATGTCTCACATGCTTCCTTCAAACACCATTGGATTCCTCCAACAATCCCAAATCATGATTATTTGTTTAAATCACTTGCTTAACTTGCATTGTTTAGAGTATACAAAAAAACTCTAAATGTTAATAACAAAAGTTCATTAATTATTTATAACAATAATAAACTGTTTATAACAATGTCAAATGACGATTGAAAATTTAATACACGCTTCTATTAATCACTATCATTTTAAATTATTTAACAAAGATATTTACAAAATTATTTTACAATATTAAATTGTTTATATTATTTATACAAGGAATACATTGAACCACACGTCTATCCGGTTGATAATTACTCAAATCATGTTGATATAATCGACCAATGAAGGTTAGTTATACTTAACTGTCAAATTCAGGTTTAATAATGTTTAATAATAATTATTAATATTTGTGACTGTAACCTCCATTCAAAATCTTTATCTCAAATTATTTAACACTCTTGTTAATTTTAACAGTATCTTCATATGAATAATCTTTCAAAGAACAAGAACAACATTCAGTGGGAAACTACTTCGCTCATAACGCACAAAAATTGCACAACAATTGGCCCAAAATTCATCATATATCTACATATATATGGCATAAAAATCTTCCAAACTACACACAAAAACCTCCACTATTAATGCATCAACTTCATTAATTATTGTGGGAACCTCCTTCATTATTCAAGGGCATTACTCAACAGCGACGTTTACACGTCCACTGAACTATCGATTATACATCCATTGTTCCTCTTTAAAGATTCTTATATTCATCAATTGTAATAATGACTGTTATTATTTAACCTTCGTGGGTTTCATTCATGAATCGATATGAAGTAAAAATTTGCCAATCACAAATAAATTTAATAGCAAATACGATTAGACACTCCTGCCTGGTCTATCAAAATTGAGATTAACATCTTCAAAGTAACGCAGTATACAAATACTATCTTCAAACAAAGTTCAACTAAACTGCAAAATAGTCGAATAGAATACAATTAGATTGTGGAATGCAAACATTATTGTTCCAATCTATAATTGAGAAAATTCCTATCATCATTATTCATTACTATAGTGTATTCAATAAATTGTAATTAACGTTCGTATTTCATAAAATTGTCTATAATGCAATGATAAATGTCTATGTTGCAATCATGTTCATAAGACGACTAGTATTTCAAAGATCGTCGATATCGTAGTAGATTTTAACGCTCTAAAATCTTTTAAATTATTCTTCTTTCTTGAGGATGACAGAAAATTGGTCAAAGTAGTTAACTGATTAGAATTACTTTAATAAAATGACACGCTGTCTGAATTCAAATCTGCCATAGCAAATCGTTAACTTTACAGTTAAATCGTGACTACAAAAATATGCAAATGACTGAAAGAATCTAAATCATCAGTCTCAACTGATCCAAAATTATTTAAGTATGCCAATGACATAACAATGTCTCAAAAATCGAAGAAAAAGGCATAAATCATCGAAGTGTACTGAGTACAAAAATATCAATCAAGAAAATGGGGCAAAAGGTAGGACAGAAAATATGGGGAAAATGTTTGCTCAGATATCGCTACGATACTCAAATAATACAAGAAACGTTCACAACTACCTTATCTGCCGATTGAAGTTCCAGAGAAAAATTCCCCAAAGAAGACTGCTGATGGATCCATTTCACCAACTTAAAGATGAGCTCCATCCTCGAAACAGGAATCAGCGTCCTCGGAGAATCGAACTGCTTCCTCCTCCGAAATGGCACTGCTCCGTGGATACGAGAAACATCCTTCCGGCAAAATTCTTCATTGTGCGCCGGGATAACCCTGGCCTCTCTTGAAAGTTCTCTGAAGTTCTTGCAGGAATTCGTCATGAAGTTTAATGTAGTTATTTCCGCAGAAATATTCATAGTTGTGGAGTATGAAAATATTTCTACTGTTATCTGGTATAATTCAGCGATGGATTAACGATGCATGAGTGTAGTTGGATGTTCACTACATGCTCGCTTTTGTAGAAAGACGATTAACGAAGTTCCATGCTGTTACTTTTCTCCAATGACATATGTCCCAATTGCATCAAAGCCTTAGCCTTTCATCTCAACTGCAGTTATAATGATCAAAAGCACTGCAATATTATAGTGTTCCATAGTCGAATGTATCGTTGTAATACCAAACTGTTGCACTCCACGTGTCAGCCGTAGTGTATAATGTGGAATATAAAAGTGTTTCTCCTGTGGCGAGAAAATCACTTTTGTTGGCAGCCTAAAAGTTCCAATATCTTTTGAAGTATCACTGTGAAATCGTTGAAATCTTGTATACACCTTAATGTTATACTGCCTAATAGAATTATCATACAGGCTGAAGTTAGCGCTTGATATCTTGACTGGTGGAAACGTTAATGTGCGCGTTTCAACTTCACCTAGTTTTGAGCAGCGTGAAATGGAACTGCCCCGAGTTCGTTCAATGCGGCAAGGCTTTCACCTCACGCTAAAGACACCTTACTTCACTGAATCACTTGAAAATAACTCTATATCACCAGAAATATATATGCGATCACAAGTATAAGATCTGAGCGTATCAGTATCAGTATGAGTATGAGTATGAGTATGAGAGCTCCTCTCTCCTGTGCACGACCTTTTATCAACTTCTTAAGGGGCGTATCTATCCCTACCATAGCCTGTTGCTGCGTCATTGCTGGAAGTTTTAACTTTGGCTATACTTGACGTATTTTCAAAATTCAAAAACTCAAAATTAATTTCTTCAAAATTCCAAATCAATGCCATAACTGAAAATAGATTTCCACAAATCTGCATGCCAAAAGTAATCGAATATCGTAGTTTCAGCAATCTCCGTCTTCCTTCCAAACTATCGTTCATTGGTTCGCGTCTCTCCTCCAATAGCGTAGCTTCTTCCTTAGCACAATACCTTGTTTCCTGCGACTGCGTCGTAAATCTCTGAGCTTTCTCGAACAAAATCATGACGCCACCAAGAATCTCAACTCAATCAGCCTACTGGCATGAATTCTACGTCATCCGTGCCTACGTCATGAATATCCACGTCATAACTATGACATCCATAACTTTACTGAAATTTTCCAATACAGCCATCGTGGTCTCATTATAATTCAATTTCCGGGGTCATTCTCCCTTCACCACGTTTTAAAAACAGTTGCAAATTGTTTATAAACTCTGTGTTATACATATCTCAATTCACTTGAACACGAAATTGAATTATTATTGGCTTACTCTTACATGATATTTCTACTATGTTCCTTAATCATAAGTCTCTTCTTCTCTGGGTTTGTGTGTGGCTAATGTATTCTCTCCTCTCTACTGTCTCTTCTGTCCTGAATTTCTGTTTTCCGAATTATGCTGGCTCGTAGAAGGCCCAGGATCAATCACAACATCCTGCCTTTTCTTTTGATTTTCGGCTTCTTTTTCCCGTAACTCCTTCAGGTATTGCTGGCTTTCCTTCTCTCTTTCCTGATACTGATCGGGTGTCATAACCTGACCTTGAGAATCCTGATTTCTATTTTGGTTATTTCTATTATAATTTCTGTTATAACCATTATTGTTGTAGTATCTGCCTCTTCCATTGTTGTAATTGCCTCGATTATAGTTCCAGCCTCTTCTCTGTTGATACGGACGATAACCTTGCGATCTGTTATTCCGAAACTGATTATTCCTGTGAGGACCTACATTGTCAGTTTTCTCTTCATCTGGCTTGTCAGTTTGCTGAACTTGGTCCATATATACAGTATTTATTTCTTTGAAGTCATGCCTTTGACCTATCTGTACTACGTTAGGCATTGGACTTGTGTAGTCTAACCTCCTCAGTAATTCGTCCATGCTGGTCAAATCCCTGATGTTTGACGAAATGATTAGTCTCCTCACCTCCACAGGCAGCATACGAGAAATCGCATCAATTAATTGCTCCGTTGACAATGGGGTTGCAAAAATCTCAAGCGGGACAATTGACTCGTAAAGAAATCAGCGTACCGTGTTGGAAGAGTACCTGAGTATTTTCTTGAATAAACCTCCGCTCTTAACGAATTCTGCGCTTCTATGGACCAAAATAGTTTGATTAATGCCTCTGCAAACTCGTCAAAGTTACTGAATGTGTATCTAAAAGCTCTAAACCATTCAAGGGGTCCTCCAATCAAAAATCTTTCCACTATCTTCATCTTTCTCTCTCTGGGAATGTGAGCTTCGATGAAATAATCTTTGAGGTTCCTGACATATTCTATAGGCGTCAAACTATCAGTGTTGCTGAATTTTTGCGGTTTGTCTTCGAAATTCCTGATGACCGTTACATTCCTCGGATATGAATCCGGGTAGTTTTTCCCACTATCTCGATAGTTCCACTCAGGTTCCCTATTCCTCTCGTCATCTTCCTCCCTGAATCTGGTTATACGTTCTTCAGGAGTCACGTCTCTCTCTTCTGGATCTAGGTTATATCTTCTGGCATAATTCCTATTGGTTTCGCAAGCCAAGCCTTCTGTATCCTTGTCAGTGATTTCCGTTAAGACTTTCCTGATTAACTCTTCTTTGTAGGTCTCCATTAAACTAGCTTCTCCTAGCTTCAAATTCTGCAGTTTGCTCGTCGTTTCATTTACATCAGAGACAACTTTATGAATCTGATCCTCTAACGCAGATTTTAATGCTTGCACATCCTGACCTATCTGTGTTCTATCTTCTACTTGTCTCTCGGATAGCGAATCCATCCTTACGCTTAAATCTTTCCTAATCTGTACTACTTCATTGTTAATATCTATTTGAGTACTGGCAAGTTTTCTTTCAATACGTTCCTGAATTTGGGTTACATGTTCCCCACTTGACCTATTCCACTCGTCTTTCCATACTGCTACATTTGCCGTTAACATTTCTGCTATGTCTCCTTCGATATCTTCTTTGAGTAATCTATTATGGTCTAATACTTGTGTTCTCATGACCTCTACATCATACTTTAAACCTGCTAAAGATGCTGTCGTTCTAACTGACTCATCAACTAGCCTAGTCGTTAATGCACTCATATTACGCGTACAAAGTGTTTTCGAGTTTTCTATTTCTTCCCTGACTTTATTTACATCAGTTTGGACTTTAGCAATATCTACGAAAACTGTGTTGACTTTTACTTGAATCTTATTTATGTCACTTTGCATCTCATTTACATCCGAATGAATGTTATTAATATCAACCTGAACATTGGACACATCAGTTCTAACATTTTGGACTTCTCTTTGGACTTCCTCAACCTTGTCTTGGACAGTCGCAACATCATTTTTAACAACAACTACTTCAGCCCTAGCACAAGAAATATCACTCCGGACATTAGCAACATCAAGATTCAACATAGTAAGATCCTTTTGTACCTTAGACACATCAATTTTAACAACAGACACATCTTTATGCATGTCACTCACAGCATTCTCTATTCCCTGGGTATTAATCTGTAAACGCGACATATTATCCTCTAGGTTTGCAGAACTGGTCTGAATAACTTTCAAATTTTCATCCATCCTAGTAGACAAATTAGCAGACAAATTACTAGCATTCTCCTTCATCATCTCCTGCATTCTAATGGATAAATTAGCAGACATATTACTAGCATTCTCCTCCATTCGACTAGTATTTCTAGCTTCCATCTCCCTCATGCTTTCATTCACGCTAGCTTTCATTTCCCTAGCACTTTCATTCATGCTAGCTTTCAACTCCTCTAACATCATTCTCATACTCTCATCTGCCATTTCAATACTATTTCAATAATAAACTGCTTTAGGGACATACATCAAACAGAGTAAAATAACAACATCTGAGCAACATTCTTCACCATATATAAATTTGAGCTATTTTCTGTCTTAAATCTAACTTATAATTACCTTATAATTAACCTTCGTAGACACTTCATGTTGAAATAAACTCAAGCACATGTTCAAGTTTCTTTGGTTCATTTTAAAATATCCTAACACAAATAATTTACATTTATAATCCAAATAGTTTAATTTTATCTTTAGTATGACTACACATGTCATAAGCCGGTCAAATAAAATAAGATTCCAGATCATAGGCGATTTTTCTAAGTTTCCAGCCTATTTAACCTCTCTCAGGTCGTATAAGATCTGATCTTTTCTGAGTGTAATTTTCCTAATACAACACAACATTTATTCCTATATAATCACACTCTCAAATTCTACAATTGGCTAAGACATCTAACAAAGAATCAACCTCTTTATTTGAGTCTTCACAATCCCTTTGACATCGATAACTTGGTAATCCAATGTTATTCGAACACTCCACAAAAATTGCGGTGTCAATTCTACTGCAATAACTTGGTAATCCAATTTTATTCAGTCGAACGTGCCAATCGAGACAATCGAGCCCCACCGAATTGCGGCAATCCTCCTGGTAATCCAGTTTTGTAGAACATGCCCCACGTTTTAGGGTCGCCAATCCTACTGTAACCGATATCCGGATAGTAGGCTGTCAGATATCCGCCCCCTCAATCGGATTGCCAATAATCAAACGCGCCGGCATAGCTACATCAATGAAAATGGCACTGACAGATACTATCGAGATTAGAGCACAATAGTTAACAAGAAAATTATTGTGGAACACACCAAAATATACGGGGTTTCATACTTACCTTTACTTACCTCTTAAATATATCTCGGGGACTGGGTTGTCAACTGGATCACTTAAAAGTATGTCCTCACAATAACCTCCACCGTGATATTTAAAATGAACCAAAAACGAAGACGAGAAACTTTAAACTGCACAATAATTTATTTCACATAAAGAATAATTTTTAACAAAAATGAAACAACAAAATATACGTGGCAATCAGAAGCCATTGACCACATAACCATGTCCTCCTGTAGGACCTGTATTCTCTACATATAATGTTTTAGCTTTCTCAAGCTTATAGCAACGAAAATATAACAATGCACTGGGAATGGAAACGGGATTTGGGATGAGACACACATATCAATTGCTTTGCGTGTTTATATTGCACATTTTATTTATAGCCACAAGGCTATTATGAAACGCCCTTGGCCTTAGTAACACAGTTGTCCGGACCAGCTGCAAGGCACCTGTATGGTCAAAGCGGACACCCGTTCGTTCAACCCTAGCATAAGCGTGCTACCTCAGAGCTCGGCTCTCTCCTTTCAAACACGTAAATGTTCACATCTCAACTGAAATATTATCACGCAAATGTCTCACATGCTTCCTTCAAACACCATTGGATTCCTCCAACAATCCCAAATCATGATTATTTGTTTAAATCACTTGCTTAACTTGCATTGTTTAGAGTATACAAAAAAAACTCTAAATATTAATAACTAAAGTTCATTAATTATTTATAACAATAATAAACTGTTTATAACAATGTCAAATGACGATTGAAAATTTAATACACGCTTCTATTAATCACTATCATTTTAAATTATTTAACAAAGATATTTACAAAATTATTTTACAATATTAAATTTTTTATATTATTTATACAAGGAATACATTGAACCACACGTCTATCCGGTTGATAATTACTCAAATCGTGTTGATATAATCGACCAATGAAGGTTAGTTATACTTAATTGTCAAATTCAGGTTTAATAATGTTTAATAATAATTATTAATATTTGTGACTGTAACCTCCATTCAAAATCTTTATCTCAAATTATTTAACACTCTTGTTAATTTTAACAGTATCTTCATATGAATAATCTTTCAAAGAACAAGAACAACATTCAGTGGGAAACTACTTCGCTCATAACGCACAAAAATTGCACAACAATTGGCCCAAAATACATCATATATCTACTTATATATGGCATAAAAATCTTCCAAACTACACACAAAAACCTCCACTATTAATGCATCAACTTCATTAATTATTGTGGGAACCTCCTTCATTATTCAAGGGCATTACTCAACAGCGACTTTTACACGTCCACTGAACTATCGATTATACATCCATTGTTCCTCTTTAAAGATTCTTATATTCATCAATTGTAATAATGACTGTTATTACTTAACCTTCGTGGGTTTCATTCATGAATCGATATGAAGTAAAAATTTGCCAATCACAAATAAATTTAATAGCAAATACGATTAGACACTCCTGCCTGGTCTATCAAAATTGAGATTAACATCTTCAAAGTAACGCAGTATACAAATACTATCTTCAAACAAAGTTCAACTAAACTGCAAAATAGTCGAATAGAATACAATTAGATTGTGGAATGCAAACATTATTGTTCCAATCTATAATTGAGAAAATTCCTATCATCATTATTCATTACTATAGTGTATTCAATAAATTGTAATTAACGTTCGTATTTCATAAAATTGTCTATAATGCAATGATAAATGTCTATGTTGCAATCATGTTCATAAGACGACTAGTATTTCAAAGATCGTCGATATCGTAGTAGATTTTAACGCTCTAAAATCTTTTAAATTATTCTTCTTTCTTGAGGATGACAGAAAATTGGTCAAAGTAGTTAACTGATTAGAATTACTTTAATAAAATGACACGCTGTCTGAATTCAAATCTGCCATAGCAAATCGTTAACTTTACAGTTAAATCGTGACTACAAAAATATGCAAATTACTGAAAGAATCTAAATCATCAGTCTCAACTGATCCAAAATTATTTAAGTATGCCAATGACATAACAATGTCTCAAAAATCGAAGAAAAAGGCATAAATCATCGAAGTGTACTGAGTACAAAAATATCAATCAAGAAAATGGGGCAAAAGGTAGGACAGAAAATATGGGGAAAATGTTTGCTCAGATATCGCTACGATACTCAAATAATACAAGAAACGTTCACAACTACCTTATCTGCCGATTGAAGTTCCAGAGAAAAATTCCCCAAAGAAGACTGCTGATGGATCTATTTCACCAACTTAAAGATGAGCTCCATCCTCGAAACAGGAATCAGCGTCCTCGGAGAATCGAACTGCTTCCTCCTCCGAAATGGCACTGCTCCGTGGATACGAGAAACATCCTTCCGGCAAAATTCTTCATTGTGCGCCGGGATAACCCTGGCCTCTCTTGAAAGTTCTCTGAAGTTCTTGCAGGAATTCGTCATGAAGTTTAATGTAGTTATTTCCGCAGAAATATTCATAGTTGTGGAGTATGAAAATATTTCTACTGTTATCTGGTATAATTCAGCGATGGATTAACGATGCATGAGTGTAGTTGGATGTTCACTACATGCTCGCTTTTGTAGAAAGACGATTAACGAAGTTCCATGCTGTTACTTTACTCCAATGACATTTGTCCCAATTGCATCAAAGCCTTAGCCTTTCATCTCAACTGCAGTTATAATGATCAAAAGCACTGCAATATTATAGTGTTCCATAGTCGAATGTATCGTTGTAATACCAAACTGTTGCACTCCACGTGTCAGCCGTAGTGTATAATGTGGAATATAAAAGTGTTTCTCCTGTGGCGAGAAAATCACTTTTGTTGGCAGCCTAAAAGTTCCAATATCTTTTGAAGTATCACTGTGAAATCGTTGAAATCTTGTATACACCTTAATGTTATACTGCCTAATAGAATTATCATACAGGCTGAAGTTAGCGCTTGATATCTTGACTGGTGGAAACGTTAATGTGCGCATTTCAACTTCACCTAGTTTTGAGCAGCGTGAAATGGAACTGCCCCGAGTTCGTTCGATGCGGCAAGGCTTTCACCTCACGCTAAAGACACCTTACTTCACTGAATCACTTGAAAATAACTCTATATCACCAGAAATATATATGCGATCACAAGTATAAGATCTGAGCGTATCAGTATCAGTATGAGTATGAGTATGAGTATGAGAGCTCCTCTCTCCTGTGCACGACCTTTTGTCAACTTCTTAAGGGGCGTATCTATCCCTACCATAGCCTGTTGCTGCGTCATTGCTGGAAGTTTTAACTTTGGCTATACTTGACGGATTTTCAAAATTCAAAAACTCAAAATTAATTTCTTCAAAATTCCAAATCAATGCCATAACTGAAAATAGATTTCCACAAATCTGCATGCCAAAAGTAATCGAATATCGTAGTTTCAGCAATCTCCGTCTTCCTTCCAAACTATCGTTCATTGGTTCGCGTCTCTCCTCCAATAGCGTAGCTTCTTCCTTAGCACAATACCTTGTTTCCTGCGACTGCGTCGTAAATCTCTGAGCTTTCTCGAACAAAATCATGACGTCACCAAGAATCTCAACTCAATCAGCCTACTGGCATGAATTCTACGTCATCCGTGCCTACGTCATGAATATCCACGTCATAACTATGACATCCATAACTTTACTGAAATTTTCCAATACAGCCATCGTGGTCTCATTATAATTCAATTTCCGGGGGCAGTACTAAGCCAGAAATCTTCCCTGGAGTGTACACAAAGACTCACCCAAGTTTCATCGCTTTCGCCCGAATGGTAAATGTACGCCTATGGGACTTTGTTTAAACGCTTCCTGTGTTGTCGCTCATATGTTGAATCAACTCGTGCGCTACCTATTGAAAAGTGGATGATCTAAGCCAGAAACCTTCCCTGATATATTCACAACATCTCACCCAAGTTTCATCGCTATCGGAAGAATGGTATATGAACGCATACGGTACTTTGTTGAAACGCTTCGCACGTCGTCACTCATTTGTTGAATCTACTCGTTCGCCACCTATTGTAAAATGGATTGACCAAGTCAGAGACCTTCCTTGAATTGTACACATCATCTCACCCAAGCTTCATCGCTATGGGACGAATGGTGTATGAACGTATACGGGACTGTGTTGAAACTTTTCACGCATCGTCTTTCCTTTGTTGAATCTGCTCGTGCGCTACCTATTGTAAAGTGGACTTACTAAGCCAGAAACCTTCCCAGTAGTCTACACAACATCTCACCCAAGCTTAATCACAATGGGATGAATGGTATATGAACGCAGGTGGTCTTTGTTGAAACGAATCACATGCCATTTTGTTGAACCTACTCGCGCGTCATCTATTGTAAATTGGGTTTACTATGCCTATAACTTTCCCGGAAGTGTTCACAACAACTCACCAAAATTTGATCGCAATCGGATGAATTGTGTATGAACGCATAGCCAACACTCATTTGTTTAAACTACACGCGCGCAATCTATTGTAAATTGGATTAACTATGCCTATAACCATCCCGGAAGTGTTCTAATCAACTCACCAAAATTTGGTCGCAATCGGATGAATTGTAGACTATATGAACGCACCTACAACACTCATTTGTTATACTACTCGCGCGCTATCTATTGTAAATTGGATTAACTATGCCTGTAATGATTTCGGAAGTATGCACAACAGTTCACCAAAATTTGATCGCAATCGGATGAATGGTTTATGAACGCATAAAAGACGAACAAACGAACATCCTGTTTTATCTCTATATATATAAGAATGAAAGTTTGTCTGTTTTTTCTGAATTTCTACGGAAATTTGCGTTATTTACGCGTTTTAGACTGTTTTATGACGGATGCGCGCGAAAATGAATTTTTTGTCTGTCTGTGGGCAATTGTTTGTGTCCTTATAACTCGAGAACGGCTTAGTGGGTCAACGTAAAATTTGGTACAGATATCCTCCAGAGGCAAGACACCAATCATTGATGTAACTCTTCTCTGTACCTCTCATAAAAGGGGGCCTACCCCCCTTAAAATACATGCTGAAATAGGCGTAGAAGGGCGAGACAAAGCTCATTTTCAGCCCATCAATGTGAGAAATGAAACTTGGGGGCCCTAAAGGGACCCCGAAAACCACATTTTAAGGCCCTAAAACCAATAGTTTTTGAGATATTCCCAGAAAATTAATTTCATTTAATACAATAATGAAAGAAAGCTAGCCGGTAACCATGGCAACAGAAATTCACAGGTCCATCTATTGCTGTAATATAAGACGCAAACAATTCCATTTATTACATTACTGAGATAGTTTGCAAACGGCTAGAAGGTTATAACGGAACCAAACTAAGCTGTAAAATTCATCAATACATATAATGCGCTTAAGGGGGTCAAGGGGTACTCTAGAATTTTTTCACGCGATTTACACGTGCTGGTGTGCTACGGAAGGTCTATTATATCCCTATCCCTATATTGTTATATTATTATTATAATTAATATTATTATTATTACACTACGGAAAGGAAGACCCCAGAGGACTGGAAAAAGGGAATAATTGTCCCGATCTTCAACAAAGGTAGTAGAACAGAATGCAGAAACTATCGGGGAATAAAACTGATGAGTCATTGTGCAAAGATGTTTGAGAAAGTTTTGGAAAGGAGAATTAGGACAAGGATAGAAGGAGGGATGAGGGAAGAACAACATGGCTTCAGAGCAGGAAGGTCCACAGTGGATTTGATTTTTGCTGTAAGGCAGTTACAAGAACAGCACTGTGAGTATGGAACAGATCTACTGATGGCCTTCCTGGACATTGAGAAAGCATATGACAGTGTATGCAGAAACAAAGTATGGAAGTCCCTGGAGGATAGAGGAGTAGAAAAATGGACTATAAGGAGGATAAAGGAGATGTACAAGGGAAGCGTGAGCTGTGTGAAAGTGGGAGGAGAGAGATCGGACTGGGTGGAACAGAGAAACGGCCTGAAACAAGGAAGTGCACTGGCACCGTTACTTTTCATTGTGGTGATGGATGACATAATGACCCGAGTGGCACAAGCAATTGGGGAAGGAAAGATGAAAGCAATGGTGTTGGAGGATGATTTGATGATTTGGGGGAAACAAGGAGGAGGAGGTACAGGAACAGTTGGACGTGTGGGAAGGAATAATACAAGGATATGGGATGAAATTTAGCATAAATAAGAGTGAGATGGTGATCACAACAAGGAAGAAGGAAAGAACCACAACGGGAATAACAATTGGTGGGGAACAGCTGAAGAAAGTGGAGAGTTTCAAGTATCTGGGAAGCCTGATACAAGATAGTGGAAGAAACTATAGAGAAAAAATGAGCGGGGGAGACAGGCAGAAGCATTCCGGAGGAGTGTGAGAAGCATGTTATGGAGCAAGGATGTCCCTCAGAACAGAAAAAAGATCATATATCAGACGTACTATGCCCCCATCCTGACGTATGCCTCGGAGACCTTGGCTATGAAAGGAAGGGAGAAGAGCAAAATACAGGCCAGTGAGATGAGCTTCTTGAGAAGCAGTATTGGAGTTACAATGATGGACAAAATAAGAAATGAGAGGACCAGAGAATTAATAAAGGAGGAACCATTACGGGATGGTATAGAGAAATCTAGACTTAGATGGCATGGACATGTAAAACGAATGGAGGATAAGAGGATACCCAGGAGGATACACGAGACGAAGTGGGAAGGAAAGAGACCGAGAGGAAGACCGAGAGACAGGTGGCTGAAAGGGATGGAAGAAAGCGTGAAGAAGAGAGGAGAAGACTGGACAGGGGTGGAAGCAGAGAGATGGTGGGAAGACAGAAGACGTTGGAGTGGCCTGTGTTCTAAACCGACCCGACCAACGGCTGGAAACTGTGCAAGAGGATGATGATGATGATACTACGGCCTACAACGACGAGACAAAGCTCATTTTCAGCCCCTTGGTGTCAGAAAAAAACCTCGGGGCTCCTAAACAGTCGTAAAGGGTCCCCGGAAACTACATTTTAATGCTCTAAAACCAAGAGTTTCTGAGATATTCCCAGAAAACTAATTTAATTTAATAAACTAATGTAGGAATGCAAGCCAGTAACCATGACAACAGTGTCTCTAAAAGGTACATCCAACTTTCCATTTATTTCTGCAAGAAGTAATGCCACTCCATTTATTAAATTTCTGTGAAAGTTTGCAAATGGCTATAAGGTTATCACGGAACCAACAAAAACTGTAAAATTCATCAATGCGCTTAAGGGGGTCAAGAGGTACCCTGGATTTTTTCACAAGACGTAAACGTGCGATGTGTCGTACAGAAGGTCTATTATATCTTCAAACAGCAACATTATTTTCAAAAATTCCTGAATTGAAATAGTTTATTTTTTATTTTATTTTTTTGCTTTTAGGAATTTGGGCCATTGGAGGCTAAAAAAACTGAATTTTCATGCACCAAAAGCCTTTATAATTTATTAAAGAGGTCTTCCTCTGGATGTGCACTTGACACAACAGTGTGGGTCAGTTTTTATGTGACGTGAATTGCATTTCATCTACGAGGTTTTCAATTTTATTTTCACGTCAGGAAGTACACGTTAGGTAAATTAGTTTCAGAGCATATTTCAACTAATCATTTATCTTTGTCGACAAACAGGTTCCAAGCCCCTAACCATTGCAACAGTAGCTCAATTGATTACGTTTGGTTATTAATACCGACGACCGTTCGAAGAATGGGTACTTCTGCTAGTATATATATAAGATTAGAATCTCTATATATATATAAAAAGAAAGTTTGTCTGTTTTTTTCTGAATTTCCACGTAAATTTGCGATATTTGCGCGTTTCAGACTGTTTTATGATGGATGCGCGCAAAAATAAAATTTTTGTCTGTCTGTCTGTTTGTTTGTTTCTCTGTCTGTGGACAATTTTTTGTGTCCTTATAACTCGAGAACGGCTGAGTGGATCAACGTAAAATTTGATACAGATATCCTTCAGAGGCACGACACCAATCATTGATGTAACTCTTATCCGTACCTCTCATAAAAAGGGCCCTACCCCCTTAAAATACATGCTGAAATAGGCGTAGAAGGGTGAATCAAAGCTCATTTCAGCCCCTCAATGTGAGAAACGAAACTCGGGGGCCATTTTTAAGGCCCTTAAACCAACAGCTTTTGAGATATTCCCAGAAAACTAATTTCACTTAATAAATTAATGAAAGAATGCATGCCGGTAACCATGGCAACTGAATCTCAGAGGTCCATCTATTTCTGTAAGACGCAATGCAATTCCATTTATTACATTACTATGAAGGTTTGCAAACGGCTATAAGGTTATAACGGATCCAAATTAAGCTGAAATATTCATCAATACATACAATGCGCTTAAGGGGTCAAGGGGTACTCTAGAATTTTTTCACGCGATTTACACGTGCGGGTGTGGTACGGAAGGTCTATTATAACCCTTCTCTATTATATAAAAATGAATGTTTGTCTTTTTTCTGCATTTCCACGGAAATGTGACATATTTGCCCGTTTCAGACTGTTTTGTGACGGATGCACGCAAAAATATATTTTTGTGCCTGTCTGTTTGTCTGTGGACAATATTTAGTGTCCTTATAACTCGAGAACGACTGGGTGGATTAACGAAAATTTGATACAGATATCCATCAGAGGCACGACACTAATCATTGATGTAACTCTTCGCCGTACCTCTCATAACAGGGGGACTACCCCCTTAAAATACATGCTGAAATAAGCGTAGAATCTCTTTATATATAATAAAAAAACAAGATGTTCAGTAAAGAACATATAGCCTACTTTCTCCTAAATGTATGAGTATAGTTATAACTCGTTATTATCAAAGAGTATAATAGAACTATTCTTTGTTGAAGACCTTAGAAACGATTTACCTCTACCAAACGCCACAACCTAGATAAAAACTGCTACCATCATTGAAGAAAGAAAGAAAGAAAGAAAGAAAGATAAGAAGTATATCAAGAATATTATGGATCTGGAGACATAATCGACCGGACTGGCTGCGTGGCTCAGCGGTAACGTTCTCGCTTGCTGGGCCCTAGGTTGCAGGTTCGTATCCTGGCGCAGTCAGCTGGCATTTGAGGGTGCACAAATGCGAGGGAGCCGTGTCAGTACATTTACTGGCACGTTAAAGATCCCCTTCGGGCCAAAATTCCGGCACCCCGGTGTCTCTAAAAGCAGCAGTAGTTAAAAGGTATGTAAAACCAATAACATTATTATTATTATTATTATTACATATACGACCTGCCGTGGGCAACATCCAACTTTGAGTTGAGGCATGTCTTTACACGTCTGGTTGTGCATGGCTTTCACAACCCTAATTGAAAAAAAAAGGAAGGAAGATTGTAGTTTTACGTGACCGTGAATCTTGTGATTATGAGCCACGGGACCTCCTTTTTACGTGGAATCTGAACCACAGGACATGGCATTTCACTTCGAAAATCTCACATGCTTTGACCGGGAATCGAAAACCCTAATTGAATTAACAAATCTTTCCATGACCCTACAGAGACGTGTGTATACAAACTACTATGTGAAATCGTTGTTTTTTTAACTTCAAATAACATTTTCAAGTAACGCAAAATAGGCTGTTACAAACCCTTTAAAATAAAAAGTAAAAATGTATCGTAGTATCATCTTGTCATTCTTCAAATTCGATGCGCATAGAATGCCAATGGTATAGTAATCAATGGAGCCCCACGTAGACTAGTCGTGATATCTAGTAGTGAAATATCGAACAATATAATCCTAACAGAGCGAGTGCATTCTAGCGGCCAGAAGAAGAAACTTTTCAATAAAATCTGGAAGTTAATAAGTAGGTCGACGTGCAGTTACCTTTTTGGCAGCTAGATGTCTCGAGTAAATCTGCTGGCGAATTATGTTTTAATTAAATATATATTTTACACCATAATATGCACAATATAACGCTTAATTTTAAAACATCTGAGTCATTACAAAACAATAAACATATAACATTTCAAGCAAAAAACCTAGCTCTGATCGGGTTTGAACCATAGGCATTTGAGCGATAGGCTAACGCTCTACCACTGAGCTAATTGTGTCAACGAATATCGTTCTATATAAAATGACTTACATAGAACTTGTTAGCAAATAATGATTTATACTAAACGATTTCATCGCTGGAGTATATTATTTATATATAAAGCATTTCATACAATGTTTATTTATTTTGTATCAGTACGCTATATTGCATGCAATACTCAAATTAGTGAAATATAAGTCAGGCACAAGATATCCGCTGCCATCTTGTCTTATTACTGAATCAGCTCAGCTTTTTAAAATCACGTCTGCACTATAGTATTACAAAATAAACTTTTAATTTCGAACGTGCCTCTTCCTTTAGAACAGTTAAAACGATTCTCGGCTCGATAATCGGAACTGGTGGGTCCCATGATATGGATTATAAAGTTTGCATAATTCGCACGGACGCCATCCTGAAATGGTATGGCGGACGACCTTGTAGTTTGGTCACAAGACGCATCCTATACGAAGGTATGTTGTTACCAAATTTGGTAGAGATCGGATGATTTGGTTAGTCGTTATTTGATTTTACGTTTTGAACGTTTGAGTGGCCGCCATTCAGTTTTAGTAAAGATGGTGGCGATATAAAACATAACACTGAGGTGTCCTTTGCTCGTGCTACCTTTGTACCAAATTTCGTTCAATTCGCATTCACCGTGTTCGAATTGATAGGGGGGGACAGACATTCAGAGTACACACACTCACACACACACAGACACACACACACAGACTCACACACACATACACACACACACACAGAGACTCACACACACACATACACACACACAGACAGACACACTTTTTTCGCCCTGTGTTGATCTCATTAGTCTACTTTCATTTTTTGCAAAAATCGAAAGTAGGCTAAAAATGAAAGTGTCTGTTTTTTCTGAATTTCCACGGAAATTTGCGATATTTGCGCCTTTTAGACTGATAGGTTTGCAAACGGCAATAAGGTTATAACGGATCCAAATTAAGCTGAAATATTCATCAATACATATAATGCGCTTAAGGGGTCAAGGGGTTCTCTAGAATTTTTTTACCCGATTTACACGTGCGGGTATGGTACAGAAGGTCTATTATATCCCTATCCCTATGTGTTATATTATTATTATTACTATTATTTTAATTATTATCATTATTATGGCGTACAACGACGAGACAAACTCATTTTCAAACCCTTGTGGTGTCAGAAACAAAACTCGGGGCCCCTCAAGAGCCGTAAAGGGTCCCTGAAAACTATATTTTAAGACTCTAAACCCAACAGTTTCTTAGATATTCCCAGAAAACAAATTTCATTTAAAAAACTAAAGAAGGGATGCAAGCCACTAACCATGACAACAGTATCTCAAGAGGTGGCATCCAACTTTCCATCTTTTTCAGGAATAAGTAATGCCACTCCATTTATTACATTTCTGTGAAAGGTTGCAAATGGCTATAAGGTTATCACGGAACATACTAAAACTGTAAAATTCATCAATGCACTTAAGGGGTTCAAGGAGTACCCTAGATTTTTTTCACACGACTTACACGAGCGATATGTCGTACAGAAGGTGTATTATATCTCCAAACAGCAACATTATTTTCAAAAATTCATGATTTGAAATAGTAGACTGTTTGTTGCTGATTTTAGGAATTTGGGCCATTGGAGGCTAAAGAAAACTGAATTTTCATGCACCACAAGCCTTCATAATTTATAAAAGGGGTCTTTCTGTAGTTGGGCACTTGAAACAACGGTTAGGGTCAGTTCGTATGTGACGTGTATTGCGATTCATCTACGAGGTTTTCAATTTTATTTTCACGCCAGGAAGAACACGTTAGGTAAATTTAGCTTGAGAGCATATTTTAACTAATCATTTTTCTTTGCCAACAAACAGGTTCCAAACCCCTAAACATTGCAACAGTAGCTCAATTGATAACATCTGGTTATTAATACAGAAGACCGATCGAAGAATGGGTACTTCTGCTAGTAAGAATATAAGAATAAAATATAAGATTATTTGGCTGTTTAGCTGCAATAAAAGTATTAATATTTAAAAGTTTGAACTTCGCTTTGCCGCCATGTTGGTTTTGAAGTTAACAGTTTTTGAAAGTATCTTAGGGAAACTTCTATGCTCAAGGTGGCGAGTTCAAAGCCGGCCGAAGTCGTCGGATTTTTAAAGAGAGTTAAAAATCCCTCAGTATGCCTACTTTTGAAGGGGAAGTAATGCCGGTGGTCCCATGTCATAGATTTAAGGCATGTAAAAGAACCTTTCGCTAATTACACTTGTAGGAAGATAAATTACTTGTTAGATTTAACTAATGCTCTTAGGTTCCAACGTTTGTTGCCCGGAGCCGACTGAGGTGGCATCAAGTAACCAAGTTCAGAACTAGTTGACGTTGACGGTGGCGTTTGGTGGCAAAAGTAGGAACTACTTGAAAATTGAATTTCTGGAGTCCTTACGTGAATTGAAAACAGATAACACACACTAATACAGCCATCACAATTAACACCGGTTATCAGACAGATTCTACACTCACCCAAAGTACACCGGGCTACATGACCGTGTTTTCGCAGCTCCTAAACTGGGGACCCAACCAACCCTTTATTACCGTACAAGATTTCAGGGGGGTATCAGTAAGAATTTCAGATATAAAATGCCAGTGAAATATTTCGCACAGCCGCCATGTTGGATTGGTGAGACGAAATAAAATTTGATGGGCACGGTCGGGGTTGGCCCAAATAGTACTAAGACCATACCTATTTTCATCGAAATCGCTCCCGCCTTTTAGAAGTTATTGGGGGGGGGCACACACACACACGGACGCACACAAATACACACTGGAGCGAAAAGGGTAATCCTGACCACTGCCAGAGGGTAATGACGTAAGAAGGGGAAGTAGGCACGGGAGTGAAAGAAAAGATCAGGTAAAAAAATGGATGAACCCAAACAAAGCTTTATTTAAATTTGAAGCAAACAAATTGAATTTTGAGCAATAAAGGTACTGCACTCAGCAGCGTAAAGATGAGAATGGGAAAGCTCGAAGCTGAAGAACCTATGGTTGGGAGTAATGAATACTAGCCTTGGCACTAAAAGGAAGTTAAGCTTAAAAATTGTTGTTAATATATTTGTTGTGCTCAACTTTATTAAATAAGAATACTAATAGCCAGTGGCGTACGCAGGATTTCCTTCTGGGGGGAGGGGGTTCATTCATAGTAATGTCCTATAATAAAAATGATAATTCGAATATAATTCATAAAAAGCAACATCTCAGTTAAATAAACACTACCGGACCCAAGCGAGAAATCTCGCATGTTCATAAACCACCCTTCCCCGATAGGTTTATAACGAGAAAATTAATTGCAGCATGTTAGAGCTCCAGTATTTGCAAATCGCACACTTCTAACAAAAATTGATATTAATGAAATTAGAATGGAATTCGTCACTGCTAATGTCATTTGTGTGCTGAGTCCATTGATTTATCTTAGCTGTAACACTCACCAGTTATTCGATATTTTTGAAATTATACGATTTGAGTCCTACTGATTCCTTTGACTTACTGTTTCTGAAATTCATGCAAAATGATAAAGGAGGGACCTCATAATGTTAAAATGACACGAAACAGGCGTCACAGCGTCCAAAATGTGAAGTGGACAGCAATTACGGAGCATTTTTCCTACAGCAACAGTATCGACAAATCTCACACTTCGTACATTTTTAAGTCATTCTTTAAAGAAATTATTGATATTTATGAAATTAGAGTGCAATAAGTCACTGCTAATGTCTATTCTCTTTCATTTGAATGCTCATTTGGCACGATCGGTCGCTTGTGAGCGCCACAGGAGGGATCTATACTAATGAAAGAATATATATATGATGATTCTCTTTGCATGAAAACTATTTTAACTATATTTTTCAGCACTTTAAACAATAATACAAACACAATTGAAATCATAAAAGATTAATAAGAATACGGAAAAGAGTTTAGCCCAATATAGATATTGCACTAGATACAAACGGACAAAAGTACATGTCTAAGTTATCAATCGGGCTAAACCAAAGAATCTGATTAAGTAGATATTTGCCCTGGAATTTGTTGAAGGACTTAGACAAGTCTACTTCAATCGTATATCAAGCCTTCTAGGTTTGACAGACAAGTCATTCAGTACTTCCTCAATTGAAACATCAACAGTATCATGAATGAACATCAAAGCTAATCCATTAAGGCGTTCTTCACTAGTTGAATTCCTTAAATAGTTCTTCAAGAATTTTAAGGACGAAAACGATATTTCACACGAGCAGGTTGTGACAGGTAAGGTAGCCATGATGACAAGCAAGTTATACACAACTGGAAACATGTTCTTATAGAGCTTCCACGAGTTAAAATGGCACCGGAGCTTAGGCATAGCGAACTTCCGGTCCGAGAATCTCCATTTGATTTTCATTGCCAATGAATTGTCCGTGATTATTTTCATTATTATTTCGAATTGCGGTTTTGTTTTAGGCGTTCAACTTATGAAATAAACACTAGAGGGTTGGCCTTTCTTGAATATTCCAAAGACAAGTGTCTCCTAAAAGAGTAATTAGTAAAAATTCGCAACACAAACGACCATAACAAACAGCTTGGTTACCAAGTGTGCGATCTGCACATATCAAACGGCAGTGGTGTATCATACCTTGGACTACAATTGTATTAAATTGGTGCCAATCAAATATGTTATATGGAAGAATATTATAACCATTTGCTAACCGGTTGTTATATTGGTATATTATGCATTAACTTGACCCGTTTAAATGTTAAAACGTGACGAAACGAGTTATAGGCTATTCGCCATACTGGTAGGCCTAATATTTACTAACAACTCGTTGTTTCTTCTTTAACATTTAATTAATAATTATAATTATAATAGCCTAGGTATCGATTAACACGTATTTAACCAATAATCATTTTATAATTACATACCGGTACATATTCTACAGAAGGTTACTTAGGCCTATTGCAAGAAAGCGATATTTGATAGCACATTCAGTTTCATATTAAAATCCAACCGTGCCTAGTTTTCAGTATGGAAGATATTACCGTAAGTTAATAGGCCAAACAACAAGCGACAAACTTTTTAAAGAAATGTCTACGTTAAGTACGGTACGCTACCATACGGTAATCATTGAAAAGGTAAATTTCAAAAACGAACGAACTTCATTTTGCATGGATTATTGAACCCGAAACCTTCGAATGGAGGCATGGATTGTCTGTCTTTACAAATATTTTAGTCAATAATTTAAAATAAGTTGCCTGAAAACTAAATACAAAGAGCTGCGTGCCTACTACGGTGTAAAGTTGCTCTGTGAGAAAAACAACCTTGTCAAGCGTATACATCGTGCATACAGTTAAATACAATCATTCAATTGGAGAAACACTTTCTTCGTCACGATCTTTTTAAAAATTTCAAACATAATCTGTTGTAAATTGACGGGGAAATTTGGAACATTTAGAGACTGCGAGTGTTGTAAGCGGCACAAGGGTAGCCGACATTTCGCATCATTAATACATAAGAAATAAACACATGCAGAGCTTTCTCATTGTTCACAGCGGAAGATCATTTCGCTCTTGGTGCATTTTACAACTTTTATTTCTCCTAACAACAATAATGTGCTTAGTTACATGCATGGAAAATTGTAGTACACACTTCCCATTGCTTCCATTACCTGACTACTAAACCGGAAGCTGGTAATACTTAACCATACGCCGGTGGCGCGTCCTATGGCAAGTGAAAGAACGAAAGAAAGTGTAAGCTCTATTGCACATTGACAAAGCATCTATAGCACTTGGGCTTTTTTTCAATAGATTTCAGAGTTTGTTTCCAGAGAAGTAGCTCGCCTCTAATATTAAGGGGAAGTCCATAAAATTCAGCTACATTTTCTACTTCAGCTATGCTTTGGTTGGATAGTTCGTCTTCAGTTGTGGTAACTAGCGTTTGCAATGTCTGAAGAGTTTCTTTATGGGAGACAAATTTATCATCAAGTGATGAAATAGTTTCTTCAAGAAATGGGATGAAAATAACCCGCCTATAATATTCTTCCGGATCGTTAGATGAAACGTTGTTCCTCATCGTTTGTAGAACAACAGTTCGAGGCTGAACTACAGGCACTCCAAATTCTTTGCAGAACTCTAAAACCGAATTATATGCACACAAAAACCTTGCGTCTGCATCTGCCCTCATTTCTTCAAGAGACCTCTTAACATTCATGGAGGCGTTGATTGCTTGACTGAGATCCAAATTTTCAGTTTGAAGGTATTTGCTGAGAGTAAGTGTGATTTGAAATGCTTCATGAATAACAAATACACTTATCAAGGACTCAAATTTTCTGATAGCGCACAGAAGAAGTTGCGCATCTGTAGCTGCCTTCTTATCAACCCATGCTGCTATTTTTTCTAATGCCAACAATAACGGTTTCAGAAGTTCAATGAATGAACGAACAGACTCGTGCTTTTCAATCCAACTTCTTGAGTTTACTCACTCGGGGTTTCTCTTCCATACTTTCAACTTCATTTGTCAACACAGCCTGCCTCTTTGGTGAAGTACTAAAAAAGGCATAAGCACTTTCAATTGTACCCATACAGTTCCTAATCTCTGCAACACTACACCCTTCAGAAATGGCCAGGTTTAAACAGTGAGCACTACAGTGAACATACTGTGCTATGAGAAACTGTTTTCGTACAATGACCTGAGCACCTCTGTTGGATCCACTCATGGCACTAGCTCCATCATAATCTTGGCCTACGAGATATTCTGCATCCAGTCCCACACTTTTCAAACCAGACAATATGCTATTCGCAAGGCCTAACCCAGAAGCATCATTGATAGCAATAAATTGCAGAAACTCCTCATGTACGGAATTATCTTGAACGAAACGGACACATGGTGACATTTGCTGCACACCGCTGATGTCTGTGGTCTCGTCAGCAAGAACAGAAAAGTATTTAGCTTTTTTTCACCTGATCGACTAACCATTTCAATATAATGTCATTCAAAGATGAAATAATTTCATTCTGAATCCGTGGGCTTACGTATGTTGCATTTAAGGAAGCTGTCATCAAATGTTCCTTTAGTATTGTATCACCAGCTTCTGCTCGAAACTTGAGAAGAGACCTGAAATTTCCCTCCCCTTTCTTGAGAGGCTCATCTAAATTTACAGGTCCCGAATCCCTGTAACCACGGAAAACAATGCCCATTCGAGCAAGGAAAATCAGAGATTTAATTATTGGTATGAGTTTCTCCCTGTTGCATATAATATGTTGGATTGAACACCCCTATCCAAGCTTACGTCAACAGCAGGTTTTGTACCTTTGTATATGGCGAGAAAGTTCGCAGCCTTTTCCGAACATGCCGTATGATACTTGGTTTCTTGGTGTTTTTTGAAATCCTCCTTCGCATTTTTCCAGTTCATGTAAGGAAATTTTACTAGTTTACCTGGCGATGAAGATTGTTTCCCAACGACGGTGCAAAACAATGGACCATATTTACAAAAGGCTCCATTCTTTGAAGGAGAATAAACTAGCCATTTCCACTCTGATAACCTGTTCAACTGAAATTTCAGATTCCTTGGACCCGATAAAGGGAAATTAAAATTGCTTCCAGGTGTCCAGGCATTTTCCAACAGTTCATTTTTCATATAATCATCAATCTAAAGAAAAAAGTAAATCACAACATTGAAATAATTAACATGTACCGACACATACGGTACGTAGGCCAAGGCCATACAAATACCGGTATAACATAATAGGTAAAGCATCGAAATGCAAATCAGTTACAGAAATAGCGATTATCATGAATCATATTGTAAACACACCTGTTGGCCAGCATAACCTCCTAAGTCTGTTCGATGTATTTGGTCGGTAGCCGGCTTGGTAGTAGCCGATAATTCTTCAAGTTCATTTTCAATTCTTAAAGATGAACTACTTGCAATGGCAGTGTTGCATGTAACATCTACTGTTGGTTTTTAATAATAAATCGATCCATTACGCATTACAAATAAACTGGAAAAAAAAGTGCGGCTCACGAACGATCTGGCAGTTCACAGATATGCACGTTTAAAGCAGCACGAAGCTGCGTTACGATAGTTACCAATCGCACACTTTAACAGTAAAACGACAATTTTGATTTTTCGCCTAGTGTAGTTAGTTATTATTGCTTTAAGTGGAAGAACAGCGAGGTCATCTGCCCCTCTTGCTCCGTTTAACATGTAGTTTAAGGGTGTTTACCCCAGGCCATAACCAGTAGCTAGCGCCAAAGCTGGAGAAGACTCGTTGCGAGTTGAGTGGAGGTCATTTACCACGTGAAGAACGTGTTCACATTAAAAATATATTACAAAGGAGTAGCCTAAAGAAGCCTCACTGGCAGCAATTCAAAACATTTTCCAGGTGATAGATGGGACAATATAAGGTGTCATGTAAACTAATGTCCCTGGGGGGGTTAAACCCTAACCCCCCCGTTGGTACGCCACTGCTAATAGCATAACTAATAGAGAAGAAATCTCAACTTTGCTTGCGAAAAGAAGCAACCAGGAGTGTAGCAAAATATGTTATTTAGGGGAGCTGGCAAAGCAAGTTGCAACTCTAAATTAAACAACACTGAGAAGTGCAAGGAAATGACAGACAAATTGAACGAATTGTGCAAACCAGTATGTTTTCAAAGCACATCAAAGAATATGTGAGAAAGATCCCAGGACCACCTCTAGTTGCTGCCAGGAATAAGAAATTATTTTTATTAATTTACTCGAATCACAGGCAGGTAAATAATATTGTACATACAAAATCAAAGGAGAAACATGGAATTATACATATATATTTGTAATCAAACTGTCTTTGCCCAGAAACGAGCAACTGCTATAGCATTTTCATGTGCCTTAAACAACTCCTCCTCACTGCAAGAATCAGGTCTGTACCTCTCCACATTCACAAAGTGTGCATTCTTGTAGGTATCCCCATTTCATTGGGTTATCCTTAGTTTTGCCAACACCTGCTCGTAATCTGTTTAATGATTTCCAAGTGGTCCAGTCCAAGTTGTGCCCGGCTGGTAAGCATTCCGCTGGTGTTACCCCTGCTGGAAGATGATTGATTTTGGCTGCCCACAGTTCTTCTCTGGCATTGTTGGAGGATGTGGTAAGTGGAGATGTTAACTTTAAAAAGCTCTTCCTAGATTTCAATCTATGTCTTTGAGGAGTATATCCGTGCAGTGGGTGTAGCTCACTTTCTTCCACTTTCTTTCTTTCTTTCTTTCTTTCTTTCTTTCTTTCGGCATTTGAAGCTATTTCCCGACGTATATCAGGGGGAGCAATGCTTGCCATGTAGTACAGCTTGTCGACGGGAGTCGGTTTCAGGCATCCTGTATTAAGCCTTGCAGTTTCATTAAGAGCTACGTCAACTTGTTTTGCATGGGCTGATTTCTGCCATACAGGGCAGGCATATTAACCGACGGAGAAACAGAGTGCCATTGCAGAAGTACGGACCACCTGGGGTTGGGCACCCCAATTATTACCAATGAGCTTCCGAATGATGTTATTTCTGGCTGCCACCTTCTGTTTAGTGTTAAAGCAGTGCCACCGATATGTTAACGATCTATCTAGGGCAACTCCAAGGTATTTGGGGGGTAAAACAATGCTCTAGTTCAGAGCTCTCTCAAATGACTTTCAGTTTCCTTCCTGCCTGCCGATTTCGAAGGTGAAAAGCGCAGACCTGAGTTTTCTGTGGGTTCGGCTTCAGGTGGTTCTTGTTGTAGTAATCAGAAAAAGTCCTAGAGCTGTTGTAAGCAACTGTTATGCATCTTCAAAATCATCTGTCTGTACAGTCAAGGTAAGGTCATCTGCATATATGAAACTTTTGCAGGGAAGAGGTCTTGGCTGATCGTTTGTGTAGATGTTGAAGAGTATCGGTGACAATACGCTCCCTTGAGGTAGACCATTTCTTTGGTTTCTCCATCGACTGTGTCTTACTTGGAATTCAGCATAGATTCTTCGATTGTGTAGTAAGGTGGCAAATATTCTGGTCAATCCATAGATCTTGTGCACCATTATGCGGTGTTGGACTGTGTCATAAGCTGATGAAAGGTCGATAAATGCCACCGCTGTGATCTTCCCCTTTCAAACCCATCCTCTATGTGTTGAGTTAAGTGAGTTACTTGCGCTGTACAATTCCTTTGTGGTCTAATGCCTGCCTGTTCAGGTATGAGTAGACTATCAATCATTGGTGATAACCGGTTCAATAGCAACCTTTGAAATATCTTATAAAGATGACATAATAATGAAATAGGTCGATAGCTCTGAGGGTCAGAACGCTCTTTCCCAGGTTTCAAGTTAGCAATTATGTTGGTTTTCCTCCATATCTTCGGAATCTTGTTCTGTCTGAAGCAGTTATTGTAGAGTTCCAGAAGCCATTTATGTGTTGTAGGTCCAAAATTCCTTATCTGTTCTATCCGCAAGTCGTCCATGCCCGCTGCCTTGTTATTCTTACATTGTTGTATAGCTTTCTGTAGCTCGTTTTCACAAAACAGATTTGAGAGCTCGTTAGTTTCTAGATATTCTTGCTTGTGAAACTTAGGCCCTTTCCCTCTTTTCTCTGTTTTACCATTTTTCAGAAGATGTTGAGCAATTTCATTTGGGGAAATGTTTGCATGGGTTTTCTTTTGTGTTGGATCGTTACACAGGCGTCGTAGAAGACTCCATGCCATCCGACTGCTTTTAGACATGTCTAGTCCTTCTACCATCTCTATCCACAGAGTTCTTTTACCTTCTGCCACAGACTGAGTAAGTTTTAAAGCAGCATCTGATGTTTTCTCACTAAAGGGGTCTTTCTCAAAGAGTTTCATATATTCTTCTAACAGGTGTGTGTTTTTTTACTTAGACCAGGAATGTAATCAGTACGGCATCCTCGTGGAATGGATTTGCAAGATGACTCCCGAACTGCTGCTACAAAATCATCATACGCTCCAGGACTAGGATTTATTTTCAACACAAGGCTATCCAGTGTCTCAGAAAACTTATTCCAGTTTGATTTCTTCAAATTGTATCGTCTTCTAAATGGAACTGTTTGTGGCCTTATAGCTGCAGTAATTTGACACATAATAGGTCTATGTTGGGTTTTTGGAATTGGTGGACCTATGTACTTCAGACATTGTGAAGCCGTTTCTTCACTGGTGAAAATCAAATCAGGATTGTATCCTCGCTTGCAGCGTCCACTGTTTAAAGATGGCTTAAGTTTACTGTCATGAATTAAATGTAAGTTGTTGGATTCAGCCCACTGTATCACATCTTCATCATTTTGATCATCTTCATCGTAGCTCTAGACACAGCTATAACTGTTAAAATCTCCCAAGATGAAATGGGTTTTCTGATTATGTATATTACTTGGTTTGTTAAAGATGAATTGAGCACCAGGAGGTTTGTAAACTGAGGTGACTATACAGTTGTTTAGTTCAACACACATAATTTCAATATCATCTTCCTCAGTGTACAAAGTACTGATAACCCATGTTTAACAAATACTTCACTACCATATTGGCGATGTGGCCTTTCAACTACAAGATTCGTGCCCTGTTCCTTAGGTCTCCTTTGAATTGTATCCCTGAGCGTCTCCTGGACACATAATACATCACATTGATATTCATTACACAGATTTTGAAGGAGTTCTTCTTTTGGTCCGGATATTCCTTCTATATTTATCGATATGATGTTCAAAGCTGGCCTTGAAAGAGACCGTTTGGATGAAAATAGATAATCACTATATCTGCTTCTGGATTTGAAAAGATCAGCCGCCAGACATTTCGTGGTTGCCTGGCGTTGCCCAGGGTACGCCCGTTTGCTTCCTTTTTCCATTAGACAATTAGAATACTTTGGCTACTCTCAGAGGGTGGACCGCGAAGCAAAATCTAGTCTAAAAGGAGTATAAGAACAGGGCAGTGGCCAACGTGAATTGGCCAACGTGGCCACTTCAAGATACCAAGCCACAAATACAAAATAAGGCAAAAATTTGCTACCAAATTACAACAATAAACTGAAGCTGCATAACGTATTTGTCGTAGTTAAGTTGCCACTTAAGTTTAGACAGAAAATACGGCACAGATGGCCTTGATTGGGATACGTGTGAAGGAAAAGTCCAAGTAAATCTGCACAAAATGCCTGACAATGATTGGCAAGGGCACAAAACACTTGAAGATTGATTGCTCTAAGAAATTGGGCACATCAGTCCGAAGTAAGAAATACAATGTAAGAAATCTTCAAAATAGGGCATGACAGTGTGATACCCTATACTAAGCCTTTCTTGTGAATACAGCAACTGTAGGCTGATACAGTAAAATACTACGTACAAGAAAGGGGAGTCCAAAAAATTTTATGTTTGGCATAAAAAGTGGCTTAATTGTACCACTTAGAATATTGATGTAGAAGTTAATTAATATGACACCGTATTGAAACCTCAAATTTTCCACAAAAAAAGAAAAGAAAAGATTGTTTATGCTTAAGTTAGAAAGATTTTAGTGGAATAACAAGGAAGGGAAATGGGGTTTGTTTTGAGTCTGTTCGTTATGGTTTTGAGATTTTTAGATACCCAACACTGATGGTTCATAATGTGAAACCAATTTGTCGAAGCACACTGAAACTTTCGGTGTAGAAATGTCACTATTGAGTCTTATGTAAGTTTTTCGGATTTGGCAATTGGTTGCAGTTTAAGGTCAATGAGATTTTGATAAGCTTCCCGCCATAACTGTAAACACAATGCAGCATTTCTTGCTTGATTGAAGTGCCACAAGTTGTAGGTTGCGTTAAATGGGACAGAGAAAAGATCAATCGGAGGAATGAATATTGATTTGGCAAAGCTTAAAGCAAGTAGAAAAATTACACAGAGGGTTAAAGTTTGACTTTCGAGTTAGTTGGCAATTAGCAGCATGCAGCATGGTTCCCACGTTGGGAGAAACGTTTCCTCTGTTTCACAAATCAAACAAAGGAAAATTTTCATGTTGATTCCAATAGCTAGCTTTTCGTTTTAGTAAGACAATGCACAAAGATCCCCCTTGGAAGCCATTTAAATGAATATGACTTGCATAAAATGTTCAAATTTGAAAGACAAGACCCAAAATTCCGTTAAACTGTTCGAGATTCAAATTCACACAGGCTCCATTAAAATTTGCTTAAAACCAATGAATTAGTTACTTACCTCTTATAATAAACCAAGTGTCCTGACTGACTGACTCACTGACTCATCATCGCCCAGCCAATGAAAGTTAGAAACATGAAATTTTGTAAGTAGAAAACGCCCATAAAGGAAGGATTTTTGGATATTCCGGTTTTAAAGGGGGTATTAAGGGGGTAGATCTGCATTTCATTGAATATCAATATCTCCCGATTGGTTTCTTTGGGAGATGTGCTACTTGGCATATAAACTCCTCATTAAAAATAAGAAGACACGTGTCGGAGGGTTTTTCGATGTGGTGTATATTATGAGATGAAAGGGGTGAAAACTGGGGGTTGAAGGATTCCTAACAGAGCGTGTATCTCTTAAACGACATTAGCGAGGAGTTTGAATCTCAGCGGGAAACAAGTAGTTCCGTGATGAACTATACAGCCTATTTTCATATATCCTGCTCATGTTAATTGCCTCTATCAACATACAAAATTTCAGTTTAATTGCTGTAACAGATTCGTAGATATTGAGAACCGTCTAAATATTTCAGATGGTCGCCAGGTTGGATTTTTATTTTTGTACTATTACATTAAGATTATTGTGTACGGGTGGTATTCAAACTTCAATCGCATGATTAGAACGCAAGAAGTAAAAACGAGATTTTAAAATTACGCACAGCAGCCATCTAGTGATTATGCAAACAATTGAAATAAATTAGATGCCAGTGGATCAACATTTGTATAAGCATTTAATGTGCAACGTTTCACGGCACTCGGATAGTTAATTCGAGAGAAACATCCGTTTAAATATTTATACTTCGCGTCACCGCCATGTTGGATTTGTCCTCACCCGGTTACTGAAAGTCCTATAGGTGAACATATGTTCATAGTCTCTATGAACATTAAAAAAACAGTTTGGTTGCTGTAAATGATTCATAGATATTGAGAACCGTCTAAATATTTCGGAAGCTCGACATTTAGGATTATTATATGTATAGGCCATAAAGTTATGTACCATTCAAGGACAATTATTGCCTAGGTTCATTATTCGAACTTTCACTTCGATCGCATGATTACGACACAAGAAATAAAAACTTAATTTTAAAATTTCGCACAGCCGCCATCTTGAGGTTATGTAAACAATTGAATTAAATTAGATGGCAGTGCATTAAATCTGCAAAATCATTTACTGTACCACATTTCACTGCGCTCAGAGAGTTAAATCACGAGAAAAGTATATTAAAATATTTCAAATTCGCTTGGTCGCCATGTTCGTTTTGTACTTTACAGGATTATGAAATATACATAGGTAAACTTGTATCAGTACCCTTTATCACCGTACAAAATTGCAGGGTGATATCTGTAATAGTTTCGGAGATATAGAATGTCAGTGAAATATTTCACACAGCCGCCATTTTGAGGTTATGTAAACAATTGAACTAAATTAGCCTCCAGTGCATTACGATGTGTATAACGATTACGATGTGCTGTACCAAGTTTCATTACGTTTGGATAGTTAAATCGCGAGATAAGTCTATTTAAAAGTCTCAACTTCGCTCGACCGCCATGTTGGTTTTGTAGTCACCAGGTTTTTGAGAGTCTCATAGGTGAACTTCTAGTAGTACCCTTTATCAACGTACACAATTTCAGGGCGATATCGGTAATAGTTTCGGAGATATTGAATGCTAGGGAAATATTTCGCACAGCTGCCATGTTGGATTGGTGAGAAGTAACAAAATTTGAAGGGCATGGTCTAGGTCGCCGGGAATAGTGCTATGAACTTACCGAGTTTCATTGAAATCGCTCCAGCCGTTTAGATTTCATTAGTGGGACACACACACACACCTCACACACACACACACACACACGCACACACACACGGACAAAAGGTGATCTCATAAGCCTATTTTTTCAAAATTGAAAATAGGCTAAAAATCAGCATAAAAATGAGTAAATAGGTGTTTGACCGTTTTTAGCCTACTTTCGATTTTTGCAAAAAATGAAAGTAGACTTATGAGATCAACACAGGGTGAAAAAAGTGTGTCTGGCTGTGTGTGTGTATGTGTGTGTGTGTGTGTGTGTGTATGTGTGTGTGTGAGTCTGTGTGTGTGTGTGTGTGTCTGTGTGTGTGTGTGTGTGTACTCTGAATGTCTGTCCCCCCCTATCAATTCGAACACGGTGAATGCGAATTGAACAAAATTTGGTACAAAGGTAGCACTAGCAAAGGACACCTCAGTGTCATGTTTTATATCGCCGCCATCTTTACTAAAACTGAATGGCGGCCACTCAAACGTTCAAAACGTAAAATCAAATAACGACTAACCAAATCATCCGATCTCCTCCAAATTTGGTAACAACATACCTTCGTATAGGATGCGTCTTGTGACCAAACTACAAGGTCGTCCGCCATACCATTTCAGGATGGCGTCCGTGCGAATTATGCAAACTTTATAATCCATATCATGGGACCCACCAGTTCCGATTATCGAGCCGAGAATCGTTTTAACTGTTCTAAAGGAAGAGGCACGTTCGAAATTAAAAGTTTATTTTGTAATACTATAGTGCAGACGTGATTTAAAAAAGCTGAGCTGATTCAGTAATAAGACAAGATGGCAGCGGCTATCTTGTGCCTGACTTATATTTCACTAACTTGTGTATTGAATGCAATATAGCGTACTGATACAAAATAAATAAACTTTGTATGAAATGCTTTATATATAAATAATATACTCCAGTGATGAAATCGTTTAGTATAAATCATTATTTGCTAACAAGTTCTATGTAAGTCATTTTATATAGAACGATATTCGTTGACACAATTAGCTCAGTGGTAGAGCGTTAGCCTATCGCTCAAATGCCTATGGTTCAAACCCGATCGGAGCTAGATTTTTTGCTTGAAATGTTATATGTTTATTGTTTTGTAATGACTCAGATGTTTTAAAATTAAGCGTTATATTGTGCATACTATGGTGTAAAATATATATTTAATTGAAACATAATTCGCCAGCAGATTTACTCGAGACATCTAGCTGCCAAAAAGGTAACTGCACGCCGACATACTTATTAACTTCCAGATTTTATTGAAAAGTTTCTTCTTCTGGCCGCTAGAATGCACTCGCTCTGTTAGGATTATATTGTTCGATATTTCACCACTAGAAGTCACGACTAGTCTACGTGGGGTTCCATTGATTAATATACCATTGGCATTCTATGCGCATCGAATTTGAAGAATGACAAGATGTTACTACGATACATTTTTACTTTTTATTTTAAAGGGTTTGTAACAGCCTATTTTGCGTTACTTGAAAATGTTATTTGAAGTAAAGAACAAAACGATTTCACATAGTAACTGAGTTCAAGCCGTTGGTGTTAGTTCAGGTATTAATTACTACTTTTATTTCAGGCAAATAGCAATCGAAAATATCCACATAGTTTGTATACACACGTCTCTGTAGGGTCATGGAAAGATTTGTTAATTCAATTAGGGTTTTCGATTCCCGGTCAATGCATGTGAGATTTTTGAAGTGAAATGCCATGTCCTGTGGTTCGGATTCCACGTAAAAAGGAGGTCCCGTGGCTCATAATCACAAGATTCACGGCCACGTAAAACTACAATCTTCCTTCCTTTTTTTTTTTTCAATTAGGGTTGTGAAAGCCCTGCACAACCAGACGTGTAAAGACATGCCTCAACTCAAAGTTGGATGTTGCCCACGGCAGGTCGTATATGTAATAATAATAATAATAATAATAATAATAATAATAATATTTTTTTTTAGGGGAAGAAATGCATTTACGCACAGAGTGTCGGGCTCCTGCTGCTGAGTAGCAGACTACCGACTAAAACTCCCCCTTTACTTCTGAACACTAGCCTGGAACCGTTTAGCACATTAAAACAATAATAATAATAATAATAATAATAATAATAATGTTATTGGTTTTACATCCCTTTTAACTACTGCTGCTTTTAGAGACACCGGGGTGCCGGAATTTTGGCCCGAAGGGGATCTTTAACGTGCCAGTAAATGTACTGACACGGCTCCCTCGCATTTGTGCACCCTCAAATGCCAGCTGACTGTGCCAGGATACGAACCTGCAACCTAGGGCCCAGCAAGCGAGAACGTTACCGCCGAGCCACGCAGCCAGTCCGGTCGATTATGTCTCCAGATCCATAACATTCTTGAGATACTTCTTATCTTTCTTTCTTCAATGATGGTAGCAGTTTTTATCTAGATTGTGGCGTTTGGTAGAGGTAAATCGTTTCTATGGCCTTCAACAAAGAATAGTTCTATTATACTCTTTGATAATAACAACGAGTTATAACTATACTCATACATTTAGGAGAAAGTAGGCTATATGTTCTTTACTGAACATCTTGTTTTTTCTTAAATCCAATTTAAGGGGCCCATGGGGAGGGGTGAAATTCTGGGGAAAAAACAGGTAAGAAAGTGTCATGAATGATTGACTCACAGACTCACTCATCAAACTCAGGGGAAAAACTGCTTAAAAATAAGTAAATTGGTGTTCGACAGTTTTTTCATAAACCCAATTTAAGGGGTTCATGGGGAGTGGTGAAATTCTGAAAGAAGAAAATTGAAAGAAAAAGTCCTGACACACTCACCATCGCTCTGCCAAAATTATTGAAGTTAGTAACATGACACTTTGAGGATATGATCATAGTATGTCAAAACCGTCCACTAAGGGACGATTTTTGGATATTTAGGTTCTAAATGGGTCTTGAGGGGGTTAAACCTGCATTTTATTGAGTAACAATAACTCCCGATTTGTTTCATTGGGGGATGTGATACACGGCATATAAACTCATCATTAAAAATAAGAAGACACGTCTCTGAGGGTTTGTCGATGAGGTGTATATTATGACGTGAAAGGGGTGAAAAGTGGGGGTTGAAGGATTCCTAACGGAGCGTGTATCTCTTAAACGACATACGCGAGAAGTTTGAAACTCAGCAGGAAAAAATCAGCTTAAAAGATAAGTAAATAGGTGTTCAACCGTTTTTTTTTATAAATCCAATTTAAGGGGCCCATGGAGAGGGGTGAAATTCTGGGGGGGAAACAGGAAAGGAAGTGTCATAACTGAATGACTCACTCACTCACTCTTCAAACTCAGGGAGAGAAAACTACTTAAGATAAGTAAATAAGTGTTCGACAGTTTTATTTCATAAATCAAATTTAAGGGGTTCATGGGGAGGGGTGAAATTCTGAAAAGAAAATGTCCTGACTCACTCACTCACACATTATCGCCCTGCCAAAATTATTGAAGTTAGAAACATAACATTTTGGGGATATGTTCGTTTTATGTCAAAACCGTACACTAAGAGAGGATTTTCGGATATTCAGGATCTAAAGGGAAGTTTCACAATCGAGATTCAAAGACTTAGTTCATCTGCCAAAACCAAATGAAAAATTATATAATAGTATCTTGTTGTTTAAGGTTGTCAAGTAAACACGCGCCATTTCCGAGCTCCACGGTTTTTGGATCCGTTACACGGTAAAACGATATCAGTGCAGCTTAAAAGTGAAAAAAAAAAAGTACCCGAGGAAGACGTACGCAATGCAGGAAAACCAGGAATCACCCAAATTGGAGGTAAATAAGTAAATATCTGAAATTAATTATATCGCACAACAGAAGGAGATTAGTGAGGTTATATAGTACAAAGCTCACCTAAACACTAATCGCATATAACAACAAAGAACCGTATGATTGCCTTACCGCAAAAATAACATGTGACCAGAAGAAACTCTGTATGGAGAATGAGACATACGGGTTACAAGACGCTGGCCTGTCAACAATGAAAGAGGACATTCGTCGAATAACGAACGTTTTACAGCACAAAGCACAGGCATAGTATCAGCTCACACAAGAAAATCAGCAACCTGCTACTAAGGTGTGAAGACTTTTAACAATATACATAGACATATTTTAGCACTAAAATAGAAGCGAATGAGTGTGACAGGAACTATATTGCAAAAACGAATTGAATGAAGCCAAAGCAGATTAATACACTACACGCGCCAAAAAGAGGAGTAAATATATCACAGTACGTAACTAGCAAATATAACAACATGCCACCCAAAACACAGCCCTCAACTAAAAACATAAAGCAAAAACAGAGAAAAAACAAAATATCAACCTCAGAAAGCTCGGGAGAAGAAGAACACACAAACAATGCAAAACCCCAAAGAGACGACATTAAAGGTATGTTTTCTGAAATACTATCAGAACTTAAAGATTTGAAAAAGCAAACAGAAGAGTTTAAACAAGAAACAAGAGAGGAAATTCAGTCCATGAGAAAGGAAATTAAAAAAAGAAATAAATACTGCGAAAGAGCAAATGAGTCATTAGAACAAAAAATCACTAACATAGACAACACAATACAAGAAAAGATAGAAACATTATCCAAAAGAATAAGTGACCTAGAAGAACAAAAAGAACAACTGGCGAAAAGAGAAAGGAGGAACAACATAGTGGTAAAAAGTAAAGAATTCACTAATGATGAAAGTAACAAAGACGAACTAAAGAACAAAATCAAGAAGATATTGGACACGATAGAAAAAGAAGTGACGGCAAAAAATTCAACCTATGTCGGTAAAGACAGAAACAATAGAGGTATAGTGAAAGTCAGTTTCACAAATTTTGCAGACAAACTAAAAATAGCCCGAAACAAACACAAACTGAGAGGACAAGACATATTCATAGATGATGACCTCACAATAAAAGAAAGGGAAATCCAAGCATCACTCCGACAGAAAGCCAGGGAAGAAAGGGAAAAGGGTAATAACAATGTAAGAGTTGGATACCAGAAATTCCTGTTAAATGACCAGTGGGTGCACTGGAAAGACTTAACCTCAAAAAACGGGGAAGAATAAATCAACACAACGATGAAACAGGCTTCACACAAGGAAGAAGAACTCATACTTGGTACACTAAACGTTAGAACCTTAAGAACCCAAGATAAAGAAATAGAACTGAAAACGCACTTGAAAACGTAAGGTACGATATATTAGGCCTCAGTGAGGTGATGCAATACGGCGAAGACATAATAGAGAAAACAAATGGGGATGTCTTTAGCTTCATAGGGGAAACAAAAGGACAAAAAGGGGTAGGTTTTTTGATAAGAAAGACATTTAAAACACAATATAAAAGAAATAAAGGGAATCTCAGAAAGAATCATAGTATTATCCCTTAAATTAAATGACAACACATTCATAATAATTCAAGTCTATGCTCCCACAGAAGCAAGTACGGAAGAAGAAATTGAAGACTTCTATATGCTCCTCGAAGACACACTAGCCGAGAACGAAACACACACAACATTCATAATTGGAGACTTCAACTGCAAGGTAGGAAGAAAGGAATACGAAGAAGAAGAACCTATGGGCCTTCACGGATACGGAACAATGAACGAAAGAGGAGAAAGACTAATACAGTTTGCTCTGGGACAAAGACTTAAAATTGTGAACACATTTTACAAGAAAAACCCAGAAAGCAAATGGACATGGAAATCTCCGAATGGGAAAATCAAAAACGAAATAGACTTCATCCTAACCAATAGACTAACAGAGGTGAAAAACATACAAGTGATAAATGGTCTGAAGTTTGACACAGATCACAGAATGGTACGATTGAAAGTGAGAATAATGAAGAAAAGGAGACACTACTTCAACAACAAAACTACACATCCAGGATGCATAGACAGGGCGGAGTATGTACAAGCACTACAACAAAACCTACGAGACTTCAACCAACAAACGGAGCAAAAAGTCCAACAACACTATACAGAGCTCGCAAATTGCATATCCCGCGCAGCCAAACAATCGTCAACACCTGGAAACAGTATGAAAAATAAGATAAAACTTAAGGATAGCACCAAATGTTTGATCGAAGAAAGAGAACGCCTAAAATCACAAGCCATAGAAAACGAACACAAAAAGCTGGAATATGCGGAAGTCAATAAACAATCAAAAAGGGAAATCCGAAGAGACATCAGAGAACACAACACTAAAGTGGTCAAAGAAATCATGGATACCACAAAATCAATAAAGAAGATTAGAAAAGAATTAACTCCAGGCAAACATTGGTTACTGGGAGTAAAAGACAACAACGAAAAAAGACAAGCCTCAAGAGAAGAGATAATGACGCAAGCGACACAGTTCTATAGAACACTATACTCAAGTTACTCTCAAAGATCCAACTTGCATCAGGACCAGAATATATCAGAAGAAAACCTAGAGGAAGAAACACCTCCAATACTACCCAGTGAAGTAAGAGCAGCCATTCGACAAACGAAAACCGAAAAATGCCCAGGTGAAGATGGAATTTACAATGAATTTTTAAAATGGGGTGAAGAAGACCTAATCCCAGTCATCACAACATTATTTAATACCATACTCACATCAGAAGACATACCAATGCAGTGGAAAGAAAGCATTATCATACTTCTACACAAAAAGGGAGCCAAGGACGACATAAACAACTACAGACCGATCAACCTAATTGTAAACCTCTACAAGCTATTTATGAAGATCCTAACCAATAGAATGACAAAGGCACTGGACGAACAGCAACCAATAGAGCAAGCAGGATTCAGAAAGAGTTTCAGTACATCAAACCACTTGCAAACAATAAATCAACTCATGGAGAAAGTTCAGGAATTTAATCTAGAGGTGTATATAGCATTTGTGGATTACAACAAAGCATTTGACTCCGTAGAACAGGAAAGCGTCTTAGAAGCACTGGAAAAACAAGGCATCCCAAACAAATTCGTTAGACTTCTAGGCAAACTCTACGACGGTAACCAAGACAGAATAAAGACAGAAAGAGAAGTATGTAACATCATGATAGAAAGGGGAGTAAAACAGGGAGACCCCCTCTCACCAAAATTATTCACCTGTTTGCTGGAAAATCAGTTTAGAAAACTAGACTGGGAAGAAAAATATGGCATCAGAATCGATGGGACAAGACTAACCCATTTACTGTTCGCAGACGACATTGTTTTGGTGGCTGAATCAGCGAAAGAGCTGGAACAAATGATAAAAGAATTAGACAAAACAAGTAAAGAAGTGGGCCTTACAATGAACCCGAAGAAAACGAAGCTGATGACCAATGCGTTAGAAGCCCCAATTAATGTGAACGGAGAAACACTGGAATATGTTGAAGAATATGTATATCTCGGTCAGAACATGTCATTTTCAAGTCGTTCAGAGAAAGAGGTCAAACGAAGAATAGGACAAGCATGGAAGAGCTTTTGGTCCCTAAAGTTTATACTGGCTGACAAGACCCAAAAAACTCACCTTAAAGGCTGAAGTTCTGGAAAAATGCGTTATACCGGTGTTACTATATGGTTGCCAAACTTGGGCATTAACATCGAAACAAAGACAAATGATCCAGAAATGTCAACGGAAAATGGAAAGGAAGATACTTCATGTCTCATTGAGAGATAGAATACGGAACGAAGATTTAAGAAGGAGAACCGGCATGAAAGACGCTATGACATCAGCAGACCAGCTCAAATGGAGATGGGGTGGACATGTAGCGAGATTAGATCCTAACCGATGGACGTACAAAATGACGATGTGGGACCCAAGAACAGGAAGACGAAACGTTGGGAGACAATGAATCAGATGGGCAGACTGGTTCGTAAAATGGGGAGGAAAACAATGGACAAGAACAGCGAAGATGAGGCAGGAGTGGAAAGACCTAGGGAGACTCGCATGCAGTGACCAATAAAACAATGCATCAACTAGAAAGACACCGTTCAGTGCACATGCAGCAAAGCGGTACATATCTCTGGTGTGAAATAAAGGCTTCTCACAGAGCGGTTACCTCAAGAAGCACACTGTTGTTCATACTGGAGTGAAGTAATACACTTGTAGCACATGTGAGAAGTCATTTGCACGGCGGACAGAGCTAATGGAACATTTTGTCGTTCACTCAGGGATGAGACCGCATTGTCTCGCGCTCTAATTTGAGAAAACATCATCGTGTTCACTAGGGAAAATAACCTTACTGCATCACCTGTTACAAGGAATTCAACGAAACACTTGTTAATTCGTTCCGGGACCACATGTGCACAACATAGTGAATGATTTGTGGGATGTTAAAGAACGTGTATAGGTATCTGCATCCAAACTAGATGTTAAAACTCCACCGGTAAGGTTTTGTATTGCATTTTAAAAAGACCTATTTGAAACGGTTCAATATACGTAGATTTTTCTGAAGAGTGAAGACTTGGCAGTTCCTGTCATTGTTCAAGTGCTTAGACAGGGTAAGCTTTGTGCTTAGTGGCAATGGGAAGCTCCCAGATATTGGTTGATGGCTATTATGATTTCCGTAATACTAATGGATATTTGAGGCCTTGATATCGCCAGACTCAGAAATGAAGATTGTTGTAGCGAATGTTATGCCAGCGTAATATAATTTACTTAATCTTTAATCAGCTGCACATCTATATAGAAGGCCCAATCAGAAAGAATAACCCCGAATGCTCCTCAGGACTTGCTCACCTGATGAGTTAAAACTTAGCAATTCCCTGCAAAGCAGGAGGCCATAGCCCTTATGGGATTTGTAATGCTATTTATTATTATTATTATTTATCTCCAAACTCACAGACGCAATAAGTCTGCAAAGAATCCAATTCGCGGGGAACTTAGACTAACTTTTAAATTCACACATACATGAAGAAGAAAACCACTTGATCGAATTATTACAAACATACTGGAAATCAACTGAAAGAATTAGGATCACAAAATTTAATTTATTTTCGACTCTGTTGAAATGTAAATGGGGGTCATTAAAGTACTAGTTTTCATTATGATATAGTTTCTCCAACCAATCAGAACTCAATATTTTTATTATGAAACAGTTGTGTGACCAATTAGGTACTTGATAGCTTCGCACATGAACACAAAATCCAACATGTCGGCCATTAACTACATGATTTGAAATGTGACAATCTAAAGGATATCCAATCAACCTTCATAGTTACAATGCCAAACACAACGACAATATCCGCATGAACCTTTACGATAATAGGAAAATACAGTGAAATATGCAAGAAATTTAGAAATCGACGTCCAGAAGTTTGCAACACCATCCTCTGGCAATTGCCGACAAGAGTGCACCGTCCCAAATGTTTGTATAACCTTCATCCGATCGCGCCCCATTGAAATGGACGCGCGTAGAGCTCCTCTGATCGTTACAAAGACCGAAAAATGCACATGTATTCTCAAGGTACGATATCCTCCGCTAGATGACAGAGCAGTAGCGGTACTTGACGGCGACGTTTTTGCTCAGTTGTTCATCGAAATACCAAGGGGGCAGTCGAGCGGTAAACTACCGTCGCACACGACCGAAAGTTTTTCTAAAATTCTGACCACCCAAAACAAAATGTGAGTATTTATCATAGTTTTTCCTCATTTCTAACACATTTCATTCGCTATTCATAGCTCAGTTGCTCATTCTCCCTCCAACATCCATACACAACACTATCTTTAAAGCTGTCATATAGTGCATTTTTATTTTTTCCACCACCGTTGTCACCTTTTTTTATGGCATTTTATTGAATACATGTTTCTATATTTACACCTCTGTGTGTCAATTACCTGTTCGATCAACCTCAAAGCCAGTCATAGTGCCCTTGAAAGTGAAAAAGAAACTCACTATTGAAAAAACGGGAGGACGGTAGTTTACCGTCGCGCGACCGCGTGTGTTACATGAAATGGTGCGAGCGCAAGAAGGATATACAAACTGTGCAATATTGCAAAAGAAATAGCACTGTACCTTAATATCCGCAACTCCAATTTCCAAACAGGGCATTGCATTCGTACGATTTCGCCGACAATTTTATGAATGCTGTTGTTGACATAAACACACCAGAACATCATTGAGGAAGCGTGTGCATGATATGAGATCTACGGAAATCAATCGATGTCCCAGCTGTATTCAGTAAAGGAATTTCGTATGCGCAACTTTTCCGCCAGATTGCATGACTGTTATATTTGGGATTCCATTGATTTGCCATCCGTTGATATTTTATACGCATCGAATTTGAAGAATAACTAGTTGATAATTTTAATTAAAAAGCGTTTGTAACAGCCTATTGTGTGTTATTGGACCAAAATAACAAAATGATCGCACATATTGCCTGTGCGCTACCTGTTGGTGCTAGTTCAGGATAAACAATGTTTCAAGGCTTTGTAATTTGTTATTAGGTAGAGAGCAAATGCTGAGCCCACACAATTCCCAAGAAAAGAAGAACAAAGCTTTGGAAGGACTTTAATCCTTAGTGGGAATCCAGCGCATGTACTCTTCACTTAAGTCAGCTGACAGAATCCCGACATATATTTATGAATACTTATGTTAGAACATATTGTGCACGATTGATAAGGTCATCGGGGGACCATCTGTCGCTGATAGCCTTCCCGACTTCCCTACCCTTCGGAACCACAGGTTGAGAGGATGGAATGTGTCCTCAGACCAGCTCCGGCACAAGACCGATAACCTCGGGGTATCTGGGTGTAGTGTGGAATAGTCTTAGACAGGCCGAGGAACACATCCCCAAAAACACAAATCTAGACTTAAGTAAAATTCGTTAAAAATTTATTCAATGGAATAAATCCCTAGCCTGGTTCGGAGGGTTCAAAATATCAGGTAGTTCACAAAGCTAATAAAAATATAAATAAATGAATAGTCTTTCCCTAAACTGATGTTAAATTATCCCTCACCAAAATCCTGATTACAGAAAAATAAACTAAGTTCCAATCAAAGCTAGGAATGTGACACGTAATGATGCTCCCTAAGCAATTACAAATAATCATTAAAAATTCGATTAGTGACAAGAGGAGATTGGACGGCAATATAAAATATTTAACTTATTTACAAGGCTAAAGTTATTTACATATATATATATAGTGCCCGTTCAGACCGAAGTCCAACGACCACATATGCATTTCACCAAAAATCAGTCAGCACGAGAATCAAAACATCCCAGGGCGCCATATGGGTTAAAGTGACAACAATAACACAACAAAAAAGGTATACTGATTTTCGGCTCGACGCAACTATAAGGATAGAAGCAGACTCTGAAAATAGCGCAATTCGTAAAATAATCTCATTTTATTAAAATATTAAAAAATTGACTTGAAATAATGCCAAAATAGCATTATGAATGCATGACGAATCATAAATTTTTGTACACAAAATATACAGGTTTACCAACACATGAACACTTATTTATTTGAACAAAAGCCAGAATGTCAGTCCTATTGACTTTGTTCAAATGAAATTATTTACAGTTCTTCAGGGCAAATTAAATTGCCCTGCCTAATTCCAAAATCATAAGCATTCACTTGTTGAAATTAAATGGTTTCACTCGATGTAGAAAAACCACTTTTTTGGTTTCAAATGTTGCAGAAAATAACTATAACTTTCCAAAAATCAATATTCCAAAATTTGGTTCATTTATAAAGTCATAACAATCGGTATAACACAACATCAACTTATATGGACATCTGAGCATGGATTCGAAGAACTTCGATATTAAACAGAAAATGTATTGTACCATCTGTTCTCGATCCAAAATAATTATTCTGAATGCATGACTCGACTATCAATTTATGGTCAAAAATTATTATTAACAAATCATCAATTCTTCAAATATTAATTTAACCATTCAAATATCATTTGAAAATATTATTTAGAAAATTGTTACAAAAATAGTAACAAATACTATTATCAAAAGTAGCAATTCTTTGTCCGAATATGAAAATGTTAATCATGTCATTATTTTACATAATATTTATATTATTAATAGGATCACAAATATCATTTAAATCGTGGTGCCTGTTCATGAAATAACACTATTAATTTATTTATATCATCGGCCCATTCTATTCAAATGTGTTAAAAATCACATGATCATAATTAGCTTTAGACAACGGTCAAGTCTGCTCATAATGAAAGGTTAATATTAATAACAAAATCCGGGTCAGCAAGTACTAGGAAATATTGATAGAACACGAGAATCAACAGTGAATTAATTATGATGGTTCCATAAAATAACCCTTGGTTATAAATTAGACGAAAGTGTGGCTTGTAACAATATTTTCAACTCCCAACATATTTATCAAAGTCATCCAACCTTCACAATGGTTGATGCTCCATTTCAACAACATCATTCCTGCGACTTAATTGCACAATCAGAATGGCACATTTGACTATTTACACACACAATAATTTCTTCCCAAATTATACATAATAATCAAGCCTTTGCTTGCTACTCAAACTGGAAGATTTAGAAGCTAGTAAGCTCTTTAAATAAGTTTACTGTAATTTTACTAATGTTTTAAACCTTAATAATTTCACATCGTGTCTATTTCTGGTCAAACGTTCTCTCAAAAGACGTTATCCAAACTGATTTATATTTATATAAACTCTAGTAAAACACTCTTTTATACATTATATTTGCTTCCCGTATCATTACTTTCCGTGTCTTCTACATTATTTGACTGCATATTTCAAGTGTAAAATGTTTCCATTGAATTACTCTGTTAGTAGAATGTGGGCGTGCGTTTAACCACTAACCTTCGGAAAAACAAGTATCAAATATCAAATTTATAAATTCACACTACCGTACATGATATGATTATTAGAAAATATAAATCATAATTATTATTATCTCAGAAAAATTGAAAATAATAATTATTATTAAATTATCATTATTATTATTAATTCCACAACTGGATTTAACTTCAATAAACCATTCGAGAAATATGAAACTCGACTTCTTAACCATGGAAAAATATCCATTCCTCAACTTAAATTTATTTTTAAATTTACAGTTACGACGGCTGATGACCGTGATTAGAAAAAAATCACAAAACCAAAAATGCTCGTGATGTTCGTCCTTTGATTCAACTCATTGAATCCTCATGTCTGAATGTATAAAATACTCAGAACAAGGCTTCCCATGCCTCGCATAAATATTTGCAACAGCAAATTACCAAGAAAAATGTTGTATTGGTAAGACAATGTATAAAAGAATTCCTGCTAACTAGGCATAAAAATAATGCAAATTGTAGCTTAAATTCTTGTAGATCTTGTGTCGAAGATAATCTGGTTAGAACCAGACCATTCCAGTCTTTAGTCCCCATTTGGACACGTACTTAAATTCTTGTATCGGCCTCCAATGTATACCCGCAATTTGTCTACCAAGACATAGCGCTAATCATATTTGTTGCCTGATAATCTTGATATAGCCTCGCTTGTGACAACCAGCTACGTCACTTACCGTTCTGTAGGCTGCACAAAACTTTGATTTGCTTCTAAGAACATTCGGAGTGCACTATTCAAATCCTCCGCTCGGAACTTAGCATCTGGGCATGTGCTCTCAAATCTGGACAACTGGATTTGGGCACAATATATATATATATATAAGCTACCGTACGTTACGATGGTGTCACTTCCCGACATTTACATTTACGTTAATCTGCATGCTAAATCCTGTCTGAAATGAACACTCGATGATAAGCATCGGTGAAAAGAAAAATCAAATCAAAATAATTCAACCATCCTACTTGACATAAAAAACAACAAATCTAACTTAATTACACAAATGATAAAAGTCATAATTAATCAAACACATACCGTATTCAAATTATTTATTAAACAAATGGACACTCCTTCCTACAAAAAATCATACGCTGTTTGCGACGAATTGTCATCCAAGTGCTTGTAAGGAAAGGTGGTAGCATGGCTTGTAAAAGCAGGGAACCCTTATTGTCAGAAGTCTACATCTACAGAGATTCTGTGGCATCGCCAACTTGTCGTCTAGAAGTTCGTGTCAGCTAAATTTAGAAGTTGTTACCTGAGTAGTGTGCTTCTAATGTCGGCCTTAATAAAATATCATGCAATTTAAGATAGTTCATCATTATTGTTTTGTTTTGATTTGTCTCGTTGATTTAAATTAATTACGCTTCTTCATTTAAATTCTGTTTTAGCAGTTATTATTATTCCCTCAAAGTGTATTTAAATTCACCTAATGACCATCTCAATATGGAGCGAAAACACTGCCGTGCCGTAGCCTGTACCAGAAAAATAAGCGATACTCCTATAATGGGTAGCACAATAACACGCGCTAAGAATAGCGAATAAATACTGCAGCCTGCAAACACATCGGTCGACGAGATAAAAGCAATCTCCATTGACGGAATAAATACCTCAAATGATGTGGGTGTACTCGACAATTCCATCTTCTTTCATAACTGACACAACAATAAATTATCTGTGAAATGATACATCAATTCTGGTCACTCACATGTAAATAAAAAAGGGAAGTTTCATCTGTGTGGAGTATTACAGAAACTTTTGCTTCAGATCGTAAGCATAAACTAAGTTCAAACATTAAACATCAATCCTTTAATAACCTTTCATAATGCACAATGTGCGACCGTCATTCTCTACAGAATTCCTAAACTATATTTCCAACTTCCACAGTCAGGTAGTCTCAATTCAGTTGCCTCGCGAAGTCGCTGTTGACTTGTGGGTAATCAAGCATATCCTCACAGCTGTTCCATCCATTCGGAACTCACTCATAATAACAAATGAACACGCACGTCCGCTCGGCATGCTTGACACAAAGCATTCACATTCAAATACGAGTAGTTTATTTGGCAATACAGTCCTATCTGCCTGCCCTCAAGAGTTTACTAGTCCATTATCATAGCACTTGTATACCTATTATAACTGTCTGCCTGTCCTAAGGCTTGTCACTTCAATCTAAAGAAAAACCAAAGAATATAAATGAAGACATTCTGAAATTCCATTCAAAACATTTTAGATCTGTTAAGATACTCCCAGATTCAGACTTTAAATTCAATCATTGTACACTGTCAATGTGCTTTTATAATGTGACGAGTGCTCACTGGACACTAGAAGTAACTTAAAACAACTGCATAAGCCCCTTTGCCGTCAAATAATACGATAGCTAGGCATGTTTGTAAGTCTGCACTCAAACTTGTGTTAATCCTGAGCAAATTATTTACAAGATTCATAACCAAGGGAGTGTAATGGCGTCAAAGCTCATTGAAATATAATGGTTTTAAAGCGGATGTGTTTAATTCCTACAATGGCCGAATTATATGTCTATTGTCTGGTGTGCTCCTAAGTGCGCCTATCACTTCCTACCGTTCTAAATGCATTCAAAAACCAACTAAAAATAATTGTGTTGCCTCTAAAAGTGAGCAGTTATAACAAAGGTTTTTTCAAGTGTATACTCTTCTTCCTTAAGCATAGATTGGTGTACAGCTGTACACGTGGCGTTTGCCATATCAGAGCATGGCATCTTCTGGTTATATTGTGACCAGAGCAAGTCAAAGTTTAATAACACACATCGGTGTGAAAAACACCCTAGAAATAGTAATGATATGGTTCCTAGCTACGGTTGCTTTATAGTGCGACATTAATTCTACTCAAAAAATATCTAAGGGCATTACATGGGTTATTTATTTATCGTATGGATTTTAGTGCCGGGAGTGTCCGAGGACATGTTCGGCTCGCCTGAATCTGTAGTTGCTTCCAGTGGACACCCTTAGGGTGAGCTACACGTTCCGTTCAATTTCAAGTAGTTCCAACTTTCGCTACCAGATATCAATGATACCTAGTGGTGAATGTTGGAACTTTGATAGAATGTTCCAATGAAATCTAACCTACCAATTTAGCTTCACACGAGTTTAGTCTGTGGAAGGATCTTTTACATGCCATAAATCTATGACATGGGACCGCCAGCTTATCTTCCCCACCGAAGGAAGGCATACTGAAGGATTTTTAACGCTCTTAAATAATCCGATGACTTCGGCCGGGTATGAACCCGCTATCTTGGGCACAGCAGTTCAGCATGCTACCAGCTCACATAGCCGGCATGTAGTCATCCTGGTTAGCTCTCCAAGCTATGACACTCAGAAAACGAGTCGTGTTCGACCCTCTGTTCCATCACCTCTTCTGTCTCATTGTGGACTAGGGCTTCAGCTTCCCCCTTACCATAGTAATTAGTACATCATCATCATCATGCACTTGATACGGATACTGATCCTCGACATCTCCTCGTCGTTGGATAGGCTTAACATAATGTTCTTGACGTTCTATGAAGTTCTCGTAAATTTATCCAAGTTAATAGTGCTTTTAATCCCTTTACTGACACAATGATTGCGAAGATAAAGTACTGCCCCGTTGCTATGGTGTCTGTTCCAACTATGTGGTAATCCACAAGAATCCTCACGGTACTGATATTAATGCGGTCGTGAATATTTTTATTTCACTGCTTACAGAGTTTTCACATTTTTTATGCGATAGGATGCACTCTCCACCTCGTGGCTGTTCATTTACGGTTAGACATGTGGTCTACCTTACTTCACAGAATTACTATTTGGCTGCGAAATGTCACTGATTTCAGCAATTGAAAATTACTAGAATGTGGCGTGTGTTAACATACAAGAAATTCCCTCGATTCTCTATTATAAAGTAATACTTTCAGTGTAAAATTTCATATTTTACACTGCGCATAGAAATCGCGTGTGCCTTGCTTGGGCACTTTTCAACGTCTTCTGTCTCTTGTAAGTTGTGTCGTCTCTGCTGACGTAGTCCTGGGTTCCGGATAATGCGCTAGTCATTTAACAACTTTTTAACTCCTCATGATTGCTTCCACAAAAAAAAAATCATTTTTTCAATTATACATCCAAGTCTGTCAAACATCCACTAATTACCCGTACCTGTTGGTAACATCCCCAGTCCTCTTACATGTTTAGTGGCGTAATCTCACGCTGGGATAAAGAATCCTCGTGGTCGAAAAAATTTGAAAATGACCATCTGCATGGGTCAAAGAAATAAGCTCAATGTTCGTGCGGCTCGTTCTGGTCTGCTCAGTGGAATACCAACTCTAGAATCATAAAAGTATCACCACCCATGAACTATACGGGCTCGATATAATAAAGTAATAATGATCGTCAATCATAGACAGTCGTATGCAACTCGCCTATATCGGTAATTAAGACACTCGTATGGAAATTAACATACTCGTGTATTAATTATTGCCATTATAGGCTCGTTGCATAATGTACTATTATCGATTTAATAAGAAGAATCATTTACTCAGACGGAGTTTCGAGGTTTGGTTGGTTGGTTCCTCAGTTTAGGGTCTGCAACAACATGGTCATGTAACACCGTGTACTTTGGGTGTGTGTAGAATCTGTCTGATAACCGGTGTTAATTGTGATGGCTGCATTAGTGTGTGTTATCTGTAATGCAAGTAAGGACTGCAGGCGATCAATTTCAAGTAGTTCCTGTTTTACTACCAAATGCAACCGTCAACGACACCTAGCTGTGAACTAGGCTACTAGAAGCCACCGCAACTGAGGCGAAATTTGGCACTCATAGAGCAAAAATAAAATCTAACCTAGAAATTTAAATTCACACAAGTGTAGTTAGTGGAAGGTTCTTTTACAGCCCATAAATCTTTACTTCCCCTACGAAGGAAGGTATACTGAGGGATTTTAACGCTCTTAAAAATTCCGACGACTTCGGCTGGGTTTGAACCCACGACCTTGGGCATAGAAGCTCAGCATGCTAGCAACTTCGCCACCGAAGGTGCCCGAGATAAGGCCTAACATCACATACCCGGTGTGGACCATTCAAACTGCGTTGAGCATATTCATACACATTTGAGGTAAACGGATATTCTTATAAACATTACTTTAGGGTATTATAGTTTAAACACGTATTGCCGGTATAAACTCTATGGGAAAATTATGAAACGAAAATTGCTTCATAATATATAATAAAGGTCTTGGAGAAATTCAAATGGAAAACTGGCTTATAATAATGAAGAAACCGGTAATGCTGAAATTTTAGCTACATACATCAATGATTTGCTTAATAGTGAGGAACCAACACACTACCAACAGTATGACCTACATGCGAAAAATAAAACATCTTTAGCAAATGTTATACCACCAAATTACAATGAAGAGCTAACAGCAATTGATTCGCTTAAGAATTACATGGCAGCATGAGAGAATCAACTAGTTACGGATATATGGAAGAATTGAAATGAACAAATTATTTGGAATGTACATAAACACCTCTTATACATTTGGAATAATAAAACATTACCTAAAATGTGGATCATGGCGATAATACATCCATTACATAAAAAAGGTGATGGACCAATCACAAACAATATTATCAGGTGATATCTCTGCTGGATATCACTTACAAGATTTCCTCAAAGATTGTATATACATGAATTCAAGGACAGCTTGATTGCGAACTTGCAGAATATCAAGGAGGTTGTCGTCCAGGAAGAAGTTGTCCACATCAAATTATCAGTTTAAACTGGACAATGAAACATCTTAGAGTTAGAAACAAAAGTGTACTCATCACTATCGTTGATTTTGAAAAAGGCGTATAATAGTCTCCATCGAGCGTCATTATTGAATATCCTTCAGGAATTTGGTTTTCATCAAATACTATGGAATCGCCCTTAAGAATATTAAACTTAAAGTTACATCCCGAAATTAATTCTCTGAATCATTTGAAATAAAAACTGGACTTTGACAGGGAGATGGACTCTCACCATTATTATTTAATTGCGTGTTTGAAAGAATCATGTGAGAATGGACTAAGATATGTCAACCACACATCAAGATTAGCAATTATATAAAACTAAATTGCTTGGAATCCGCAGATAATCTTGCACTGCTTGCAAATGATATAGAAAAGCTAAATTTTAACTAAAAAAACTCGAATGCTTAGCAAAAGAGTTGGATTACAAATTCCTTATGAGAAAACAAAAATAATGACAACCTTCAAAGTTCCAGCACGAGCTATTCCATTAAACAGTAACAAACTAAAATTGTAAATACATTTAAATAACTTGGTGAAATTCTGTCTTGGAACTCCAATGAAAAATCGCCAATAGAAAGTAGAACAATCAAATTAAAAACAAAAGCACTACAAATTACTTGACCAACATACAAGAAATCCCTTTCGATAAATACTAAATCTCAACATAACGGATAAACCTGTAGCGACTTACGCTTGTGAAACACTATTTAAATAAAACACAAAATCAACGACAGATCAACTGCAGAAGGTTGACAGAAGGATCATCAGAAAAAAACAAGATGTTCAGTAAAGAACATATAGCCTACTTTCTCCTAAATGTATGAGTATAGTTATAACTCGTTATTATCAAAGAGTATAATAGAACTATTCTTTGTTGAAGACCTTAGAAACGATTTACCTCTACCAAACGCCACAACCTAGATAAAAACTGCTACCATCATTGAAGAAAGAAAGATAAGAAGTATATCAAGAATGTTATGGATCTGGAGACATAATCGACCGGACTGGCGGCGTGGCTCAGCGGTAACGTTCTCGCTTGCTGGGCCCTAGGTTGCAGGTTCGTATCCTGGCGCAGTCAGCTGGCATTTGAGGGTGCACAAATGCGAGGGAGCCGTGTCAGTACATTTACTGGCACGTTAAAGATCCCCTTCGGGCCAAAATTCCGGCACCCCGGTGTCTCTAAAAGCAGCAGTAGTTAAAAGGGATGTAAAACCAATAACATTATTATTATTATTACGACCTGCCGTGGGCAACATCCAACTTTGAGTTGAGGCATGTCTTTACACGTCTGGTTGTGCATGGCTTTCACAACCCTAATTGAATTAACAAATCTTTCCATGACCCTACAGAGACGTGTGTATACAAACTATGTGGATATTTTCGATAATATAATCCTAACAGAGCGAGTGCATTCTAGCGGCCAGAAGAAGAAACTTTTCAATAAAATCTGGAAGTTACCTTTTTGGCAGCTAGATGTCTCGAGTAAATCTGCTGGCGAATTATGTTTTAATTAAATATATATTTTACACCATAATGTGCACAATATAACGCTTAATAACATTTTCAAGTAACGCAAAATAGGCTGTTACAAACCCTTTAAAATAAAAAGTTAAAATGTATCGTAGTATCATCTTTTCATTCTTCAAATTCGATGCGCATAGAATGATAATGGTATAGTAATCAATGGACCCCTACGTAGACGAGTCGTGACATCTAGTGGTGACATATCGAACAATATAATCCTAACAGAGCGAGTGCATTATAGCGGCCAGAAGAAGAAACTTTTCAATAAAATCTGGAAGTTACCTTTTTGGCAGCTAGATGTCTCGAGTAAATCTGCTGGCGCATTATGTTTTAATTAAATATATATTTTACACCATAATGTGCACAATATAACGCTTAATTTTAAAACATCTGAGTCATTACAAAACAATATACATATAACATTTCAAGCAAAAAACCTAGCTCTGATCGGGTTTGAACCATAGGCATTTGAGCGATAGGCTAACGCTCTACCACTGAGCTAATTGTGTCAACGAATATCGTTCTATTTAAAATGACTTACATAGAACTTGTTAGCAAATAATGATTTATACTAAACGATTTCATCACTGGAGTATATTATTTATATATAAAGCATTTCATACAAAGTTTATTTATTTTTTATCAGTACGCTATATTGCATGCAATACTCAAATTAGTGAAATATAAGTCAGGCACAAGATATCCGCTGCCATCTTGTCTTATTACTGAATCAGTTCAGCTTTTTAAAATCACGTCTGCACTATAGTATTACAAAATAAACTTTTAATTTCGAACGTGCCTCTTCCTTTAGAACAGTTAAAACGATTCTCGGCTCGATAATCGGAACTGGTGGGTCCCATGATATGGATTATAAAGTTTGCATAATTCGCACGGCCGCCATCCTGAAATGGTATGGCGGACGACCTTGTAGTTTGGTCACAAGACGCATCCTATACGAAGGTATGTTGTTACCAAATTTGGTAGAGATCGGATGATTTGGTTAGTCGTTATTTGATTTTACGTTTTGAACGTTTGAGTGGCCGCCATTCAGTTTTAGTAAAGATGGCGGCGATATAAAACATGACACTGAGGTGTCCTTTGCTAGTGCTACCTTTGTACCAAATTTCGTTCAATTCGCATTCACCGTGTTCGAATTGATAGGGGGGGACAGACATTCAGAGTACACACACTCACACACACACAGACACACACACACACACACAGACTCACACACACACATACACACACACAGACTCACACACACACATACACACACACAGTCAGACACACTTTTTTCGCCCTGTGTTGATCTCATAAGTCTACTTTCATTTTTTGCAAAAATCGAAAGTAGGCTAACAAGATATTCAGTAAAGAACATATTGCCTACTTTCTCCTAAAACACGGGTATAGTCATAACTCTCTTTCCTTTTTGAGGAGTATGAATGAATGTTGGTTGTAGCAGCTTGTTGAATGACAACGTTCTATATTATACATGGATTGATTAAATCCTCACCTGAGTTTCAAAACACACACAAATACAACCATCACACCGACACAGGTTAGCAGACAATATTCAACATTCACCAAAGCACACGGGGCTAAATGACCATGATGTTGAAACCTTTAAAATGAAACGAAACAACAACAGCTTCCTACTCAAGTCTTCCTTGTTTAAAAGTACACACACAGACATCACAGTGACACAGGTTGTCAGGTAACTTCCACACACAGCTACAGTGAGTACACGGGGCTACATAACCACGATGTCTCAAAGCCCCTAATGAATCATAAACAGCAACAATTACAACAAACACAGACTCTACCGCGCATCAACGACAGCTTCTTACACAAATCCTTTCTCATTTACTGTACAGGTACACACACTAATATAGACATTACAGTGACACAGGTTATCAGACAACTTCTACACACACCCAAGTGCGGGAGTCTAAATGACCATGATGCCACAAAGCCCCTAAAGAATCAACAACAACAGACTATACCGCGCATAAAGTGCAACGAATTGTAATCGCTGGAGTCCAGTGTTGAAATATGTGTGTAATAAGTACTGTATATGTAATATTTTCGATTGCAAATGCACACTAAGTATGCTTAAGATTATAACGTGCGAGTAGTTAGAAATCAATTAATATATATGAAATCAACCTTAAACCTTAAGATTCGAGGACTAGCACGCTGCTATACATGCCAACTACACTAGCAGCTTTAATAACAGCTCTAGTATAACTGCCTAGTATATGTTTTTCTATCTTGGTATTGTACCCGATACCTAGTTTAGGCTATCGGCTACGCCAGCAGACATTAAGCTGTAGTTGAGGTTTTGGAAAGAGCTCTTAAAAGATAGCGCACCGATCGCGTCAAGAAGAATGTCAAGATGACGTAGGAGGTCTAGGCATTGATATCTGTAAGAAGATGGAATTATGGATAGAGATGTGAAGTTTTATTGAGATATTTATGGAATTATAGTAATTGAACATCTTAGAAGAGGATATATAACATGCATTATATGTGGAAATAATTTTATGGAAGTCCGATAACCCTTAAGTTATTTTATAACGGAATAGCCAAGATGATATGGGTTCGAGACTATGATCGTGACGAGAGAGCACAGTGGTGGGGGACTACACCACGTGCCTGCGCCGAGCACATAAGCGAGAAGACAGTGCCAGCAGATTCAGTTGAGCTCAGTCAGACGAGCAGGTAGGAGCAGCTCTATAGCGCAAGCGAGACGCACAGTGAAGGTCACGTAACATACCGAAACTGTCAGTGGCAGAGTGTAGGCGACAGTTCCTGCATCGCCGAGCAGCGAAGGCCAGGCTGGTCATTGATCCAGGCGGGCTAGCCGAGGAAGCAATCGCAGACGGCCGGGATATTTCAGAACCGCACTGCAAGTAGTTGGAGACTTTATTACAAGTTACATTTCAACGCAGTTTGAACACAGTCTTTTATGAATAACTTCATGACTATGCTTTTATATAACGCATTCAAAGCTACTTTAACTATTTCAAGTAAACGGAATGTTGTTAGCATAGGCACTGATGAACATTAGATCGTGCATTAATAAGATTTATTTCTTATGCAGTTTCATGAATTACCTAATACAGACAGATACAGGGTGTTTCGTAATCTTGAACACTCTCAAGTAAAATTTTATTTTACGAAAGTGAGACATAGCAGCCATTTGAGATTGAACTTGCAATACTCAAACTGAACATTTAACGGAACAGTGGCGTAACTTAGAAGAGGAGTAGGGGGTCCGCTGTTTCCATGAACTTTTCCGAGAGGAGTTGGACGATATCCGCTATGGGTAATTCGAAGTTCAACATGTCCGAGTAGACACTGATAGAGACAAGATGGCACCGCAGAGCGATGGATTCGATTCCTGACGAGAGGAGTCCACCAGCTGATTCACTTGGGATTTCGAATGCAATCGTCATTTCATGGATGGAATGCTATTCACGCCGATCTTTCGAGAAATTCTTTATGTAGGGAAAATCGACGATCTTGGAAATTTAATTACAGCTGATTATGAAAGGTACTGTAAGAGTCATAACTACCTGATACGATTATTTTCATGAATACTGGGCACACATGTATATTTTTCTAATAGGAGTGATACGATTATTAAGACATGGTTTGAATTTATATACTTCGAATTTGCTAGAATATGGAGTGACCATATGATATGGCAGGCATCATTATACGAAATTCTCACCATTGTTTGGCTTTATTAAGCAGATGTTTGGTCTTTTAGACATTTTTCCAGCTAGGATATTTTTCATGAATAGTTTTTTTGTGTAACGAGTATTTCGAACTCTTGATCTGCAATTGATTATCAAAAAATACTTCGTCAGTTCATTGCATACTAGCGAGTGTGTATTATTCATCAGTAGGGATTTTTTTTCCATTGGATTGTTTGGAGATATTAAGAAGTTATTCACTTTAGTGAATGAACATCGCTTTTATATGACAACTAGAAACTTGTTGATTCCTATCTGGTACATTCACTCATATAGCCTACGAGATGGGGTCCTTCGTATTTATACGATTGTATGGTGGCTACTCATCTTACCCATCGTTCAGGGAACTATCATCCAAGTCGACGGTGCGAGGTCTTTCGTATTTATACGACTGTACGGTGGTTACACATCTTACTCGCCATTGAGGGACTCATTTTATCATCCGAGTGTACACGAGATGTAAGTGAATCAGACAAGGAACTACTAGTCACATATCAGTCGAAATTTTGTTAAATAAAGTAACGATAAATGTCAACAGGATTGCATTTAGTAATTCTTGTTTGCCAATCCAATATTTTGTTGCTATACTCTTTTGAGAGTAATTTCAGTTTAACAGCTGTTACAGCTGATGCTTTTGATGATTTTTATAATTGTGTTTGATACCTTTGAGAAGGATTTAAAGTAATTGAATCTTGTAAGATTAATCATTAATGGTCAGAATTATTTTAAGGCAGATCAGTATTGCAGATTTTGATATGAGATTATAGCACATTGGTGTTTTTCTGCGATGTGAATTATGAAATTTGTAAGAGAATTTATGCTATTTGAAAGCAGATCGTAAATTACTGAAGAAATATTTTTCCAATTGTTTAAGAAGTTGTCTAGATGTGATCAGAGTAATTACAGTTATTGGAGAATGTGTGCGTTGATAATTTGAAGCCAGTTATATATTTTTTGTAGATCATGCAACATGGTTAAGTGAAGTTTGTGATAGGCATTTTGTGGAATTTGCCATGCGATAGTTGCAACGTTGATAATGTATTTTGAGGCAGACATGAGGTCGTCGTACCCAGTCTAGCGTAATTGTTGAGATTCATGCTGTATGTGCTGAATATTTATGGAGTTTTGTGGAATAATTAGTGTATTCAAATGTGATATTTGAAGTATTGGAGAAATGTAATGTCGTTGTGGATAGTTTGATCCAACGTGATGTCGTGGAGGCAAGAATATTTTTTTGGCATGAAAATTAAATACGAGATATAACTTGGAAGTGGTAAAACTGTAAGACAACGTTCTATAAACCTTATTAAACAATTTGTTAGGAAATTAAACAAATAAATGAAGTTGATAATACAAGATTTTCTGAAAATAATAATTAACGAAATAATAATCTGAGATTTAAGCATATTAACGATCTGACCTAATGAAATAAAAATCAGAATGACTAGATGAAATAATAAAAATCTAAATAACCAGATGATTGAAATTTAAATAAGTTGATAAATTAAATTTTTGAATAATTCGATGAATTAAATAAGTGGATGAATTAAAGATTGAATAAATAAACTGATTGAAATAAATCAATAGACGATTGTAATGATGATGAATAACTGAATTAGAAGGTGATAATTAATTAAAGAAGCTGATGATTAATGAATTTTTATGGAATTAAATAAATTTAATTGAGAGATAATTTGAAGGAATTGCAACTTGAGTTGTGGATTTAAATGATGTAATGGTGATGAATTAAGAATTCTGACAGGAATATGTAGAATTTTGAAGTGAGAATTAATGTGAGAAATATTTAATTTTGATGATGACGATAATGATGACCAATGAGAATATGAATTTCCTGTAATTCACAGATAAGAGATTATTAATGACGATGTAAATAGTGTAAATTAATTATTCGATGTTTAAGAGCATTTGATTAACATGTTCAACATTCAAATTATGCCATGCAAACCATAATTTACGTGATATTTAATATGTGTGATTATTATATGTGTATGTTTAGACAGATTAATAACATTTCTTAAATCCACATTGATGTTAAATTAAAGAGAAATTAGGTCTCAGGTTTCACAAATGTCAGTGACGAAAGACATAGTGCTACAGTGATCCTGAGAACCCAAGAGAACTTTATAAATTTTTCTTGTTATGTGGATAAAAATAATTTTGGATTAGAAAAGAGATGGTTCGATTTTTGGACAATGACAATTTAACTTTGGCATTCGACCATACTCTAAGGTAGGAGTTACATTTAAAATGTCTGTCTGACTATCAAAGTAAATTAAATTTGTTCTTATCTTAGTTGTGATCTGATGATGGTGTGATGTTCCTTTTTCTTTCCTTGTCTTGAGTAAGGCTTATCCGGAAAGGAAGTGGTTTGCTAGGAATTCAGTTGATGGCGCCCATTTATATTTGCATTATTTTTATTAAACTTAAGCCCGTAACGACCCTAGAGATACTTTGTCTCGTGATACCCACTGCTTTTTCGAGAACTCAGCTGAATTTCCGACACATTCCTTATTTGACTAGAGGTTCATTTAACTCCGCTCTGTCCTGGAACTCCAGGAATGCGATGTTATAGCAGATGGGTCATCGCATCCCCAGGACGAACGGGTACAGTATGAATGATTTCATTAGCGTTTTCTGTCGTCTTTTATAAACCATTTGATACTAAATTTGTATTATTTTGTTCAGTACATTCCTGGAAGACTATAGAGCTACTAAAGATATGGACTATCGAGCAAACAATAGCCTCTATTTTGACCCAGCACGGTCAGCTTGAACTGCTAGTCACTTCTATGGTATAATATTCTATTATAAGATGTAAATATCTTACAGGTCACCTCCTTGAAGACAGTTTAAACCAACCTCTGTAGGATAAACGGATTTGGTGAGGCCGAACTTTGTTGTATCGTAAGTAACGGTAAGGCTATAATAAGTGCATGATTCATACTGTACTCGATGTGACTGAGTCAGATCGGCTATGTTGGCCGTGTTGGAAGGGCAGTTTTGCGAAGAGGTCGCTGAGATCGTTGACGTCATAGATAAGGGGAAGTGGTTAACTCACTTGAATCAAGTAGCCTACAGTTCAAAGACAGCCAAGAATACCTGGATCTAGATGATGAATTTACTAATATAATTTAAAGAACAGTACGATGTGAACAGCCTTTATTGTTATGGGAACAATAGTTCACGGCACTTTCATCCAGCAATACTATCATATTTCCTGCATCTGGATGGTCAGCGATAATTTGATTATGTTATCAGGCGACGAGGGGAGTGTGTCACGTGTCAACCCTGCGACAGAGAGACAAGCCGGCAGGTGGAGCGGAGAACACAGCTGGAGAGTATAGTTCACTTTTCCTGGTCGGAAAGACCGAGCCTAATACGCACAGTTGAGAGCACCGTTATAATTCAAATCGCGAGGGCGGTGAAAAGAGGAGCCATTCTAGTCGTGGACAAGTGACAATACACAGTTCGCCGTCACACTTAGTTATAAACCGAATCGCGAATGCGGTGAAAGATTATTATTCTTACTAGAACGCACAGTGAACCTGCATTTAGTTCGACAGTCATGAAGCTGAATTACAAGGCTGACATTCTACCACACACTAGTGGAGACGTGATACGCAGTGTTACAGGTTAGTTGAAGTTGTTCGTGTGAGCGAGAAACTTTGTATGGTTCAGCTGTTACATTCAACACTAGTCGAATACAGAACCGTGTGGAACATTCTGCACATTTGAAGGTACAGTAACTGATTATGAAGCGCCAGCATTATGTAAAGCAATAATATGAGGCTTCGTCATTCTAGGCAACATTCTTTTACATTCCTGTGTAAGCAATATTACACTAATGTTACCTGACGATACAGTATCCTATAGGGAAAAGGATTAAGACTTTGGCATATTATAGAAGCCGAGCACACTGATTGTCTCTTACGTCACGAATGCCGTGTGGCCTAGCAGACTTTAATATTACGCAAGTACAATGTGGTAGATCAGTACAGTGAACAAATTTAATGCTTCACAAATTCTATTATATTAACTTCGAATCTTATTGCTGGAGATTGTCGAACATTATTGGAGTGGACTTGCAGTGCAGTGGCGTGCGATATTCGATAATTGGGTCCATTATAATTTCACAAATATGACATTTAAGTGAGACGAAATTGAAACGAGAAGCTGATGGAACATTCCAGCAAAACCATGATGCACTAAACACAACGAGACGAGACGAGACGAGACGGAGGAGTGGAACGCAAATCCTGGAGGGACATGACGAGCGACGGTCGTAAAAATTTTCGAGAACTTGCGGAAGGCGACGGCGATTTTCAAGAATGGATGCTGAGATACCATGGACGTGGGAGACCAGAGGGCGCAGAAGGTGATACCGGAAGCCGACGAGGATCCACATCGTGGTAATCAGAAGCCAACTGAAGGTAATTGATTACCGATTTACCATGATAATGATTTCTCATGTTGAATAGAGCACACGAGCACACGGGTGTGATATTTATGAATTTTCTATATTTCTCCGACTGATCTGGGTGTCATATTTATTGAGTTATCTACGACTAATTAGAGTATGATATTTATTGAGTATTCTACATTTCTACGGATGATTTGAGTGTGATATTATCACAATATTTTCAATATTTTTACGAACTATTTGAGTGGATATTTCTTATCTTTTCTACGCTTTTCTGCATTTTTCTGCATGAGCAATTTTTCTATGTTTCGCTGATAATCTGTCTGTTCGTTTGCGGCTGATTCCATTCCCGAGCATTTTATGATCTAGCCCGCGCTTGGGGCCTACTGCTTCGCAGTATGTGCGAGAGAATATCTCAGACCCAAGTTAGGAATATGTGCGAGAGAATATCTCAGACCCAAGTTAGGAATGTATGTGATTTTTCGACGCTATCCTCAACGGCCTATAAGAGTGTCAAATGTAATGCCAGTCGCATATCAGTTGAATTTATAAAAATATTTATTTTATTTTAACAATGGTGATGATAATAATACTCCACTTCTTGATTCATATGGGTTTGACCATATTCCGTCGTTATCTCCTTAGGTTCTAGGAGCAGTAGAGCTGACTTATGACAATTTATGAATGAGCGAGGAATGCTGTTGATGTAGTAAAATAGTGGATTACACGTTGTATGATGCTTGAGTCAAATGCACTTATAGTTGACCATCATATCAGTGAATATAGAGGGTATATCATCGTGAGAAGAAGAACTGCTACAAGATCTGTGTAGGCAAACCAAGTACGATGTACTGTGCATACAGGAGACTCATAGAAGCTGTGAAATGCGCCGATCGAAAATAGGTGGAATGCAATTGGCTCTCGAAAGACCTCATTTCAAATACGGAAGTGCTATATTTGTCCAATCGGATATACATGTGATATCAACAACCTCTTATGAGGCAAATGATCTTGAAGTTCTAAGTCCAGAAATCGGAGGCTGTACAATCACATCCATATACAAACCACCAGGTGCTGATTTCAAATCCAATGTACCTGATAACTTTTATAATCAACATACACAAATAGTGATTGTTGACTTAACTGCCACAGCATGATTAAAAACAGTCTGCAACCCTATTCCAAATACACAACTCAGGCCTATCATGTGAAAAATATACGCTGCAGTTAGACAACAGTCAGTTTCGTTCAGAAGGAAGTTTAACTTCCGGAGTGCCAATTGGCCGAAGTTTACGGATATACTGGGTGATGCAGATTCCACTATAGAATCTACACCTGAATCATATGATACTTTCGTGGAGGCTGTAATGAGATGCTCCAGAATGGCCATTCCTCGGGGTTGTCGAACATCATACATGCCCGGTCTTGCTTCAGAACTTGATCTATCCAGAAACAGCCAGAACACGTGGAGATTATTGAAACGACTGAATAATGACCCAACTACTGTAGATCCGATACACATTCCAAAATCACTGCAGCTCAGATAGCCCACCAGTTACTCATGAATGGGAAAGGCAGTCACAGAATTAAAGTTCCTAAATAGACAAAGAGGTCCAGGCACAAAGGTGTGATGTTACACTCCCATTCGAGAAATCAGTCTAAACAAGGCTATCAAGGAGAGCAAATCTGGTTAAGCACACAGTTTAGATGACATCCGTATGGAGCAAATTAAGAATTTATGGTCAGCGACAATAAAGTGGATCCTGCGGCATTTCAATAACTGCATGAGCAAGTGCCAAATTTCAAGGATCTGCCGAAAGAGGAGGGTAATAGCCCTTCAGGCCAATTAGTCTTCTGAGTCACCTCTATAAACTATTTGAACGTATGATTTTGAATTGAATTCTACGTGTAATTGACCCTCTTCTCATACCTGAATAAGTAGGATTTCGACCAAATAATAGCTGTACAGGGCAACGTTTCAACCCTACTCAGTTTATAGATGATGGGTTTGAAACTCGGCAGGTGACAGGCGTGGTCTTTGTGGATCTTTCAGCAGCGTACAACACTGTCCATTATCGGTTACTCCATGCCATGTTGTACAGTATGACCAAGGATTTTCATCTAGTTAGACTTATCAGCACTCCCCTTTAAAACCGTAGGTTTTTGTAGACTTCCAGGGGGCAACGCAGTCGTTGGAGAGCACATAAAAATGGCCTACCTCAGGGGAGTGTCATGGCTCCAATTCCCTTCAACCTCTATACCAACGATCAGCCACAGTCCCCAGACATGAAGCTGCTCTTATGCAGACGACCTAGTCCTTGCTGCGCAGAGATCAAGTTTTGAATCAGTGGAAAGAAATCGGACATCTGCCGTGACAAATCTATCATGTTACTACAGTTGGAACCAACTCAGACCAAATCCATCTAAGACACAAGTATGCTCCTTCCATTTAAGGAACAGGGAAGCTCATCGAGAGTTACGCACAGAATGGTCAGGTATCCAATTGCAGCATTGTCACACCCCTAAATATCTGGGAGTAACCCTCGATAGAGCTCTTACATTCAAAACCCACTTTAAGAATAACAAAATGAAAATCTCCACAAGAAACAACCTGATTCGGAAACTAGTAGGGACACAATGGGGCTCACATCCAGAGACTATTCGCACTTCTGTAATGGCATTGTGCTTTTTTACTGTGGAATTTGCTTCCCCAGTCTGGTACAGGTAGATAGGTAGACAGGTAGATACAGCTCTGAACGAAACCTGCAGGTTGATAACAGGTTGCTTAAAGCCTACCCCAACAGATAAGCTCTATTACCTGGCTGGAATAGCACCACCTTGTGTACGCAGAGAGGTGGCTGCCAACAGGGAGAGGCTGCGAGTGGAGGAGAACAACGCCCACCCACTACATGGGTATAATCCTCCTCAGCAACGGCTGAGTTCCCGAAAGAGCTTCCTGTGGACATTTGAGATGCTTACCGTCTCACCGAAGAAGGCAAGGCTGGATTTATGGAAAAGGGAATCCCTCACCCCTGCGGTTGGATGCCAGTAGCTGCAGAATTACCACCCGGACACAACGAAAGCTGGTTGGTGTGGAAGTCCCTGAATAGGTTACAATCAGGAGTTGGAAGATCCTGAGACAATCTGAGGAGATGGAGCCTCAGTACGGGTGACACGTCTTGCAAATGTGGACAAGAACAAACCACAAAACACATGCTTGATTGCCCTCTGTGCCCTTCATCTTGAGAAGAGGAAGATCTCCTGCTAGGCACTCCGAGCGTCTTGGATATTGCTCAGTATTGGGCACGTGCTATATAGACAATTTTACCCTTATATTTATAGCAACTGTACATTTGTATTTTTCCGACACGACAAATAAATAAAATAAATAGTCAATGGTTAACTGATCCAATGTTATTGTAAATTTGAGGACAGAATGTAACATGAATTTTACAATCCTTTAAGATTAGGAGATATATCTGCAGAGTAACTGAATGGTAGATGTAATGGATGAACTCCCTCTCTCTTTATTCGTTTAGTCGATTCCAACTCTCCGTGACCCCATGTACCAAACTACGCCAATTGCTTCTGTCCTGCACTGCCTCCCGAAGATTTTCCAAGCTGGAATTTAGTGCTTCTATGATGCCATCAATCTTTCTCATTCTTTGCCTCCCTCTTCTCCTTGTGCCTTCTATCTTCCCCGGCTTTAAGGTCTTCTCTAATGAATTATGTCTTCTCGTAATGTGTCCAAAGTAGCTCAGTTTTTGTTTCAGGATTAAGCCCTCCAAGGAACACTCTGGTTTAATTTGCTGTAAAACTGACTTATTTGTTCTCTTCGTAGTCCATGGCACTCTAAGGACTTTTCTCCAACACAATATTTCGAAAAAACTATTCCACGGCGTTCAGCTTTTCTTAGGTCCAGGTCTCAAATCAGTACATCACAACTGGAGAAACCATAGCCCTCACTATACGGATATTTCTTGTTAATGTTATGTGTATACTCTATAAGATTTGAAAATGTCTGTCTACCAAGTGGCAATCGTCTTTTGATTTCATGACTGCAGTCACCATCAGCAAAAATCTGTGAGCCAAGATAGTTAAAAACTACTCCTACACGGCATGAAGTAACAGTGTAGTTGTCATAATTTTTGTTTTCTTGACATTCAACATTAGTCCATCCTTTGAACTTTCCAGTAAGAGATTTTTTAAATCCTCTTCAGTTTCAGCCATCAGGATTGTATCATCTGCATATCTCAGGTTGTTTATATTTAACCCACCCTTTTGATTCCTGTTTCTTCTTCATCTAACCCCACATTCATCATAATGTGTTCTGCATACACATTGAAAAGGTAAGGTGACAATATACAGCCTTGCCGTACTCCTTTTCGAATCTTGACCCATTTAGCTTCTTGCTTCTTGATCAGAGTATAAGTTCCGAATGAGGTTAATGATATGTTCTGGTACTCCCATGTATTTTAGTACTTTCAATAACTCATTCTGATCAACACAGTCAAAAGCTTTGGCATAATCAATAAAACATAAATATACCATTTTCTGGAATTACTTTGCCATCTCCATTACCCATCGTATGTTGGCGATTTCATCTCTTAACGAAATCCGGCATGTTTTTCAGGTAGCTCTCGGTCAACATACTGGCGTAGTCTATTTGTAGGATTTTAAGCATGACTTTGCTAGCATGTGAGATAAGTGCAATTGTTCGGTGATTCGTGCATTCTTTAGAATTTCCCTTCTTAGGAATTAGGATGAATACTGAACTTTTCCAGTTTTTTGGCCATTGTTGGGTTTTCCATATTTGCTGACATATGGAATGCAAAATTTTCACTGCACTATCTCCAACAACTTTGAACATTTCTATTGGAATTCCATCATGTCCACTTGCTTTGTTTTTAGCAATATTCTCCAGGGCCCATTTGACTTCAGTTTCCAAAATATCTGGTTCTGGTTCGAAGGGCACATGAACTTCATTATCCATAATACACGATTCCCTCTTATACAGATCTTCTACATATTCCATCCATCTTTCCTTAATGTCCTCTGCTGCTGTTAGATCTTTGCCATTTTTATCTTTTACCATCCCAATTTTTGCCTGGAATTTTCCTTTGATATCCCTAATTTTCTTGTTAAGATCCCTCGTCTTTCCCATTCTGTTATTTTCCTCAACTTCCTAACTTTGATTAGTTATAAAATGTTCTTATCTCTTCTAGTTAATCTTCTAAACTCTGCATTAAACTCAAACATTGCTGATCTATCCCCTTTAATTTTTGCATTCTTTCGATCTTCTACAATTTGCAGTGCCTCGCCCGATAACCATTTGGCCTTCTTGTTATTCCTTTCATTGGGAATGTGTTTTTCTGCTGCCTCCTTAATAGCAAAAGATACTTCTGTCCACAACTCTTCAGGGTTTTGTATTCTATATGCAATGTATTGAACCCTTATAATATGATGCTCTATAATAATGTTTCATGATTTCATTTATGCTGTTGGAAAGAATATTTGAGAAAAAGCTGAAGTACTGTATGATGTTGAAATGGGCAGGGGTCGAGCAAGCTGGTGGACGAAAATATTAAGGTGCCAAGAATATTGTAGAACAAGGGAAAAGGACTGAGGTAGGAATTTATGACTTCGAAGAAAAGGGCAAGGCTGCACCGTTACCTTCGGGTCAATGTTCTGGGAGCGTGGCGTGCTACTGTGACGTGGAGGGTGGCTATGTCATTTTTCGCCAGTGAGAAGCGAGAGGGTTGAGACTTTTAGAGAAAGAAGAAGTATTCGCAGATACGCCCACTGGGAGGAGTTAACGATTAGAGCGCAAAACTTGAAGTTGATCCACCGAATAAGAAAGTATGACGCATTAAAGCCCGCGAAACAAGATTGAATGCAGATTTGGAGAGAAGAGGATTTCGGATTAACATACGATCGATCTGAGTTCCGAAGGCCAGAGCCTTAACCTGCGCTTTAACACGAGTAATTTGATGTAACTCAATTACTTCGATTTGTATTAATGCTGAGTGTCCCCACCACCAGAATTGGCCCAGTTTCATATAGATAGTGCTACTGAAGCTAGCTAAGAACAATATATTTTTGCGTCTCTAAGAGACACACTCACACACTATTATTTTGCGTCTCAGGGGAGATTTATTCTGTTTGTGTCTCTGAGGAGATCGCTACATTTACTTTGTATCTCTGCGGAGATTGAACTTATAACTTTCATTTTGAACTAGTATGACTTGGAAAAATTGTCTGGCTGATGGACAATTATTCTGAACACTTCGACACTTCTCTGCAACATGTATATGTTAATCATCAAGTTGAAAGTCGATAAGTATGCGTGTGAATATGGAAGCTATTATGCTGATATTTAGGACAAAAGTCGTCGTAAAAATTGCTCAGGACTTTTGAGTGAAAGAAGTAGCTCAATAGCAATTTAGTTAGGGAATAGGACGTGTGATATAAAATATAGTAAGTGAACAAATTTTCCCTCTCAGAATAAAGTGTCAAGACGTATGGAACCAGCCCAACTGATGGAAGGATGACCAAGCTTTCCGATAGAATGATGACGATGATGGAGTAGAAATCTAGCTGGGCCATGCAGGGTAACGTCAGTTGAAAGATGTTTGCAGAACGGATGAGTACAATATTGATTTATTCAATCAGCCGTAGGTAGCTTGGTTTATGGGAACTGTGTATATATGTTTGTGTGTTTTAGTGTAATTCTTGTTGTTTTGTTGTTTCCGACACTCATATTTTTAGTAATGCATTGTGACAATTGTGTTGATATTTTTGTGGTATTTTGTTCATTTTAATTTTAATTTTCATGTACTAATCGACTACAAGTCTGTGCGATGTTTTCATTCCGCGAGAACATGAGATACGGCTTCGGTGATGAGCGGAGCTTTATTAAAGTCAATTGTAATGATAGATATTGGGGGGGGGGGGGGGATGGATTGATAATTGTTGTGCTAATTTAATTATCCAGGCTGTTTGATTTTTGCTTTATTATTGTGTAAGGAAGTAATGATTTTAAATTAGGAAAGAGTTTGAAAACTTTCGGATAAAACTTGGATCTGCTGCGTCGGGTTGTGTGGACTGTGGATATGTGTGTCATTGCCAGGTTGTGTGTTTTGGTGTTCATGTGTGTATAATTGCGCTGGGAGACTGGCGTGGTGACCAGATACTGCATGCAGCATTATTTGATCGACAGACGTGCTCTGCGGAGACGCTGTTCGAATCTCGACGAGGCTTTTAATTCATAGGAAAATTGGAGACTACTTTGGTATATTTGATGACACACAAATGTTTTATTTAGGTGAAGAAGACGTGATGTTCTGCGTTCTTGAGCGGCAGTTGTGCTGTGTCGAGATATTATTAAACACGCTGGGTTAATGGCATGAATGCAACGAGTGTCCACAAGTTACGCGCAGATTTGAGATAAGACTTTGTAATGAGGAGGGCCAGCTCAGACTGGGACCCAGATGATTAAAGTAGATAAGCCTGTTTGGTTAAATGAAGTCTATTTAAAGGGATTGTTCTCCACGCCGAACCTGTATATTCATGTATCACCCTGATATGTGAAGTTTGTTGTTGTTGTAAATATTCCCGGTAGGCATTTGGCATTTTATTGTTCTATTTCTTTAGTGTTGATTTGCTTACTCTTTTTATGAGTAATTATTCAAGGTGACAATCGGTGAACCTAGTTGTGTCATGTTTAGTGTAGTCACATGTATTGCTATTTGTTTGGAATAAGACCCGATTGAGGCATTTGTCTGTGCACCTTGGCACTCTGTTAAGATTTCAATGCGGAAGTCTGAGATATATTTAGAAGGGAAGGGAGTGTCGGTATTGTTTAATTATTGTAGATCCATTTTGTTACTGTTTCCCAGACGCCAAGTCTAAATACTCATAAATGCGGATACGCAACTTGTCGGCTGTTCCATATGGGAGCGAATTGCCGTATTATAGTACTCACTCTTTGAGCATGCATACATCTTCACACACGCACATAATATTTTGAAGTGACGTCAGGACTACTTCATGTATCTATTTCAGCATTTATCTGGTTGATATTTTTGATGTTTTTTTTTTTTTTTGGTGTTTTGATTAATAAGGTGTAAAATTTGAAGGGAGGTGTGTTTTGGTGTGTTTATTTTTTATTTTTTAAGTTTGATCAGTTATTAAGCTTGTTTCGTTTTACTTTGGTTCACCTTCTTTCTAATATATTATATATAATTACCTCTATGTTACCTTGTTACTGTAAGAAGCAAAATATGACAATAGCAAACTCCGAACACGGACCGAACACGCCCCCGAAAAATAGTATTTTCATGCTTCATTGCAAGGGAACAGTATTAAATCAGTTCCTGACTTCTACTGTATAATCACAAGGAATTATTCCAGGTCAAATTTGTATGATGAGGCGGTATTAGCCGTCTTCCTCAACTTCAACCGGAATTTTGTAATTAATAATTCATGGTCTGATCCGCAATCATCGCCTGGCCTTGTTGTAGTTGATTGAATAGCACTTTTCCACCTACTATTACACATTATGTAATCAATTTGATTCCGGTGTTGGCCATCTGGTGAAGTCTAAGTGTATAGACGTCTTGTGTATAGACGTCTTTTGGATAGCTGGAATAGTGTGTTGGTAATAATCAGTGAATTGTCTTGGCAGAATTATAGAAGTCTCTGTCCTGCTTCATTCGGTGTACCAAAACCAAATTGAATTACTGATGATGTTTTATGAGGTTTTTGAAATATAGTATTGTATGCATTCGGTAGAGCAAAGATGAATGAATTGATAATGTTACCACGTAATGATAGCGTTATAATGGAGTTTAACTGAGAATGATTATGAAGCTAGTTGATTTAAGAATGCATAGGCAAGGATCTGCAACATGACGAGGTTAATTAATGGAATCACAATCCTATAGATAAAGCCCTGCGCGGATGCGGATATCCGCGGATAAACCCGGGGATATCCGCAACATTTTTCTCCATGCGGATATAGTTTGCATGGCTTTGCGGATAGCGGATAAGCTGTGGATAATATTTGGAGTAAATTTGCGGATATTTTTGAGAATACAATCCGAACTTGTTGAATATGATGGGGAAAATTGGGTAATTGTGCGCACCTATGTTTTTCGAGTCGTTAGTACAACTAGCAACTCAGTTCTCTGCTACCCTTAAGCTGTCATCGTACCTATCAGATAGGGACAGTCAGCATGATGCCAGTCGCTATGTGATAGCCGTGAGGCTTGAATGAAGAAACTTTACACGTTGGATGTTATTTTCTGTAGCCAGCAAACAAGAAGGTAAGCCTACAGTTGTGATTTAATTATTTAAAATTGAATGTTGTTTTAAATGCCAGTTTTTACAGTGTTTATGCATGTATTTATTTTTCAATATAATAGATTAGTTTACCGGGATTCATTGAGTTACGTTTTAAAAGCAGAGTGGGGTAATGGTGCGCAGAACATAATGATACAAGTAACTACAACGCGAAATTAATGGCAAAATATTTCGTGTTTGTTCTCTAGATGCCAAGAAATTATACGCGGAAAACGGAGAAAAACTCCTACCCAGCAGAAAATATGCAGAAAGCTCTACGTGCAATTGGGGATGATGGGAGGAAAAAGAGGGAAGTAGGGAGATGTTTCAACATTTCCGAGTCAACCGTACGAAAGCAGTTGCTGCAAAGGCCGTAAATCTGTTTTTACCAACGAAATGGAGTCACAATTATCCGAATACATATTGACATTGGCAAAATTATTTTACGGCTTAACGCCCACCCAGCTTTTCAGACGGTTTGCGTTCAAGTTTGCAGATGAGAATAAGATTTCCCATAATTTCAATAAAGTTAAAGATCTAGCAGGCAAAGATTGGTTGTATGGGTTCTTGAAGAGAAATCCTACATTAACGTTGAAACAACCTGAAAAAACAAGCCTAAATTGGATTGCCTCCTTTAATGCTGACGAAACGAAGATATTTTATTCTAATATCCAAAACTGCAGAATTTTAGTATGATTGTTGTTGCTTTAAGGGGCCTAACGTCTAGGTTATCGGCCGAATTTTAGTATCATTGCATTGTTATGCTATTGTAAAAAGCATTGGAATATCTTAATGTTAATGCACAACGCAAGTTTCTGCCATTTCACATTGTATTAGTATGGCTTTCCAACATTCATCCCATGCTCACAATTCCCCAACCAATGCACATGATTACCCTGCTGGGTGGGTAATGGTGCGCAAGTGCATATTTGCGAGATTTTGAATTATAGTCCACCAAATGTATTTTTGAATTAAATTTGTTTCTGCACATCGAATATAGGATTACTAAGGCTCCCTTATTCATAACTGCAGCTGTGTTATCTATTACGAGACCATCACAAGACCGATTCTTGCTTAAGGGACACTGGGACTGAAATTTTCAAATTCTATATAAACTGAGGTACAGCTTTGAAATTTTATATGGTTATGAATAGTCATATTATAAACCACTTTGGGAAATGTGAGCATTGTAAATTGATTAGTTCTCTAGATATTAATTATTTTGAACATTTATTGTGCTAATTATTCAAGTTTTATAAAGGTCAGCCGCGTTAAAAAAAACAAGATAGTGTAACTTTTAGGTAATATTCTATTGCACTATAACAATTGGAAGAAACCTACGGATCCGATTTTGAATTGCATTAATAAGTGTCAAGAAATTAATTTTTTTCCATCTCCAAGTTTTTTTCTACAAAAAAATCGTATTTTTTCCAGTTTGAATTTTTTTTGCAGCCAAACCAAAAGTGCAATCTAAAAAACGATCCGCAGGTTTATAGTCATTGCAATGAAGATAATAAATTCCCATTTTGAAAGCAATATCATAAGATTTATGACGCGAGTAACATTTTGAATGCCTGAAAAAGTGAATCCGAGAAAACAGCAATTTTCTAAAATGATGCAGAATTTACAAGGTTTCAGCTTACCAATGACATTAGGACTGTCCTACAGCATAGGTGACACCCTCCTTCTGTTTTGCAGCCTCCTCCTTCATTTCTGTCAGTTTCACCTTCCGTCGACATGCTTTCGCTTCTCCAATTATGACCGCGGACTTACATACTTCCTGCGACTGTCACATCTTTCAAGTGTTTGTGCTGTGACATGAGATACTGAAGTTAGTCTTATTCCTGATTTCAACTCTGTTGTTGCACTACACCCCATGTTGAATTCTGTTACAGAATTCCAAACAGCAATTTCAAGTATCTTCCGTGAAATAAAAATCTCTTTTCGGCACTTCCTCCAGATAACAGAATGCAGAGACTCATTCTGATTTTCAGTAGCACCACGGATGCATCTGGATAGTAGCTCATCTGATGCCAGCCTTTGATAAACAGCATAATCTTGACAACTAAGGGTTCTTAAAGTTCTACAGCCATTTTGTCATGACTCTGTGGTGTTTTACCAGCTACGATACTTCGATTATAGAAACACCAAGACTCAGAACCTTCAGGACACTTACTGTGCTGGGGCGTTTAAAGGGCACACCGTGCATTTTAAAGCTACGCCAGGGCTTTAAAAATGGCGGAATTCGGATAAAACACTGCTATATGATCCGCAGGGGATAGGGGTGTATTAATATGGAAAAAACCGAAAATCGACATTTTCCACAAATTTCACTAAAATTTCAGTCCCAGTGTCCCTTAAGTGCGCACAATTCCCCCACTATACCATACTAGGGCCCGAATGCTCATGACTTTTTTTTTGTTATATTTTTTCATGACAAATGTAAGATGATGATTTACGCTAATTCCATTCAAATTATGTCATTAAGGTTAATCAACACTCCGAACTGAAAACGGTTGCAATTCTGGCTGTGTAGCATTCATTTTAAACACAGTGGCGTACGCAGGATTTCCTTCTGGGAGGGGGGGGGGGGGAGGTGTTCATTCATAGTAATGTCCTATAATAAGAATGATAATTCGAATATAATTCATAAAAAGCAACAACTCAGTTAAATAAACACTACCGGACCCAAGCGAGATAAACCACCCTTCCCCGATAGGTTTATAACGAGAGAATTAATTGCAGCATGTTAGAGCTCCAGTATTTGCAAATCGCACACTTCTAACAAAAATTGATATTTATGAAATTAGAATGGAATTCGTCACTGCTAATGTCATTTGTGTGCTGAGTCCATTGATTTATCTTAGCTGTAACACTCACCAGTTATTCGATATTTTTGAAATTATACGTTTTGAGTACTCATTCCTTTGACTTACTGTTTCTGAAATCCATGCAAAATTATAAAGGAAATACCTCATAATGTTAACATGACACGAAACAGGCGTCACAGCGTCCAAAATGTGAAGTGGACAGCAATTACGGAGCATATTTTCCTACAGCAACAGTATCGACAAATCTCACACTTCGTACATTTTAAGTCATTTTTTTAAAGAAATTATTGATATTTATGAAATTAGAGTGCAATTCGTCACTGCTAATGTCTATTCTCTTTCATTTGAATGCTCATTTGGCACGATCGGTCGCTTGTGAACGCCACAGGAGGGATCTATACTAATGAAAGAATATATATATGATGATTCTCTTTGCATGAAAACTATTTTAACTATATTTTTCAGCACTTAAAACAATATTACAAACACAATTGAAAACATAATTAATAAAAAATACGGAAAAGAGTTTAGCCCAATACAGATATTGCACTAGATACAAACGGACAAAAAGAAATGTCTAAATTGTCAATCGGGCTAAACCAAAGAATCTGATTAAGTATATATTTGCCCTGGAATTTGTTGAAGGACTTAGACAAGTCCACTTCAATCGTATATCAAGCCTTCCAGGTTTGACAGACAAGTCATTCAGTACTTCGTCAATTGAAACATCAACAGTATCATGAATGAACATCAAAGCTAATCCATTAAGGCGTTCTTCACTAGTTCAATTCCTTAAATAGTTCTTCAAGAATTTTAAGGACGAAAACGATCTTTCACACGAGCAGGTTGTGACAGGTAAGGTAGCCATGATGACAAGCAGGTTATACACAACTGGAAACATGTTCTTATTGCATATTGACAAAGCATCTATAGCACTCTTGGGCTTCTTTTCAATAGATTTCAGAGTTTGTTTCCAGAGAAGTAGCTCGCCTCTAATATTAAGGGGAAGTCCATAAAATTCAGCTACATTTTCTACTTCAGCTATGCTTTGGTTGGATAGTTCGTCTTCAGTTGTGGTAACTAGCGTTTGCAATGGCTGAAGAGTTCCTTTATGGGAGACAAATTTATCATCAAGTGATGAAATACGTTTCTTCAAGAAATGAGATGAAAATAACCCGCCTATAATATTCTTCCGGATCGTTAGATGAAAAGTTGTTCCTCATCGTTTGTCGAACAACAGTTCGAGGCTGAACCACAGGCACTCCAAATTCTTTGCAGAATTCTAAAACCGAATTATATGCACACAAAAACCTTGCGTCTGCATCTGCCCTCATTTCTTCAAGAGACTTCTTAACATTCATGGAGGCGTTGATTGCTTGACTGAGATCAAAATTTTCCGTTTGAAGGTATTTCCTGAGAGGAAGTGTGATTTGAAATGCTTCATGAATGACAAATACACTTATCAAGAACTCAAATTTGCTGATAGCGCACAGAAGAAGTTGCGCATCTGTAGCTGCATTCTTATCAACCCATGCTGCTATTTTTTCTAATGCCAACAATAACGGTTTCAGAAGTTCAATGAATGAACGAACAGACTCGTGCTTTTCAATCCACCTCGTTGCACATAACTTCTTGAGTTTACTCACTCGGGGGTTCTCTTCCATACTTTCAACTTCATTTGTCAATACAGCCTGCCTCTTTGGTGAAGTACTAAAAAAGGCATAAGCTCTTTCAATTGTACCCATACAGTTCCTAATCTCTGCAACACTACACCCTTCAGAAATGGCCAGTTTAAAACAGTGAGCACTACAGTGAACATACTGGGCTTTGGGAAACTGTTTTCGTACAATGGCCTGAGAACCTCTGTAGGATCCACTCATGGAACTAACTCCATCATAACCTTGGCCTACGAGATATTCTGCATCCAGTCCCACATTATTCAAACCAGACAATATGCTATTCGCAAGGCCTAACCCAGATGCATCATTGATAGCAATAAATTGCAGAAACTCCTCATGTACGGAATTATTTTGAACGAAACGGACACATAGAGACATTTGCTGCACACCGCTGATGTCTGTGGTCTCGTCAGCAAGAACAGAAAAGTATTTAGCTTTTTTCACCTGATCGACTAACCTTTTCAATATAATGTCATTCAAAGATTAAATAATTTCATTCTGAATCCGTGGGCTTACGTATGTTGCATTTAAGGATGCGGTCATCAAATGTTCCTTTAGTATTGTATCACCAGCTTCTGCTCGAAACTTGAGAAGAGACCTGAAATTTCCCTCCCCTTTCTTGAGGGGTTCATCTAAATTTACAGGTCCCGAATCCCTGTGACCACGGAAAGCAATGTCTATTCGAGGAAGGAAAATCACAGATTTAATTATTGGTATGAGTTTCTCCCTGTTGCATAATATGTTGGATTGAACACCCCTATCCAAGCTTACGTCAACTGCAGGTTTTGTACCTTTGTATATGGCGAGAAAGTTTGCAGCCTTTTCCGTACATGCCATATGATACTTGGTTTCTTGGTGTTTTTTGAAATCCTCCTTCGCATTTTTCCAGTTCATGTATGTAAATGTTACTAGTTTACCTGGCGATGAAGACTGTTTCCCAACAACGGTGCAAAACAACGAACAATATTTACAAAAGGCTCCGTTCTTTGAAGGAGAATAAACTAGCCATTTCCACTCTGATAACCAGTTCAACTGAAATATCAGATTCCTTGGACCCGATAAAGGGAAATTAAAATTGCTTCCAGGTGTCCAGGCATTTTCCAACAGTTCATTTATCAGATAATCATCAATCTAAAGAAAAAAGTAAATCACAACATTGAAATAATTAACATGTACCGACACATACGGTACGTAGGCCAAGGCCATACAAATACCGGTATAACTTAATAGGTAAAGCATCGAAATGCAAATCAGTTACAGAAATAGCGATTATCATGAATCATATTGTAAACACACCTGTTGGCCAGCATAACCTCCTAAGTCGGTTCGATGTATTTGGTCGGTGGCCGGCTTGGTAGTAGCCGATAATTCTTCAAGTTCATTTTCAATTCTTAAAGATGAACTACTTGCAATGGCAGTGTTGCATGTAACATCTACTCTTGGTTTTTTAATAATAAATCGATCCATTACGCATTACAAATAAACTCGAAAGAAAGTGCGACTCACGCACGATCTGGCAGTTCACAGATATGCACGTTTAAAGCAGCACGAAGCTGCGTTACGATAGTTACCAATCGCACACTTTAACAGTAAAACGACAATTTTGATATTTCACCTAGTGTAGTTAGTTATTATTGCTTTAAGTGGAAGAACAGCGAGGTCATCTGCCCCTCTTGCTCCGTTTAACATGTAGTTTAAGGGTGTTTACCCCAGGCCATAACCAGTAGCTAGCGCCAAAGCTGGAGAAGTCTCGTTGAGAGTTGAGTGGAGGTCATTTACCACGTGGAGAACGTGTTCACATTAAAAATATATTACAAAGGAGTAGCCTAAAGAAGCCTCACTGGCAGCAATTCAAAACATTTTCCAGGTGATAGATGGGACAATATAAGGAGTCATGTAAACTAATGTCTCTGGGGGGGTTAAACCCTAACCCCCCCCACCCCCGTCGGTACGCCACTGTTTAATCATAGCACATGACATACATAGCCTACCCTAGGGGAACCACTTTCTGCTCAAATGTCTAAAAGATAAAGTATACTGTAAAGCACCACATTGAAAATATTATTGTAATGCCAGTAGATTCGGATAACAAACGTGTGGATAACAGTCGTGCGGATGCGGGGCGGATGCGGGCAACAGCCATGCGGATGCGGGGCGGATGCGTATAACGTTTAGTTTATCCGCGCAGGGCTCTACCTATAGAGATGTAATTTATGGAGACAAGATTTATAAGTTTGTGTTTTCATGGATGATGTTCTATTTAGAAATATTTACTTGGTGTTGCTGAGGCACACGCAGCGTAGGAATGCATTGGTTAATCAAATCTTCATAATTTAAGAAAGATAATGTATTTTAGCACATCTAGAGAAGGTTAATGGATACATTAAAAATCAGTCTGGATATGAAACTCAGATAACGAATAACTCAGTTGAACAGTTAAGAAGTTTAAGAATCATACCTTATATTTGTTAATGAGACTTAAATTACAAGTTGCGCCGATAAAGGTCTAGTAATAATAATAATAATGCGCGTCAGAGTAGCAGTGGAAGAATAAAATCAACAAGGTCGCAAAATGGACAGGGGAAAAGACGTCTTGCTCGACCCGGTGCTGGGCCCAAGGTTTTCGGAGCGAGCAAAAGATGATTTCCAAAAAACCAAATGCAAACAAATAATTGCTTAATGGAATAATCAAAAGTGCAAAAACGAGATTCCCATAAAATTAATTAAAGAAATCCCAGAGCCGTGTTAATCGTGCCTTTGTTACGTCACAAAGACAAGATTGACGAAATCGAGATAAGGATAAGGATAAGGAAGGGGAACTTAAATGTAAGAAATGAAAAGACAAGGGAGCTATATTACTTAAAATATAAAAATGTATTAAGGATAAAAGAAAGAGCGTGTACACGAAATAAACATATTATTTAAAACAAAGAAAAAGGCAAGCTATGACAAGATCAGTAATACAAAAGAAACCCAATACCAAGAATAAAGAATTCAAAAACTTAAAAAAAACTGAAAAGCACGACAGAACCTGAGTACCGCTCAACAACATGAATCTAACGAAAAGATACAAACTTGAAAGAAAATAAAACGAAACTTACAAAAGTTAGAGAGAAACGACAAACTTGCAAAAAGTCAAACTTCGAACTGCTAAGACGCGAAGCTTTTCATGATGTTATGTAAACATACCGGAGGGAAGGGGGAGGAGTGAGGGGAGTAAAACAAAGGGGAGAGAGATCTCACGGAGATAGGAGGAAGGAGAAGACAAGGGGAATTATAATTAAGTTATGTAATACGGCGAAAATCGAAAGAGAAAAACAAAACAAAAGGAAAATGAGATATACGGAGATACATTACATTACAATTGACTTGGGACGAAAGAGACCGGTAAAAATCGAAAGCACGCTATAATAAAATAGGCTTATATTCCAACATAATGCCGCACCAACGCGACATATAAAAAAAAGAATAATATGACATCGGAGCTGGAGAAAATCCCAGTTAACCACCGTCACATATATTCTATAAACAAAAGGGACACGTATTAGTGGGACGTTGGACATCAGTCCCGTTACCTCACACATACTGTCCACAAACAAAGGTCCAATTGCTACCAATCAAATGAAACATTTGTGGTACAAAGAGACACCGACGCAAAAGACGAGCACTAAGGCCCGACAGGAAATATATATAAGCCAAGACGCAGAAACGCAATACTTTCGAATCTTACAGGTATTAACCAAAATAATAAAACTGTGAGAAGGGCACATAACAAAAGCAACAAAAAGAACTCCGCCGTATGACATTACGCAAGGTCCCGGAGATCTGGTTCAAGGATTAAAATACTAACAATAACATCTTGAAAAGGAAAGAGAATTAAGCAAAAGAAGGAACGTTTAACAAAAACAATTACATTGCGTTAGATAGAAATACATTGAGCCGTACTCACATTCCGCTGCGCCATGAGGGTGGGCCTCTGCCCGAATACACACGTTCGCCTTACATCTCGGCGCGTCTAAGACTGACTTAGCTTCTGTCCCCCCAGAGGGGAGAGAAGCCTCTCAGAAAAATCAAATGCGTAGTTTGGGAGTGGCCCCAAACTCGCGTCAAATATTGTCAGAGCCAATGGCAGAACGAATTGCACAACAAAATGCAAGGTAGCAACAACACTAGCCAATACGAGAGAACAAGGCAGTATGTAGCCAGGGGTTGCACAACGTTAGACAGAGAGATACATACAGACAAACTGCGCACTTTTAAACTCTCGAGGCGTAATATAGAGATGTCACAACACATGACAATAATAATAATAATAATCATGATGATAATAATAATAATTACAATAAATTCTGAAAAGTGGTTCAAAGTACAAGCATACGTTAAGGAATATGATTAATTATAATAAATACCATGAAACTACAGTGGAAAATTCATTATATGGAAAGGTGATATTTCAATTTATAATACATGAAATTAGCCGCGATGGACTACGGAATTGTAGCATCAATGGATTACGGTTTTCATTTTCCACAACATTAGGAATACATGCAAATAATTATAGCTTTGTTTATTGTGATTTTGGATTCAGTGCTTAGCAGATTTTTCGGATATATTCACAGGATATTGCATATAATTATTATGGATTAGGTCACTCAAAAATTACAGTTGTGCGACGTGTGATAATGTGCGACGAAATAATTCCTGGTGTGGCAGATGAACATTTAGTTTTTCTATAATGATTTTCTTTGAACCCTGTGAATTAATATTAAGGCACTAGCTGATCGGTTGCGTTGAAAATGGACTACTGCATCATAAGTTACCTTCACTATACCGTCAGTCTCGGAGGTAGGATTGATTAATTTTTATTATTGTTTGCCAGATAAAATAAACCTTCCGTTTTCTTTTATCTTATCCGTGACTGTGTAATTTCTTGTGTTTTCTTCCTTGGTAAAGATAAGGCTTCACTAAGAGAGTGTTATTTTTATGAATTCCAGTTTGAGGTTGCCCACCTTTACTTTTGCCCGTAACGCGCCAGAGATACTTTGTCTCATGCCTACTCGAGCTGTTTTTGTTTTACCTGGCTTGACTTCTACGCACTCTATTTGTTTTGTTATCTTCACTGCTTGCCACTTTCGGGATGATATGAGATGCTTTTAGCAGGCTCATCACATATCACTTCCTGGAAGGAGGAGAAGGGTACAATACGTCCGCAATCTTGAAACTATTTGGCTGATAACCTTGTAGTTTGGGCAAAAACACTTCCCACATTTAGGTACATTAATGCAAAATTTGGAAGAGATCGAATAATTAGGTTAGTCGTAATTTGATTTAAGCTTTAAACATTTGGGTGGGCGCCATTTATATTTCGTTATAATGGCGGCAATATAAGTACAACACGACACAGAGTTGTCCACTTGCTAGTACTAAACCTGTACCAAAGGTGGTACTATTTGGTTTATTTGTGTTTGAATAGATGGGGGCGATTGATTTGCAAACATGCCCGGTCGCCATCTTCAAACTATTTGGCTGATGATCTTGTAGTTTGTTCAAAAGACGTTTACCACATGAAGATATGTTCTTGCAAAATTTGGTAGAGATCAGATGACTAGGTTAGTCGTAATTTGATTTAAACATAGAACATTTGGTCGACCGCCATTCCGTTTCCGTCAAGATGGTGGCGATATAAAACATGACACTGAGGTGTCCCTTGCTAGTGCTACCTCTGTACCAAATTTCGTTCAATTCGATTGCGTAGGGTTTGAATATTGATAAAGGGGGTTGGGGGTCAAGATATACTCACACACACATAGACTGACGACTTTTGGGCCGTGTAGATCTCGTAAGTATGCTTTCATTTTTTGCAATAATCGAAAGTAGGCTAGAACGCCAGGTGGATGGACAATTGAGACCGTTGCCTATCCCGTTGTCTTATCGAGAAAGTGATTCAATTAGGAGGGAAGAGGGGGGGGGGCAGATGACCTCGTAGTTGCGCCCCTTGAAACAACAATAACTAACTAAAGTGATTCAATAATAGACACAATGAGAAATAGGAGAATTGCCCCTATCTCTCATTCATCGGCATTGCATAACAATACACTACTAAAACAACTATTTAACTACATTTGGAAAAATATAACAAAAATGAATATTGGTTCAAATAAGTTCAAAATGATTTAGATGAGTTGAATATTACAATGAAACAAATCGAAAACAGAGAAGAAAAAATGATTTTGAAAAACAAACATATCAGGCTAACACTAAAAATTAATCGACAAAACCATTGTGTCATAACTGCTGCAATGTGGGCATAAACTATGAAAATAAATAAAGTTTGTACAGTATTTTTAAAATTATTCAGTGGACTGCGATATCAGTTGACGAAAAATGTTTGTTGTAGGCTGCAAAACTATCCGTGTTTGCTAATATATTCATTTATATTTGTAATTTAGAAATAAATTTTATTTTCACAAGTTCAAAATACATGTCTTAATCATATTATTGTAGTAATTTATGCAAGGATATTTGTGTAGGCGTGCTACAAATTTTCATGAATATTCGACTATATATTAGTCGGCAATGTTTTATAATTTTCATTTCAATGGATATTATGTAAGCCCATGATCAACAATTTTTAAGCATTTGAACGAAGTTAAATGTTTTTCATTCGGTCAACACGATTGTACCCAATTGTGATGGGTTATTCCCTTATCCTGAAAAAAAAAAATACGTGAGATAAGTAAATATTTAATAATAATATGTATTTATTAATATTTATTAATCCCACGCTAATTGTTTTGAGGATCAGGGACTAACCCCTAACAATTGGGTACCATCGTGTTGACCGATTGAAAAACTATAAATTTCGTTTACTAAGGCAGAACAGAAAATGGCTTCAAACACCATGATGTTCTAAGGATTAGGCTTTGTAATAACAGGGCATTTCTTGACAATTGAGCTGACGATGGCCCCAATGGTGATTCGAAAACACATTACAATATATTAGGCTAAATGTTAAAGTAATAACAGGCGTCTTACTGTAAGTTCAACATGAGGAACTGACTTGTCGGAATACGAACCTAATATAATGGACTCGGAGAGCCCCATTGCGCTTGAGCGTCCTCTGTAACACAGCATCAACACTTAATGTAATTCGCAAATTAGTACATATTGTTTAGAAAAAAATATAGACAGTTTTGTCTCATGGGATTAGTGTAATAGGTTGTTTTATTATATGCTCAAACACAGAATATGCACAATACTTATCGAAGGTGAACCACCAGTAGTATCAAAAACTCAGATCTCTTAGGTATCCACCCAGACGCTAAGCAGATGGTTCCTCTTAAGGTCACAAACACATTCAGAATGTCACTAAGCTAATATCAATGAGTTTAGAACTCCTAGGTACCCGCCCAGACTGTGAGCAGATGATTACTCATAATGGAATTAGCACACTGGAGTGTCTTTAAGCTAACGCCCTTCAGTTTTGTGCTCCTAGGTATCCATTCAAACTGTGAGCAGATGGTTCCCCTTGGAGGTATTTTTACATTGGATTGTGTTAAGCTAATATCAGTCATGTTAAAGCACCTAAGTTTCCACCCAGACTGTGAGCAGATGGTTTCTCTTGGAACATAATTAAGCTAATGTCTGTCATGTTAAAGCACCTAAGCCCCCACCCAGACTGTGAGCAGATGGTTTCTCTTGGAACATAAGAAAGCTAATATCAGTCTGTTTAAAGCTCATAGATACCCAAGCAGACGGAGAGCAGATAGTTCCTCTTAGAGGTTTTGACACACTGAAGAGTCTTTAATCTGCTATCACTCAGGTTAGTGGACGTTAAGACCCATGTGGTTAGTAGATTGTTCTCGTTGGAGGTATTGGCACACTAGAGTGACATTCAGTTTAATGCAGACTGTAAGAGGATGGCTCTCCTTTAAGGTAATGCCACTCTTCGAATGTCATCAAGCTATCATGACTCAGTATAGAGCTCTCTAACATTTCTGATATCCTCTCCATTAAACCCTGGAACACCACAGTGGAGTCTGAGCAACCCTGCGAAAATCAAACAATTGATTTTTTATGTGAAACAGTACGCTACCAAGATATGTTTGTAAATTAGGATAATAGCTCAATACCTTCGGCTAGCGACACTCAGATCTATCAGCGTAGGAAAACATTCTCAAGACACAGATAAATATAGGTCAGGGTCGTAGAGACCCCAGGGTGGTATTTACGCTCGTCTGTTCCTGGTGTGTCATAACACCCAGCTAATGCTGTAGTTCTTGATAGGTAATTGACGTGGTGAGATTAACTTCCTTAGTGTTAGAAAAGGTGTGTGAAAAGGCTAATTCCAACGAAGGACTGTCTGGTTGCAAAATCAGAGAATAATTGTCAGAATATAGTGACAGTGAGCAGGAAATCGGTGGTGACTCAGATTTCGAATCTGACAATGTTTTTGAGGATAGTGACCACAAAAGATACACCGAATTTGAAATCGAAGTCCCGGGTTCATGTCCCAATTCTGGTAGAGTCATCGAATCATGGCGTGCGATTGCCTCATGGGAAGGATATTGTAACCCCTTACTAACTGACTGTTGTATTACTATTTTTATGTTTACTGTAAATTTACCCCAAAACTTGACAAATATTGTCCACATTGGTAACAAACAATATTAATTATTAAATATTAATTAATGTACCTCTGCAATATTCAGGCTGTATTTGCTTTCATTGTGTTCATAATTTTATTAATTTAAATACGTAAGCAACACGCATCAAGCTAATATTTTTCTCGTATCCCCTAACTATTAAGTATACAAACGACTACAGCTATACTGGGTCGGTCAGCCCCTAGTGTGGTATTAAGGTATGTACTTTATGAGTGTGGTGTTCCATGGTTTGATTAGGGCGAGAGATTGAAACTTTAAGTTGGAGAGATATTAATATACATTAGCGCAGATTTAAAGATTTCTTTCTCAGGTAACAATCATATTAATTTATTTCCAAACATGCTTTGGTCTACTGAATGTACATTTTTTGCAATAAATGAAGCCATCTCCCTTTTATTCCATCCGTTATAATTTTTTACCCCACTTTTGTCATTTATCTTTTAAAATCAATTGTTAATTTATCTGCCAATAAATGTAATTATTTTCATTTCCAGCAGTTAAGGAAACACATGTAATTCCTTAATCTTAGAACATTATTGAGTCCAATGTTTGTTAATCGTGCTGCTCGAAACATTCGATCGACGTTAACCTCAGGTTTTAGTGTTGGGATTTCTATAGCAGAAAAGGCCGTTGCAAGCCATCTTGCCTATCCTAGTATGTACCGCAGAATCGGTGATTGGACGAGTTGGTGGCATGAGGCGGTTGTTCTCACTTTGCATGACTTGAAGGTGGTAGGTCCTTCATTCTTCGTTGTTTACAATTTCATAGTAAACTTTGATCAGCATGTACCACAGGAATAGAGCCTACGACCAGTATAGATCATCATGAGCCGTCAAGTGACCTTCCTGAGTAACATTTGCTGCGCCTACACTAGTTGAATGTGACTTGAAACCTCTATGGTGCAACATTGTTTTCTTCAAAAGTACTACATGAATGTGAGTTTACACCACTCTGAATCAACATGTGGTGCTTCAAAGTATGTTTCTAAATAAAGTTTCTGCCACACGCATTACATGAATATGGTCATAGAGCACTATGGATTATCTCGCGATCCTTCAAATGATGCTTTTGATTGAGTTCCCCCCACATGTAGCACAGGAACGGGGCCTAAGGCCACTATGGATCAACATGTGTGTCTGCAAGCTTCGCACGTATTACATCCATATTAAACGTGTAAATTTATACAACAAATCAATACTTAACAAATATATATGTTATATATTGGGACATGTTTCGACCTTCAATGAGGTCATCTTCAGCATCAAATGAACATCAATTAAGAATTTAAAATTAAAAGTAGTATATATGACTTAAATATAAATAAGAAATGAAAAATTAATGATAATAATTGTAATAAATGAAGTGTAGTAATAAAATGGATATCCTTACAAATGTAGTATTAAATAAAATAAATATAATATTGTTTTTTTTACAATAATTTTCGAAAGTATTTAGAAAATAATAAATATTAATGGTGAGTGTAAAAATGTTTAGCTTTAATTTTTTATCAAAATATACACAAAATAATTTAGAAAATCAATTCTAAAATCAATAAAATAATTCAGTTCAGCACTTGACTAAGTAATCTGAATCTTCTTCAATACGGAGTTATTACAAAAATTTGGATAGGTGCCAACCAGATTTTATGACGACATGAATTAACCTAACAGATAGGAAAATTAAACATGTCAGAACTTCTTTTATATAAATAAACGAAACATAATTAGCCAGCATATGAAACTGATAAAATCTACTTTATATGATTTATTATCACCTACCTTGTTGAGTTGGATGGAGAAATTCGGAATTCATAAAAGAATTTGAGTGAAAAGCCCAATGTGTATATGTGGCAATTCTAACATTTATCCAGACGTTTATAAAACAATAAAAAACGGGATTCTTGAAATGGAATTAAGTCAGTAGCTCCTTTCTAGATTTGTCAATATTGTTTGGTTATGTATTATCCTCCTTAATGCAACCGTCTATGGAGAAAGAAATGTATAAATACAGTAATTTGTCTTGATTTAAGAGTAGGTATCAAATGTACATATCATACCATTATGTAATCTTACCTTATTAAAATCCTCCCGTAGTATGTAATGCAAAATTCTATTACATACATTTAGTCGTTATCCAGATCAATGAAGTCATAGGTGGCAAGTTACTATTAGCATCCAGGTGAATACATATATGTATTAGCATTATTATTAGCATTCAGGTGAATACATATAGGTATTCACCTAGATACTATTAACAACATGCCACCTATGACTTCATTGATCTGGATAAAGACTTAATGTATGATATAGAATTTTGCATTACATACTAAGGGAGAATTTTAATACGGTAAGATTACATATAGGTATGATGTGTACATTTGATACCTCCTCTTAAATCAAGACAAATTACTATATTTATACATTTCTTTCTCCATAGACGGTTGCATTAAGGAGGATAATACATAACTAAACTCTATTGACAAATCTAGAAAGGAGCTACTGACTTAATTCCATTTCAAGAATCCAGTATTTCATTGTTTTATAAACGTTTGGGTAAATGTCAGAATTGCCACATATACACTTTGGGAATTTCACTCAAATTCTTATACGAATTCCAAATTTCTCCATCTTACTCAACAAGGTAGGTGATAATAAAGCATATAAAGTAGATGTTTTATCAGTTTCATATGCCGGCTAATTATGTTTCGATTATTTATATAAAAAAGTTCTGACACGTTTTATTTTCATATGTGTAAGGTTAATTCATATCGCCGTAAAAACTGGTTGGCACCTATCCATTTTTTTTAATAACTAAGTTTTGAAGAAGATTCAGCTTACTTAGTCAGGCGCTGAACTGAATAATTTTATTGAGTTTAGAACTTTATTTTCTGAATTATTTTGTGTATATTTTGATTTAAAAAATTAAGCTTAACATTTTTACACTCACCATTAATATTTATTATTTTCTAAGTTTCAGAGTGCATTTTTAAACAGTGCAGAGAACACATGGGGTAGAACATCAGGAAAGTTACGGGGAAAGGCGATAAAATGGTGGAATGATAGAGTGAAAGAAAAGGTGAGAGAGAAGAAGAAAGCTTGGAAGGAATGGAAAACAAAAAACACTGAAGAAAGTAGAGCAAAATATATAGAAGCAAACAGAGATTGCAAGAAAGTAATTGCAGAGGAAAGGAAGAAAAGATGGGAAGAATTCACTCAGGAAATAAGGGAGGATTTACATTGTGAAAAAAATTGCTGTTTGGAATTATAAAAAGCAGAAGGAATGAAAAGGTGAACACTGGGTTCGTGAGAAAAAGGACGGTGAAATATTGACAAAACCAGAAAAGATAACGGACAGATGGAAATAATATTTCAGCGAGCTGTTGAAGGTGAGACGCCAGGCATGCGGAGAAGTTACGCAAACAGCCAAAACGGTGGAGGAAGAAATAGAAGAAGAACCAGACATTACTATGGCAGAAGTGGAATGGGCAGTTAGGAAGATGAAGATGGGGAAAGCTGTGGGAATCGACGAAGTGGCAATAGGAATGATCAAGGCGGCATGACCAGAGGGACTGCAGTGGATATACAGACTTCTCAGGAGTGTGCGGAGAGAGAAAAAGTACCTGAAGCATGAATAAAGAGAATAATATTGCCCATATACAAGAAAGGAGACAGGAAGGTGTGTGGTAACTACTGAGGAATCACCATCATCTCGCATGTTGCCAAAGTAATGGAAAGAATCCTAGAAAAAAGAATTACGAGTAAAGGTAGAAAGCCAAATAGAGGAGGAGCAGTTTGGAGGGGCCAGGTCAACAGTGGAACCCATTTTCATTCTGAGACAGAACATTGAAAAGAGTTGGGAATATGGGAAGGACATGGTAATGACTTTTATTGATCTAGAAAAGGCCTATGATAGCATCTCTAGAACAAAAGTTTGGGAAAGCTTAACAAATAGGAGGATAGGCAAGGAACTGAGAGACATGATAAAAGGAATGTGCATGGATTGCTAAAGTAGTGTGAAGACTAGAGTCGGTACATCGGAATGGTTTAAAATTGACACTGGACTAAAACAAGGAAGTGTGTTATCACCATTATTGTTCGTAATGGTGATGGATGACATCATGAAGGCAGAAATGAAAGAATATAGTAGGGCAAAGATGAAGGTAATGTTGTTTGCAGACGATGTTGTGATTTGGGGCGAGGATGAGATCGAGGTACAAGAACAGTTAGACGTAATAAATGAAAATATAAACCGGGTGAGTTAGCCGTGGTCGTTACGGCATGACTGCTGGCAGTCGCTCACAGCCGGGAGGCGTGGAGGTTCGAATCCCCCCGCCGGCAACCATGAAGATGGTCTTCTGTGGTTTCCCATCTTCCTTCCAGGCAAATGCCGGGGTTAGTCCCTAACTACAGGCCACAGCCGCAACTTTCCAACTCCTCGTTCTTACGTTCCAACTTCCCTCCCCAAAGGTACTTGTAGCTCACCCATTGGATGTCCGTCTCGAAGCAGCTACAAAAACTGGCGAGCCGAACATGTCCTCGGACACTCCCGGCACTAAAAGCCATACGCTAAAAATAAAAAAAAATAATGAAAAGATTGAGCAATGGGGATTGAAAATAAATGTGGAGAAGAGTAAAACAGTGGTGATGAGTAGAGATCAGAAAGAACTAAAAGGAGTAATCAAAGTAGGAGATAAGGAATTGGAAGTGGTGAAACACTTCAAATTCAGTACTTGGGAAGTGAACTCACTGAGGATGGAAGACTTGATTTGGAAATAAGCAGAAGAATACAATTCGAGAGTACTTTCTACCAAAAGGTAAGGGGACTAGTATGGAACAAGGATATACCAATTAAGGCTAAATAATTTATGTACAAAGCATTTATGTTCCTATAATGACATATGCAGCAGAAACTTGGACAATGACTAAGAGGGATGAGAGCAGAGTACAAGCAGCTGAGATGAGATTCCTGAGAAGTATGGTCCAGAAAACGAGCAGGGACAGAGTGAGAAATGAAGATATACGGAAAGAAGTGGGAGTACAGAAACTAAATGACAAACTGGAACAAAACAGATTGAGATGGTTTGGACATGTCAAACGGGTGAATGAAGTAAGGCTACCAAGACGAGCACTGGAACGACGGATGACAGGGAAGAGAGGACGAGGAAGACCAAGAATGCGTTGGATGGACTCGGTGGAGAATATTATTAGAAAACGGAACCTGGATAGGAAGACCGTGTCGGAAGAGGAATGGTGGAACTACAGAACAAAGTGGATAGGAACCATATTTCCCCCAACCAGTGTCAACTGGAAAAGGGGAAATGAAGATGATGATGATTTTCTAACTACTTTTGAAAATTATTGTAATAAAACCAATATTATATTTATTTTATGTAATACTACATTTGTAACAATATCGATTTTATTACTATATTTCATTTATTACAATTATTATCATTAAATTTTCATTTCTTATTTAGATTTAAGCCATATATACTACACTGAAGAAAATGGAAATTGCAACACCATGAAGGCATTGGTCGTTTGTGTTGATTTTCAAGATAGGGAACGATGCCATGTAGGTAAGTAAACGATCAAAGTTTCAGTCCCATTGGATTGTTGCTACAGGTCTCCCCACGTGATTGGTCGCGGAGGAATCAACTCCAGTATATGGACACTGGTGTAGCGTAGTTGACTTGCAGTCTGTGGTGTGAAGTGTTCCCCGTCAAACATACCTCGACGATACAAAAGAGCACGCTATCAACAACTGTCGCCGTTTGAGAGGGCTCGGTTAATTGGGTTGTGTGAAGCTGGATTATCGCTAAGGACTGTCGCTGCACGTGTTGGCCCACAGGTATCTACGGTACAACGTGTATGGCAGCAGTGGTCATATGAAAGCACCCACACTCGTAGCCTGGCACAGGCCCAGAGCGACAGACAACTGTGAGAAAGGATCACCGCATCATTCTGATGGCCCGGATGGAACCCCATGCAACAGCAGCGCAAATTCGAGCAGCTGTGGCACCCCACGTTACACAACAAACCGTTGGTAATCGTCTGCGTGCAGCTGGCTTACGATCCCGTGTCCCTGCAGAAGGTGTTCCATTGACCCCACAACAGCGACGTGTAAGGCTGACCTGGTGTCGAGAACAATCGACGTGGGTCGACGAATGGCATAGGGTCGTCTTTAGTGATGAATCGCGCTTCTGTCTAGCCCGAAGTGATCGCCGGAATCGTGTGCGCAGACGTACCGGGGAGAGGGGTCCTCCAGACCTTAGTGTCGAGAGGCACACAGGGCCAACACCAAGCATTATGGTCTGGGGAAATCTTGGCTTTAATGTGAAATCACAATTAGTGCTTGTTGAGGGCAATATGACTCCTCGACAGTACGTTGATAGGGTACTCAATTCAGTGGTTGTCCCTATGATGGCGAACATGGCTAATTGGATGTTTCAGCAGGATAATGCCCGGGTTCACACTGCACGCATCTCCAGAGAAGCTCTCCACGACATCACAACCTTAGAATGGCCTGCCAGATCCCCGGACGTCAGTCTATTGAGAATGTGTGGGACATGATGGGTCGACAAATGGCTAACCGTTCTCAGCCACCCACAACTCTGGAACAACTGACCCGTGCAGTGCAGCAAGCATGGGCCACAATTCCTCAGGAAGCGATCCAGGGCCTTATTGACTCCATGCCTCGCAAATTCATCAATGTATTGCAGCTCGTGGTAGGCACATCCTGTATTGATTGTTGTACAAACTTGCAGTCAGAGGGACTTGAAAGTGTAGTCATCGAATCAAAACCGAACACTCGTCCTGCATGTTCAATTTCAGCAATGTAGCACCACTCCTTCTGGGGGTTGCAATTTCTATTTTCGTCAGTGTATTTTTAATTTTAATTGATTTTCATTTTAAGTTGAAGATGACCTAATTGAAGGTCGAAACATGTCCCAATATATAAAATATACTGCTCAAAAAAATTAAAGCACCACTTTTTTCAAAGGCCACCAAATTTTGAAACGTTGACCTACAAGCTTGAAATCTCAGTATGACGTTTGTCCTGACGCCTGCCAAGCATATGCTTCAGCACAACTCCCCAATTTGAGTAGTTTCGGGGTAGCACCCCGAAAACCAGCCCATTTTCGAAAACCGCAAATTGAAGTTTGCGAAAAACGCTGCAGGACTTGTCGCAGGTTGCCAAAGCAGTCGAAAATGAATGAGTCTTGCTCTTAAAGGTTCCACAAACACGTAGAAATCGTTACATTTGACGTTTGGGCATTTTCAACCCCCTTCATCATCCCCTAAACATGGACTACCATTGGGGGCGTCTGAGAAGGTACCGGGTGTGTTTAACCATCTGAAAACCTGCACACCGTCCTCAGTTGCTGATTGCAGTAAGTTCTTAAGGCCTCCGGTAATGTCCACACCCCCTAACACCCTCAACTGGCATGGGACCAAACCACCCCCTCTCGATTCACCCCTAAGGAAGGTTTTAATCGAGATGTTTATCAGTGCTGTGAATGCGGGGGTCTTCCCCTACCGTTTCAAAAAAGGAGCTGTGCCTTTGTCACCACCCCTTCCCCTGCAACCCCCGTTTGTATGATTTTTCGAATCAGGCCCTTTTTAAGGGCTGAAACGAGGTCTTAATCGCTGAAAGGGCTGTAAAGGTCCTTAGAAGTAGTGGTGACACGAAATCAACCCCTTCCGATCGATAATTGACATTCCGTCCCCGAAATTCGAAATTTTTGCACCCCCAACCCTCCCTGTCTGGACGCGTAACGCGTCATGGCAGAGTTTTCAGAGTTGGATGGAAATGAAGCTTATGGCCTGCAATGGAGCCCAAAACAGCAGGTTGGATAGAAATGCATCGGTAGGTTGGGAAACGGGACCAAAATTTTTCAAAAAAGTGTACAGCCTACAGTAAGTACGCCCATGCATAGGCAACCCACATCACGTCCGTGCGTGTGGGTTGCCTATGATCGGCAATAGGTTACAAAGTTTGGCAATGAGAGAAAAATGACGTGATGTGGGTTGCCTATGCATTGGTGTACTTACTAGAGGCTGTTAACTTTTTTGAAAACTTTTTGGTCCCGTTTCCCACCCTACCGATGAATTTCCAACCAACCTGCTGTTTTGGGCTCCATTGCAGGCCATAAGCTTCATTTCCATCCAACTCTGAAAACTCTGCCATGACGCGTTACGCGTCCAAACAGGGAGGGTTGGGGGTGCAAAAAATTCGAATTTCGGGGACGGAATGTCAATCATCGATCGGAAGGGGTTGATTTCGTGTCACCACTACTTCTAAGGACCTTTACAGCCCTTTCAGCGATTTAGACCTCGTTTCAGCCCTTAAAAAGGGCCTGATTCGAAAAATCATACAAACGTGGGTTGCAGGGGAAGGGGTAGTGAAAAAGGCACAGCTCCTTTTTTGAAACGGTAGGGGAAGACCCCCGCATTCACAGCACTGATAAACATCTCGATTAAAACCTTCCTTAGGGGTGAATCGAGAGGGGGTGGTTTGGTCCCATGCCAGTTGAGGGTGTTAGGGGGTGTGGACGTTGCCGGAGGCCTTAAGAACTTACTGCAATCAGCAACTGAGGACGGTGTGCAGGTTTTCAGACGGTTAAACACACCCGGTACCTTCTCAGACGCCCCCAATGGTAGTCCATGTTTAGGGGATGATGAAGGGGGTTGAAAATGCCCAAACGTCAAATGTAACGATTTCTACGTGTTTGTGGGACCTTTAAGAGCAAGACTCATTCATTTTCGACTGCTTTGGCAACCTGCGACAAGTCCTGCAGCGCTTTTCGCAAACTTCAATTTGCGGTTTTCGAAAATGGGCTGGTTTTCGGGGTGCTACCCCGAAACTACTCAAGTTGGGGGGTTGTGCTGAAACATATGCTTGGTAGGCGTCAGGACAAACGTCATACTGAGATTTCGAGCTTGTAGGTCAACTTTTCAAAATTTGGTGGCCTTTGAAAAAAGTGGTGCTTTAATTTTTTTGAGCAGTATATATATTTGGTTAAGCATTGATTCGGCGTATCATTTTAAAAGTTTAATTATAGTATCAATACGGATCTTTAAAACATTTGTGTTTACTATGGCAAGTGTGTTTGCATTCTATTTTACATGAATATGTATTCGGAACTTTGTGAATAAAGACGTTTGTCTGCAGACTCGCCTTTCTAATGAAATTTGCGTCGCACGAATTATATGAATATGGCATCAGACCACTGTGGGTCAAAACGTGTCTATTCAAAATGCCTTTCAGAGTAAATTTTTCTCCGCGTGTAGCTTTAGTTACTTATGGATCAAGGCTCGTCTCTTCAAGGAACTTATGTAAGAAAACTGTGCTCTGTACGTACCACAGAATCAACCACTATGGATCAACGAATGTTTCTTTAAATCTCCTTTCCTGATAAATATGGCTCCACATGTATTACATGAATACTTATACGGACCATTATGGATAAACATGTGTGTCTGCAACATTTTATTGGTAACGAATTTTGCATCGCATCTATTGCATTCGTATGGCTTTATACCACAATGGATCAAAATGTGATTCCTCAATCTCGCTTTCTGAGTGAACTTTTCCCCGCACGTAACACAGGAATGGGCTTTAGACGTGCGCTTTCTACATCTATGGATCAACATGTGAGTCTTCAAATGTGATTTTTGATTAAACTTTGCTTCGCATCTACCACAGGTATGGGGCATATGATCACTATGGATCAACGAATGATTCCTTAAACCTCCCTTCGTAAAAAACTTGACTCCACATTTATTACAGGAATGCGGCATTGGACCACTATGGATTAATGCGTGTGTGTGCATATGATTTAGCACGGTGAAGTTTGCTCCGCATGTTTGGCATATGTATGGTGTCATACCACTTTGAGTTATTGAGCCTCCCACTGAATCACTTGTGGATGTGTATTCCGGGCTGTGAAAGATAGGATGTTTCTGTAGAAAATTTCTAATGCTAGCAGTAAGTAAATAGCCACTATCATCAAAATATCAAAAATCACAAAGCACTATCTTTTCCGGATAAGTCTACAATAATCATCTGTATCAAAAATAATCTATTATTTCATTACACACTCATTTGTAGACATAGATTTAAAAGTCGAAAAGTAATGATCGAAACTAGAATGTTTTAACCTCATGCAATTTGCTTCATGGTTAAAGAATATCATCCTATACAATTTGGGAACAATCATGTTGACTGACGCAAAGGCATTTAATTTCGCTATGTTTAATTATCAAGAGTAACGGAATAATCCCTTTGCTATTATGAGATTGTTAAAAAGTTAAAAGTTAACTAGAGGAACTTCCCTTGGATATACACAAGAAGGGTTCGACGACCATACATGATGCCTCCCCAAAATGAGAGGAGGCGTTCGATTGTCTCCATTATATATATATACACCGCGGACAGGCCAACAAGGACCACGCAAATATCACTTCTTTATAGGTCTAGTTTCCTTCTTTCTCTTCCAGAAGTCTTTCATCCTGGTCGACTGTGCAGCTCTTCTTTCAGCAGTCCATTCTCCTCTGTTGAGATTTTTCTTCTCCCCGACAAGAATTTTGAGACCAAAAATTTTTTTTCTGTACTCTATTCGATTTAGACAATCTTCTTCAGTAATTTTGAATTTTTGAAGTTCTTCTTTCATTTGTTTTACATAGCCTCCTTGTCCTTTATAGTTCCAGATTTTATCAAAAATTTGTTTGTTTAACCTTGAGCAATCCATGCGGACCATATGTCCGTAGAACTGAAGTCGCCGTTTTCTGATCATCACTTCAAGGTTGTCGATTTTACTATAAATTTCTGCATTCGATCTCAGTCTATAACCTTCCTGTGTTTTCCTAGGACCATAAATCCTTCTTAAAATTCTTCTTTCTATCTTGAGCAAATTCTCCATTCCGGTTATATTTGTAGTTTCCATGCCGTACAAGATGACTGGTCTAACAACAGTATTAAAATGTCGTAATTTTGCATTGATAGACAGGTTCTTTTTATTGTATATATTTTTTGTACAAAAATTTAATCTTTCCAATTTCCCTTTTTTGTTCTCGATTGCCAATTTATCCGTCCCATTGCTACTAATTATTTCTCCAAGATATTTAAATCGGTCAGTGACCCTGGTGCTCCCATAATTTGTTTTTATCATTTTCTTAGTGTATTTCTGATCACTTGTCATCATCTCTGTTTTTACCAACGAAATCTGTAAGCCCGCTTTTTCCGCCGTTTCTTTTAACTGATCAATTTGGTTAATAGCTTCTTGTTCTGATTCAGCAAACAACGCTACGTCGTCAGCAAATGCTAAACCTTTGACTCTGAGGTTCTTATTCTTTGTACCAATTTTAGCACTTGAATCGTTCTTCTCCCAAAACGTCCTCATGACTTTATCCAAGACCAAATTGAAAAGCAGTGGTGATAGACTGTCCCCTTGTCTTAGCCCAGTTTTTACCTCGAAGGGCTCGCTAACTTCATTTAAAAATTTGACTCTGGAAATCGTATTAGTTAATGTAAGTTTTATTAAATTTATGGTTTTTTGATCAACTTGGTATTCCTTCAATGTGTCAAAAACAGTATCCCTATCCACTGAATCATACGCTTTCTGAAAATCAACGAATGAGATAAAGATATTCTTTGGCCTGTTGTTGTAATATTTTAATATCAATTTTAAATTGTCTCCATTATTATTCAACATTTACTCGGGAGCTTTATTTCGGGCAGTAGAAGATACAACAGAGGGAATCAAGGTCAACGGGAAACTAATACGTACAGTTAGATACGCAAACGATACAGTTCATCTGGCCAGTAGTATTGAAACCCTACAGATAATCATTAATAGGCTTCATATAGTTGGAGAAGAAATGGATCTATCGATGAACAAAATGGAAAACAAAATTAATGGTTTCCAGTCATAGAAAGTTTGAAGTAATTTTGACGCTGAAAGGACAACAAATCCAACATGTAGACAAATTTGAGCGGATTTTAATCCACATCTTGAAATTAAGACCCGTATAGAAATAGCAAAGTCAACTTTCAACAAATTTTGAGCTTTATTGTGTGTTGATGCCGTAACTTTAAAACTAAGACTGCGTATTTAGAAATGTTATGATTGGTCCACCTTGCTTCATGGAGTAAAAGCTTGGAAATTAAAATTGTCCTCAATTTAAAGGCTTGAACCACTGGAAATGTGGATCCATAGAAAGATGCCCAGAATCCCTTGGATAGATCACATCTTTAATCAACAGGTACTGTGGAGAGCAGTCTCGAAGCGGGAGCTGTTGATTACAATCAAATGTAGGAAAATTGCATACCTGGGTCAAGTGTTATTTGGTGCGAAATACGCAATATTACATCTCTTTCTAAAGGGCAAAATTGATGGGCATCGAAGAGCAGGCAGGAAAAGGACGTATTATTTGCGGAATCTTCAAGGTCGGACTGGCACAAACACGATTGAACAAGTATACCGTGTTGCTGATGATTGACGAACGATATCCATTTTGATCGCCACCTGCTGGGAGACTGGGCAGGGCATATACAAGAAGAAGCAGAAAAGGGACAGCTCGTTTCTACTCATCAATGATGGGGCGTTCGTGCAGTAAATGTATATTATAAAGACAATTTTGTTTAACATGCAGGAGATTTTAGATTATCAGTTCTTCCGAAAGAACATGTTAAACTTTCTACAGCACGAAGAAAGTGATTGTGCTTTCAACAGTCAGCATGGTCTCTCATCATCTCAATTAAGGGAATAAATACAAATTAGGTGCTGCTTTATATCCTAAGTACGAGCATTCAACTTTCATTTCTCTCACTTATTGCAATTGGGGTGTTTAAGTATTTCCTTTTAGTGTTGAAAGTTTTAAATCGCTCTTCTGAAAAGTTTACAAAATGTGACATACCCCGTTTTTCCGGGGAGTCTTCATATCTTTTATCATACTGAACCCGTATTTAAAAAGCCTAATCAAAGTCAAGACGCCGGCATTGAACCGGCTTCGCGTAACAACTATATGTTTTGAATGAAAGGTAAAGGATAGGCTACCCGCTCAGCATACAAGCATTTCGTGAAGCCGAGAGGCTACGCAGTACCTGGGAGAGATTTTATTGACTCATCTTATTCGCGAGGAAAGGAAGAGCTTTGAAATGAACATTTTTAACATGGTAATAAATGAGATTTACATCGACCTGGAAATTGACACAATAGCAAGTTTGCAGTGAAGAGTTGTAACCTGAAGCCGGTTTAGACCAGTCACGTGGGCTAAACGAGCCTGGCTCGTGGCGGAACGAGGCTTTGCACGCAACACGCAACTACGCGCGTGGAAAAAGAGATCACATGACAGGATTTCAACCAATGAGAATATTATATTAATTGATGACGTACAACGATTTTATAATTACTTCGGATTACATTTAAAAGTAATTATACGACAGGCATGTGTAGAGAATTGAAAATAAAACACATCGGAATGATTGAAATTTTAAGTTGAAAGTTGAAACGGAGATATTTGGTTATGTAGTACACCTTCATTGTTCGACACCAATGACGCCATTTATAATGACAAGAAGAGGAGAAGCGCGTCCAATGTCAGATTATTCCATTTCGAACATCTATTGAGTATAGACGTGTTTGTCTGAGTTGCAAATAGAGTCCGAGGAACGCAAACTTAGGTTGACGGAAGCATCGTAGCCACCTTCGGCCAAGCTCTGTGGAAGCTTCGCTAAATAAATACTATATGAGAAAAAGGGCTTAGTTATTTGAAGCCACGAAAGTACAAAATTGTTTTAAGGAAGTGAATTCGACATTATAAACAGAGTGAAAGAAAGTGTACGAATATATGTGACATATAAGAAGAACATCCAGAATTTCAACATATACGAGAGTTATACAGAATTTATATAACGAAATTATTTCCACGAAATTTCTGAAACATTGAAATATTTCTTTGTCATTTTGAAATATTTTCAAATGGTTTCCAAACTTGAGTCGACGAGGATATTTATCATGAACTACACGACAGCAGAGATGTGTCACTAAACAATTGGAGAGGAACTTGCCTGCTTCAATATGTGGATTCCAGGAGTGACTTAACGCGCCGAGGAACACAAAACTGGAAGAGTGGTTTTATAACGTCTTCAATCCACTTCAGTCACTACAGCAACAACAACGAAATGAGTTTCCAACACCATCTCGGAAATCTCATTAATATCAACAATTATCCACAATTCACCGGAGAGCTTCTAAAGAGGGGTCGAATGAATAATGAACTACAGGAGCCATCTGGCTCCAGTAGCGAACGAGAGATGCCAGTTCGTATCCCAAGGAGACTACGGAGGGCGAGATTGGTTCGACATCACGCAGGCGAGAGCTGACGCAGCGGAGAGTCGAGGCCAGCTGGTGGGCCGCACGCTCGCTCGCACGATAAGCTATCTCCGAACGCTTGCTGAAGCAATGCAACATTCCAGACTTCAAAATGACCCAGCTTGAGAAGAAAATATTCAGGCTGAAGGTAGCTAAAGCGAACTGATTATATTTAGTAGTTGTTTGCAGTATTGTGGATACATTAGACCTGACCATTTTATGTAGCTATTTGACCATTTTTCATGTTTAATGTTTGACAGTTCAATTCAGTATATTTTATTTCATTTTTGTATTTTTCGAACGTCATCCTTTACGATTTTGACGTAGCGTAATTTTTTATTCGTCGTCGCGCTTTTTTTATATTGTTTAGACTTTCGAATTCCTATGAGAATCCGTGTTAATTGATTGAGGAATATTTCAGAATATAACATTTCAGAATATTTTTTTCTGGATATTTTTAATAATTACTTTGTAATTATTTCTTGTAATGTTAAGTTATGAGCTATTTGATAATTTGTATTATAATAGCATTTATTTAAATCCTTGGATTTAATATTAATATTGACTTGCTTCATAATCGAACGTCAATATGTTATCATGTTTGAAACAACGTAATGTTGACACTGATGTACACTTGAAGGAATTCATAGTTCATTCGCAGAGCAGAGCTATTGGTAACGCTAAACTAGCGAGATTTGGAAAGGAATGTAGGAATGTTATTGGTATGCATCGAGACACAATTTGCAACAGGTGTAAGGTGAAGTAAAAATGAATTAATATTCATGAATGTAACAATGATTGGTGAGAAAATGGAACGTATTATTATTATATATGATATTTATATACAGATGATTATTTTAAAATGTAATAGTTCAATGAAACGGTAGTAATATTAAACAATGATATGGTAATACCATAATGAATCGCTAAGGAATTGTATAATGATGAAATATTTAACAAGTATTATGAGTGTGGAAATACAACAAGTCGAAAATAATGCGTGCACGAGGAAATGTAAAGAATTGTATAATCGCTAGAGAATTATTGTATTTTGAGTTAGTAAGTTACGCAAACCGCGAGTGAGAAGTAGACGTTTTTGAATTCCGTGCAATATTGAGTTGAAATGAAGGGATATGATAAGAAAGAATTTATGCGTAAATGTAACGCCATGGAAGACTTGTTTATGGGAAATATGAATGTTTCCGCGATATTACAATGAGTAATAGCGATCTTTAAAATGGTATTAACGACAGTGTTGTCAATACAAGCGATATATAAGCAAACGGTATATATGAATGTTAAGATAAATATTTCAAACCACTATATTTCAAGTAATGAAATAGCCACGAAGATAGTCTGTTATATTATCATTTATTATCGATTTTTATCAAAATTTAGACTTGTGGAACGGTAATTAGCTTAATTGTTCGTTACATATGTTCATTTGGATGTGACAAACTAAAATATGTACATTTAAACTTAGTCAGTCATGCTATTTTACTTTGTGCCAAGGAGTGAATTGATTGCTTGGTTGTAATTTTGTTTCTAAGTGTATGCCAATGGTTGATGGATTGACCTAGAATACCGTACATGTTTCGTGGGGACCTGATCAAATGGAGTTGTTCACGTCCCAATGCTTGGATTTTAACGTAATCTAACCTTTGATTTATAGTGTTATATTTCGAATTTTATTTTCCGTGGTGGTAATGGAATTTTGCGTTAACTAACCACTTACTGAGCAAAATGGTAAACAGTTCAGTTAGCCACAGGGGAGTCAGCAAGACAGTCGCGGCACATTCCACCCTCATCTCCTTTATGAAATACACCACTAATCAGTTGCCATTTTGCTAGAATTTGCGTGTGAGTGAAAGTAATATAGTGCCATGTTGTAATGCGAAATAAGTTGTAATACTATGTTACGTAATTGTAAGGAAACTGTGGGTGATTAATATTTATACTATACCAACGAAAAGAGAGAGCAAGTCGATTGGCGAAACTGGACTTAGCTTTTTAATACCAAGGAAGGAAGATTGTAGTTTTACGTGACCGTGAATCTTGTGATAACGAGCCACGGGACCTACATTTTACGTGGTATCCGATCCACAGGACATAGCTTTTCACTTCGAAAATCTCACATGAATTGACCGGGAATAGAATCCAGTCCACATTAGTGAGAGACCAACAGCTTGACCGCTGCGCCACCACGCCCCACTTTTTATACCAAAACATACTACGGTATGTTAAGTTTGGTATATTGAACCCTTATTCATAGTATCGTAGAATAAATGTTCATATTTTAATTTTATGCATTGCATTAGTTCCCAGTCAGTTGAAGCAAGCGGAGAGCTTAGTGTCGCAAGAGTTGGCCAGTTGAGCAAGCTTGATAAATTTAAACATTTTCCTGGAAGCGAGGTCGTTGATCGCTGACCTAGCGTCTCGAGTCCTTGTTGACCAGGCCAAACAGAGAGGAAAGTGTGAGACAAAGATACTTTTGAGGGCGACAGATGGGAGAAGTGACGTGCTCTACCCGACGATTTTTCACTTGATTTGACGAATCATGAAGACCCAAGCTAAGTTTCGGTGCAATGAGAGCGTGCCCTATAAAAGCGCGGTAAAGCTGTATCTAATTAATCATCGATGCGATTTGATTCCGCGAGGCATCGTTGGAACGTTCAGGAAAAATAATGATCTTTGACACCACCCGCAAGTTTCTACTATAACCCCTTCGAATTATAAATATTTTCAGTCCCCTCTACCGAAGCAATGACCAGATCTGTATAAATTAGATGTCTGTGCTAACGACCGTATTAGTATTCTTGAGGAAGCCGAGAGCTACTGCACGTTCTGTCTTTACTATTCTTGAGGTAGCCGAGAGCTACTGTACGTACTATTCTTGTTGTAGCGAAGAGCGACTACACGTTATTACACGTCACGTTATTATTTTACGGAGCCGAGATCTCGTGTACGTAATCATTTGCCGTAGACGGGTGCTACTACCATTATTCGTAAGTACCTTGTCTTTAATCTCAAGTGAGATGTTTAACATTTTAAGGACTCCGTTGAGAGCCGATTGTAATATAAACAGTGATATTTTATAGTATGTTTTGCGTGTGAATTTAGCCTAGTGTTTATTTAGAGAAAGTGTCGACGTTTTTTATTGCCTAGGACTAGGAGTGAATGAGTAGCACTGTTGCAATTATAGTGGGTGTAAAAATTAATATTAATTTTGAACTGTATTTTCACCATTAAGGAAGGCATCAAGATGACGAACATTGGGTCAACCGCTGAACCTCAGAATGAACATGCAACCTACGCAGATGTCCGTGATGGCCGTGTAAAATCATTGTGGGCCATGGAAAGTGACGTCCATTGACGTGACAAGCAGATATGGCTAGAGTACTAATATTGATTTATTCATATTATATATACTTTGGCATGGGAACCTTTTTTTTGTGTAAATAGTTTTTCTTGTGATTTTAGTCTTGTTTCATTTTTGTTAGATTAACGTAATTTCCCGACACTCAATTATGTAAATGCGTGAGGACGCGTGGCCATCAGTTTGATTTGTTGTATTTGTGTATATTTATTCGTGTACTCGTGTACATGCATGTATTTGATTTGGCGGACGCATGGAGGCGGTCCAGGTGATAAGTGGCGCTGGTTAATTAACAGTAAAATAGCAAGGGGGAAAAACGAGTGTTTACTAGGATCTTGAATGAACAAGTATTTTATTTTGAGTTGCCTTGTTGCGACATGATTGTGTAAAGAACCGTCCGTTCTTTTATTTCATTTAAAAATTAGCTTTTTGATTAATTAATTCTTCGGTCAGAATACTAGATCAGGCGCGCGCTGTGTGTGGAAAATATTCGTGTACTTTTATTTCAGGTGTTTGTCAAAGCCCTAGCGTGTGGTTGTGTGTGTCTATGTGTCTATGTATGAATTATCTGCGCGGGAGGATGGCTTGGGTCATTCCTCTGTCTGCTGCAATGTTTTAAGGATGGTGAGTGATGCTCGCCGGGACCACAGCCAGTCCAATGCTGATCTTGTAATTCCAGGGGAATTAATGAGATATTTGGTGGCACACATTTTATTTGAGCTGAGTTAGCAGCTGTTCTTCGTGATCTTGTAATTCCAAGGGGAATTGATGAGATATTATTTTTGATGACACACACACATTTGAGCTGCGGTGGCAGCTATTTCTTCGTTGATCTTGGGACCTATGCAATTAGTGCTGGCCTGGGATATTTGGTTCACGCAAGGGGTGATTTGACATGGGATAATGATTTCCACACTGTGCGCTGATCTGAGGTATTTTCTGGACACCTGTTTGTGAGGGGGAACGGCCTCGCCGTGACTTAGTTTAAAGAAAGCTTGCTTGTTCATTAAAAGAGATATATTCAGGGTCGAGATCGCCACGCCTGAGCGGTATTCCCATGTGCGACGTCCAAATGACATGTTTTTCTTGTATATTAATTGTATTGCTGTTGAGCATGTGTTCATTAAATTTAATGTATGTAAATTCGTGTTGACACCTTGTTGTGTATTTCAGTGTAAGATGGCATGCAGTCATTCGTTGTTGTTGTTGTTGTTGTTGTTGTTGTATCGTGGTCGCGTTACTCACGCTTGTGTTTATTTGATAAAGTCCTGTGATGAGGCAGTTTGTTGTGCTGTAGCACGTTGGTCCAGATTTCAACGGAAATCTTTGTTTGTTGTAAAGATTTAAAGTTAGCGACTGTCGGTAATTTATTGATAGTAGTGTTTAGTTCCCATTGATAATATATCTCTGATGCGGATTTGTAGCTTAACGGCATTCGCGGGATGGCAACAAATCACGTATCATGTACTCTCCCATATCGCACGCTTGGTTATATCACACGCACACATGATTGTAGACAAGCAGGCCATATTTCGGACCTGTTATTTTTGTTGACATCTCTGGTGAGAAAATTTTATTTGGTATTCATTGTGACATTTGGGTGTAAAGTTAAGAGGGTGTTCCCTCGTGTTGCTTGTTGTGTTGAATTTTATTCTGATATTAAATTTGTTTTTATTTAGTTTGGCTTCACTTTTGTTCTTTTCTGTCATATATTTTGGACTATGTTACCTTGCACCTTGTAGAAGCATAAATTAACAACTTCGTTATGGACTGTCCACTACCCGAAGAAAAAGTCTCATAAAAAGCTTCTCGCAAGGGTTCAATATATATAAATATTTTAAAATGGGTGATTTACCTTTAGCTACAAATTGAAACTCACTCAAAACTTAAGTCTTGCTATACAAATAGATTTTTGAGTTTGTCCTGAATAATAATGAATTAATAACGCTTAATTAATAAAAAATGTGGAATTGCGTGGCATTCGTTTTGATGCTGAAAGTTTAAAACCCGTATTAAAAAACAGGAAAAGCCTAAACTTCCGGGTAAAGAAGGTAAACATATGGAAAACGCTGAGGTTCAGCACAAACCAAGAACCTACATTTGAAAAAGTGGAAAAAAAAATAGTTACGACTTGCATTTTGAAAACATTTGACCTAGCTTCTAATAGAGAGATGTGTGTGTTTCTTGGAAATATATATACTGTATAATTGTCATACACGATGTATGATAGGCACGGTTTTAATAATAAAATCGTTATTGTTTTGCCTCCTTAAGCTGTATGTTCAATTTTAAATCAAAGGTTTACAAGAGAGCAAAAATAACTTCGAACGTGAGCAATACACATATAACATAATTTATAATAAAGCATTTAATAGGGCCATTGAGTAGAACTACATATAACAATGCACATTACATTCAATCATATAACAGCAGAAACTAAGGGTCTGTTCTCACTATACTACACTTTGATCGTTACATCTTAATCAGTCCTCGTCTAAACGCAATTTAGTCAGTGATCCTAGTCCCCTATCACACTCCAGTGCGTGACATGCACCGCACTGATGCCCAATGGCCATACCAAAACCTGGCTTGGCTGATGGAAGGACTTTCTAGTGCAGATGAGACGGTGGAAGCCGTGGATCGCAAATCTGGTCACTAAATGCATCAGATCGTACTCTGGTCTTATTCATTCTTTATCAATCATTGCATCTGTTATGTGCAAACTAATGGGGATGGAGTATCTTTTCTTCGAAGTTCTCACTGCAGGTCTACGAATGCCTGTGTGGATGGTAAGTGCATTTGCAATCTAAGGTCTTCTACCAAAAATGATTCTCTGGCTAATACAAACACATACCATGAGAGGGTGCATTTTGAGACCTCCAATACCCCCTTCAGATACCTTGATTTCCGACTTACTATTTCTTTTAATCGGTTGATAGGTAATTCCATATGATCGCTATCCCATAGGTGACTATTAAAAGTTCCATGTCAACCTTGTAGATACCTGATATCTCTTATGTTTCAAAGTGCGACTGCAAGTCTCTCCTTTATATTGTACCCGTTCGTCCTGGGGATGCGATGACCCATCTGCTATAACATCGCATTCCTGGAGTTCCGGGACAGAGCGGAGTTAAATGAACCTCTAGTCAAATAAGGAATGTGTCGGAAATTCAGCTGATTTATCGAAAAAGCAGTGGGTATCACGAGACAAAGTTTCTCTAGGGTCGTTACGGGATTAAGTTTAATAGAAATAATGCAAATATAAATGGGCGCCATCAACTGAATTCCTAGCAAACCACTTCCTTTCCGGATGAGCCTTACTCAAGACAAGGAAAGAAAAAGGAAAATCACACCATCATCAGATCACAACTAAGATAAAAACAAATTTATTTTACTTTGATAGTCAGACAGACATTTTAAATATAACTCCTACCTAAGAGTATGGTCGAATGACAAAGTTAAATTGTCATTGTCCAAAAATCGAACCATCTCTTTTCTAATCCAAAATTATTTTTATCCACATAGAACAGAAAAATCACTAAAGTTCTCTTGGGTTCTCAGGATCACTGTAGCACTATGTCTTTCGTCACTGACATTTGTGAAACCTGAGACCTAATTTCTCTTTAATTTAACATCATAAATGTGGATTTGAAAAAGTTATTAATCTGTCTAAACATACACATATTATAATCACACATATTAAATATCACGTAATTTATGGTTTGCATGGCATAATTTGAATGTTGAACATGTTAGTCAAATGCTCCTAAACATCGAATAATTAATTTACACTATTTACATTGTCATTCATAATCTTTTATCTGTGAATTACAGAAAATTCATGGCTCATTGGTCATCGTTATCGTCATCATCAAAATTAAATATTTCTCACATTAATTCTCACTTCAAAATTCTACATATTCCTGTCAGAATCATTAATTCGTCACCATTACATCATTTAAATTCTCAACTCAAGTTGCAATTCCTTCAAATTATCTCTCAATTAAATTTATTTAATTCCATATAAATTCATTAATCATCAGCTTCTTTAGTTAATTATCACCTTCTAATTCAGTTATTCATCATCATTACAATCGTCTATTAATTTATCTAAATCAGTTTATTTATCCAATCTTTAATTCATCCATTTATTTAATTCATTGATTTATTTCAAAATTTAATTTATCAAATTATTTAAATTTCAATCATCTGGTTATTTAAGTTTTCATTATTTCATCTAGTCATTCTGATTTTTATTTCATTAGGTCAGATCGTTAATATGCTTAAATCTCAGATTATTATTTCGTTAATTATAAATTTCAGAAAATCTTGTATTATCAACTTTATTTATTTGTTTAATTTCCTAACAAATTGTTTAATATGGTTTATAGAACGTTGTCTTACAGTTTTATCACTTCCAAGTTATATCTCGTATTTAATTTATCATGCCAAAAAATATTATTGCCTCCACGACATCACGTTGGATCTAACTATCCACAACGACATTACATTTCTTCAATACTTCAAATATCACATTTGAATACAATAATTATTCCACAAAACTCTATAAATATTCAGCACATACAGCATGAATCTCAAAAATTACGCTAGACTGGGTACGACGACCTCATGTCTGCCTCAAAATACATTATCAACGTTGCAACTATCACATGGCAACTTCCACAAAATGCCTACCACAAACTTCACTTAACCATGTTGCATGATCTACAAAAAATATATAACTGGCTTCAAATTATCAACGCACACAATCTCCAATAACTGTAATTAATCTGATCACATCTAGACAACTTCTTAAACAATTGGAAAAATATAATACCTCAGTAATTTAAGATCTGCTCTCAAATAGCATAAATTCTCTTACAATTTTCATAATTCACATCGCAGGAAAACACCAATGTGCTATAATCTCATATCAAAATCTGCAATACTGATCTGCCTTGAAGTAAATCTGACCATTAATGATTTATCTTACAAGATTCAATTACTTTAAATCCTTCTCAAAGGTATCAAACACAATTATAAACTCATCAAAAGCATCAGCTATAACAGCTGTTAAACTGAAATTACTCTCAAAAGAGTATAGCAACAAAATATTGGATTGGCAAACAAGAATTACTAATGTAATCCTGATGACATTTATCGTTACTTTATTTAACAAAATTTCGACTGATATGTGACTAGTAGTTCCTTGTTTGATTCACTTACAATCTCATGTACATTCGGATGATAAAAATGAGTCCCTCAATGGCGAGTAAGATGTGTAACCACCGTACAGTCGTATAAATACGAAAGACCTCGCCCCGTCGACTTGGATGATAGTTCCCTGAACGATGGGTAAGATGAGTACCACCATACAATCGTATAAATACGAAAGACCCCATCTCGTAGACTATATGAGTGAATGTACCAGATAGGAATCAACAAGTTTCTAGTTGTCATATAAAAGCGATGTTCATTCACTAAAGTGAATAACTTCTTAATATCTCCAAACAATCCAATGGAAAAAATCCCTACTGATGAATAATACACACTCGCTAGTATGCAATGAACTGACGAAGTAATTTTAGATAATCAATTGCAGATCACGAGTTCGAAATACTCGTTACCCCAAAAAAAAAAATATTCATGAAAAATATCCTAGCTGGAAAAATGTCTAAAAGACCAAACATCTGCTTAATAAAGCCAACCAATGGTGAGAATTTCGTATAATGATGCCTGCCATATCATATGGTCACTCCATATTCTAGCAAATTCGAAGTATATAAAGTCAAACCATGTCTAAATAATCATATCACTCCTATTAGAAAAATATACATGTGTGCCCAGTATTCATGAAAATAATCGTATCAGGTAGTTATGACTCTTACAGTACCTTTCATAATCAGCTGTAATTAAATTTCCAAGATCGTCGATTTTCCCTACATAATGAATTTCTCGAAAGATCGGCGATTTTCCCTACATATTGAATTTTTGAAAGATCGGCGATTTTTCCTACATAATGGATTTCTCGAAAGATCGGCGTGAATATCATTCCATCCATGAAATGACGATTGCCTTCGAAATCCCAAAGTGAATCAGCTGGTGGACTCCTCTCGTCAGGAATCGAATCCATCGCTCTGCGGTGCCATTTTGTCTCTATCTGCGTCTACTCTGACATGTTGAACTTCGGATTACCCATAGCGGATATCGTCCAACTCCTCTCGAAAAAGTTCATGGAAACAGCGGACCCCCTATTCCTTTTCGAAGTTACGCCACTGTTCCATTAAATGTTCAGTTTGAGTATTGAAAGATCAATCTCTAATAACTGCCAAGTCTCACTTTCGTAAAAATAAAATTTTACTTGAGAGTGTCCAAGTTTATTAAACACCCTGTAGTTGTCTGTATTTGGTAATTCATGAAACTGCATAAGAAATAAATCTCATTAATGCACGATCTAATGTTCATCAGTGCCTATGCTAACAACATTCCGTTGCTTGAAATTATTAAAGTAACTTTGAATGCGTTATAGAAAAGCATAGTCATAAAGTTATTCAAAAGAACTATGTTCAAACTGCGTTGAAATGTAGCTTGTAATAAAGTCTCCAACTACTTGCAGTGCCGTCCTAACATATCCCGGCCGTCTGTGATTGCTTCCTCGGCAAGCCCGCCTGGATCAATGACCTGCTTGACGTTCGCTGCTCGGCGATGCAGAAACTGTCGCCTACACTCTGCCGTGACAGTTTCGGTATGCTGCGCGACCTTCACCGTGCGTCTCGCTTGCGCTACAGAGCTCGATCCTACCTGCTCGTCTGACAGAGCTCCACTGAATGTACTGGCACTGTCTTCACTCTTATCTGCCTGGGGCGGACACGTGGTGATCACCCCCACCACTGTGCTCTCGCGTCACGATTTTAGTCTTGAACCCACATCATCTCGGCTGTTCCGTTATAAAATAACTTAAGGGTTATCTGTCTTCTTTAGAATTATTTCCACTTATAATGCATGTTATATATCCTCTTCTAAGATGTTTAAATACCATATTCCATACATATCTCAATAAAGCTTCACATCTCTATCCATAATTCCATCTTCTTACAGATGTCAGTGCCTCCTTGATCCTAGACCTCCTACGTCATCTTGACATTCTTCTTGACGCGATCGGTGCGCTATCTTTTCCTAACTCTTCTCAAAACCTCAACTACGGCTTAATGTCTGCTGGCGTAGCCGATAGCCTAAACTAGGTATCGGGTACATCTCTCCCGTACATCTCCTTTTTTTTATCAGGATTGGGAAACAAATACACTCTCAGGCATTCTATATATAATACATGTACACGATAGCTCTACAATTCCCTTACTCAGCATGATGGTTCTTTCTGACTCTCAATAATGATGATTGACTTCCAATGATTAGCATCTTGATTCCGTGTTATTCTGACGTTTGTTTCTTCCTTCGCCACTCGTGCTTGCTCGATTAACATCTCTCACTGTCTCTTCGAGTGGTGCACTAGGCTGTTTATCTTCTTGCCTCGACCTCTCATATCCACGATTATCTCGTCTGTCGTTAGGATCGTTTCTTCGGCCATCCTGCCTGTCGATCCCATTATACTGTTGACCTTGGCTCCAGTTATTTCTGCCCCGATATCTATTGTTATATCGATTCCTGTCTTGATATCTGGAATTCTGGTTATAATTTCTATATCGGCTATCTCTTGCTTCTTGATCGTATGGCCTCTCATATGGTCCTCTATATCGATCATTTCCTCGAGCGTTACGGATGTTTCCTCGATTCCCTTCGTTCCGTCGGTTTTCCGAGGAATCTCTTCTGTCCGTTTGAGCTGCATTGTCTACGACCACCGCATTCACTTCTTTCGTGTTTCTATTGTCGTTTCTGGTACTTCTAGGCGTAACTTGTGCGCTTGTATAGTCCAATCGCCGTAAAATGTCGTCATAATGCTCAAGTGTATTGGCTCCCGACGCTATTAGTGATCGCTGTACCTCAATTGGTAACTGTCTCGCTATAGCTTGCAAAAGCTCTTCTTCTGGCAATGGAGGAATCAGAAACTGTAATTTAGCCAGCTGTGACGTGAAATAGTTGGCATAATGCGTCGGATGTGACGTAGAATAGCGCTTTGAGTACATTTCCGCTCTTACGTTAAGTTGATCTTCGGCACTCCAAAATCTCCTCAAGAAAGCTATGGCAAATTGCTCCATGTTCGCAAAATTGCTTCTGAACGCACTAAACCAAGTAAGCGCAGATCCATCTAAGGCGCGTTCGACTATCCTTAGCTCTCTTTCTTTGGCTACCCTATGTTCCGCCATGTAGTCTCGAATATCTCGCAGAAATTCGACTGGTGTGACTCCTGTATTTCCCGAAAACTTTCTCGGCTTGTCATCCAGATTCCTAATAATGGTGACTGGACCTGAGTATCGTTCGCTTGGACCCAACGTACTCCTATTCGAACTTGGATTATCCTGAGGGGTTGAACTGGCCCTTTCGAATGTCACATTCGGTTGCATTTGACGGTCTTCTCCCATGCTCGCTTCTTGATTACTCATACTGCGGTCTATCGCTGTCTGATTTATCAATGTTTCCCCTGATGTGATATTCTGACTGGTGAAACTGTTAAACATGGATTCTAGTTTAGTTATCCAGTCTTCTGCTAATTTCTTCACGGTCTTAACCTGAGTCTTCAATTCATCTAGCGATGTAACATTCTGCGTTTTGTTACTCTCGTCTAAATCGTTTTTTAGCTTGTCAATTTGCCTTCGCACGTGTTCTTTACTGACGCGACTTGTTCCTTTAACAGATCAACATCTGTCCTAAATAGAGTTGAATCTATCTTCATCGCTTCCTTGTTCTCCGTAAACCTCGCTTCTAAGTTTGCCATACCTGCGATTAATTTTTCATCTAACCCTTCACGTTTCTCTTTTGCTTCGGCATCGACCTCACTATACCGTTCTTCCACAATTGCACCGACTCTATTTTTGAACAAAGCTAAGTTTTCATTAACCTTTTGCTCTATATCGTCGTCCATCTTCCTAATATCTTTCTGCAATTGATTTTCTAATGATTTTAAATTAGAATTAACCTCTCCTAAGACTTCCTCTTTAATGGTCCCAATTACTGTCTTTAAATCTTTAATCTCATTACCTAGATTCATTTCTAGACCTTTAATTTTAGTCTCGAAAGATACTTCGGTAGACCACTCTTGAATTTTGCCTACATGTCGAATCTCAACTTCGATACATCTGATTTAATGTCTTTCTGTATGGACATAACGTCAGTTCTTAAAGTAAAAATATTTTCTTCTCCTCTACTTTCTAATTCAATAATATTTTTTCTTAACATTTGAACATTTTCCTCTCCTTTCATATTTACTGCAATTATGTCTAATTGTAAAGTCTTCAGCATTTCATTGTTCTTTAAAGTTAAGCTATTCTCTAATCTGGTTAACTTGTTTTCTAATTCAGTGTTAGTTTCTTCACTACGAGCTTGTAATTTCTCTTCTAATGATTTAAAGTTAGCTTCACTAGCTTTTAAATGACTTTCAGTACTAGTCTGTAATCTAGTTTCTAATGACTTCAACTCATCTTTGCTATTTGACTGTAATAATTTTAAATTTTCTTCAGTACTAGTCTGTAGCCTAGTCTCTAATGATTTTAAATTATCTTCACTAGTTGACTGTAGTAATTTTAAATTTTCTTCACTGCTAGTTTGTAATGCTTGCACATTTTCTTTACATCTAGCTTCTAATCTAGCTTCTGAATTATTAATTTGTTCTTTAACTTCCGTTTCCATCTTAGAAATAGTTTCTGCAATACCAGACATACCCGTCTGTAACTCTCCTAACACCTTAGCTAAATCTTCCGGCAACATAATTATATTTTCAATATACGTTTTATATATAGAGACGTTAGACAACAACACATCACAATGTCTCAATTCCTGCATTCACTTGGGTATAGGAAAAAATGTCTTATAACTAACATGATATTACTAATACGATTAACATGAACACTGGATTGGGCACACAAGTACATTGTCTGACTAAGTTTAATAAATTTTGTAACACACTTAAATGAACTTGAGATCAATCTCTCAGTAATCTAAATCTGATGTAATTCCATAGAATAAACAAAATCGAAGCCCCACTAGTTGGATAAAGCCAATTCTCCCTCTCTCTCTGTACCCGTTCGTCCTGGGGATGCGATGACCCATCTGCTATAACATCCCATTCCTGGAGTTCCGGGACAGAGCGGAGTTAAATGAACCTCTAGTCAAATAAGGAATGTGTCGGAAATTCAGCTGAGCTATCGAAAAAACAGTGGGTATCACGAGACAAAGTATCTCTAGGGTCGTTACGGGCTTAACTTTAATAGAAATAATGCAAATATAAATGGGCGCCATCAACTGAATTCCTAGCAAACCACTTCCTTTCCGGATAAGCCTTACTCAAGACAAGGAATGAAAAAGGAAAATCACACCATCATCAGATCACAACTAAGATAAAAACAAATTTATTTTACTTTGATAGTCAGACAGACATTTTAAATATAACTCCTACCTAAGAGTATGGTCGAATGACAAAGTTAAATTGTCATTGTCCAAAAATCGAACCATCTCTTTTCTAATCCAAAATTATTTTTATCCACATAGAACAGAAAAATCTCTAAAGTTCTCTTGGGTTCTCAGGATCACTGTAGCACTATGTCTTTCGTCACTGACATTTGTGAAACCTGAGACCTAATTTCTCTTTAATTTAACATCATAAATGTGGATTTGAAAAAGTTATTAATCTGTCTAAACATACACATATTATAATCACACATATTAAATATCACGTAATTTATGGTTTGCATGGCATAATTTGAATGTTGAACATGTTAGTCAAATGCTCCTAAACATCGAATAATTAATTTACACTATTTACATTGTCATTCATAATCTTTTATCTGTGAATTACAGAAAATTCATGGCTCATTGGTCATCGTTATCGTCATCATCAAAATTAAATATTTCTCACATTAATTCTCACTTCAAAATTCTACATATTCCTGTCAGAATCATTAATTCGTCACCATTACATCATTTAAATTCTCAACTCAAGTTGCAATTCCTTCAAATTATCTCTCAATTAAATTTATTTAATTCCATATAAATTCATTAATCATCAGCTTCTTTAGTTAATTATCACCTTCTAATTCAGTTATTCATCATCATTACAATCGTCTATTAATTTATCTAAATCAGTTTATTTATCCAATCTTTAATTCATCCATTTATTTAATTCATTGATTTATTTCAAAATTTATTTTATCAAATTATTTAAATTTTAATCATCTGGTTATTTAAGTTTTCATTATTTCATCTAGTCATTCTGATTTTTATTTCATTAGGTCAGATCGTTAATATGGTTAAATCTCAGATTATTATTTCGTTAATTATTAATTTCAGAAAATCTTGTATTATCAACTTTATTTATTTGTTTAATTTCCTAACAAATTGTTTAATATGGTTTATAGAACGTTGTCTTACAGTTTTATCACTTCCAAGTTATATCTCGTATTTAATTTATCATGCCAAAAATTATTATTGCCTCCACGACATCACGTTGGATCTAACTATCCACAACGACATTACATTTCTTCAATACTTCAAATATCACATTTGAATACAATAATTATTCCACAAAACTCTATAAATATTCAGCACATACAGCATGAAAATGAATGAAAATCCACAGCCTGCTTCCAGTCTCCGACCGGGTCAGGAATGGAATGAATGAAGCCCCCATCTAGCGGCGAGGATATGAACTGTGCCGGCTGCCGCGGCCTGACGCACTCCTCTGGTGCAATGATTAAATGAATGACAGATGAAATGAAATGATAGTGGAGAGTGTTGCTGGAATGAAATTTTTGACAGGGAAAACCGGAGTACCCGGAGAAAAACCTGTCGGCCTCCGTTCTGTCCAGCAAAGATATCACATGGAGTGGCCGGGATTTGAACCACGGACCCAGCGGTGAGAGGCTGGCGTGCTGCCGCCTAAGCCACGGAGGCTTTGGACATACAGCATGAATCTCAACAATTACGCTAGACTGGGTACGACGACCTCATGTCTGCCTCAAAATACATTATCAACGTTGCAACTATCACATGGCAACTTCCACAAAATGCCTACCACAAACTTCACTTAACCATGTTGCATGATCTACAAAAAATATATAACTGGCTTCAAATTATCAACGCACACAATCTCAAATAACTGTAATTAATCTGATCACATCTAGACAACTTCTTAAACAATTGGAAAAATATATTACCTCAGTAATTTAAGATCTGCTCTCAAATAGCATAAATTCTCTTACAATTTTCATAATTCACATCGCAGGAAAACACCAATGTGCTATAATCTCATATCAAAATCTGCAATACTGATCTGCCTTGAAGTAAATCTGACCATTAATGATTTATCTTACAAGATTCAATTACTTTAAATCCTTCTCAAATGTATCAAACACAATTATAAACTCATCAAAAGCATCAGCTATAACAGCTGTTAAACTGAAATTACTCTCAAAAGAGTATAGCAACAAAATATTGGATTGGCAAACAAGAATTACTAATGTAATCCTGATGACATTTATCGTTACTTTATTTAACAAAATTTCGACTGATATGTGACTAGTAGTTCCTTGTTTGATTCACATACAATCTCATGTACATTCGGATGATAAAAATGAGTCCCTCAATGGCGAGTAAGATGTGTAACCACCGTACAGTCGTATAAATACGAAAGACCTCGCCCCGTCGACTTGGATGATAGTTCCCTGAACGATGGGTAAGATGAGTACCACCATACAATCGTATAAATACGAAAGACCCCATCTCGTAGACTATATGAGTGAATGTACCAGATAGGAATCAACAAGTTTCTAGTTGTCATATAAAAGCGATGTTCATTCACTAAAGTGAATAACTTCTTAATATCTCCAAACAATCCAATGGAAAAAATCCCTACTGATGAATAATACACACTCGCTAGTATGCAATGAACTGACGAAGTAATTTTAGATAATCAATTGCAGAACACGAGTTCGAAATACTCGTTACCCAAAAAAAAACTATTCATGAAAAATATCCTAGCTGGAAAAATGTCTAAAAGACCAAACATCTGCTTAATAAAGCCAACCAATGGTGAGAATTTCGTATAGGGATGCCTGCCATATCATATGGTCACTCCATATTCTAGCAAATTCGAAGTATATAAAGTCAAACCATGTCTAAATAATCATATCACTCCTATTAGAAAAATATACATGTGTGCCCAGTATTCATGAAAATAATCGTATCAGGTAGTTATGACTCTTACAGTACCTTTCATAATCAGCTGTAATTAAATTTCCAAGATCGTCGATTTTCCCTACATAATGAATTTCTCGAAAGATCGGCGATTTTCCCTACATAATGAATTTCTCGAAAGATCGGCGTGAATATCATTCCATCCATGAAATGACGATTGCCTTCGAAATCCCAAAGTGAATCAGCTGGTGGACTCCTCTCGTCAGGAATCGAATCCATCGCTCTGCGGTGCCATCTTGTCTCTATCTGCGTCTACTCTGACATGTTGAACTTCGGATTACCCATAGCGGATATCGTCCAACTCCTCTCGAAAAAGTTCATGGAAACAGCGGACCCCCTATTCCTTTTCGAAGTTACGCCACTGTTCCATTAAATGTTCAGTTTGAGTATTGAAAGATCAATCTCTAATAACTGCTAAGTCTCACTTTCGTAAAAATAAAATTTTACTTGAGAGTGTCCAAGTTTATTAAACACCCTGTAGTTGTCTGTATTTGGTAATTCATGAAACTGCATAAGAAATAAATCTCATTAATGCACGATCTAATGTTCATCAGTGCCTATGCTAACAACATTCCGTTGCTTGAAATTATTAAAGTAACTTTGAATGCGTTATAGAAAAGCATAGTCATAAAGTTATTCAAAAGAACTATGTTCAAACTGCGTTGAAATGTAGCTTGTAATAAAGTCTCCAACTACTTGCAGTGCCGTCCTAACATATCCCGGCCGTCTGTGATTGCTTCCTCGGCAAGCCCGCCTGGATCAATGACCTGCTTGGCGTTCGCTGCTCGGCGATGCAGAAACTGTCGCCTACACTCTGCCGTGACAGTTTCGGTATGCTGCGCGACCTTCACCGTGCGTCTCGCTTGCGCTACAGAGCTCGATCCTACCTGCTCGTCTGACAGCTCCACTGAATGTACTGGCACTGTCTTCACTCTTATCTGCCTGGGGCGGACACGTGGTGATCACCCCCACCACTGTGCTCTCGCGTCACGATTTTAGTCTCGAACCCACATCATCTCGGCTGTTCCGTTATAAAATAACTTAAGGGTTATCTGTCTTCTTTAGAATTATTTCCACTTATAATGCATGTTATATATCCTCTTCTAAGATGTTTAAATACCATATTCCATACATATCTCAATAAAGCTTCACATCTCTATCCATAATTCCATCTTCTTACAGATGTCAGTGCCTCCTTGATCCTAGACCTCCTACGTCATCTTGACATTCTTCTTGACGCGATCGGTGCGCTATCTTTTCCTAACTCTTCTCAAAACCTCAACTACGGCTTAATGTCTGCTGGCGTAGCCGATAGCCTAAACTAGGTATCGGGTACATCTCTCCCGTACATCTCCTTTTTTTATCAGGATTGGGAAAAAATACACTCTCAGGCATTCTATATATAATACATGTACACGATAGCTCTACAATTCCCTTACTCAGCATGATGGTTCTTTCTCACTCTCAATAATGATGATTGACTTCCAATGATTAGCATCTTGATTCCGTGTTATTCTGACGTTTGTTTCTTCCTTCGCCACTCGTGCTTGCTCGATTGACATCTCTCACTGTCTCTTCGAGTGGTGCACTAGGCTGTTTATCTTCTTGCCTCGACCTCTCATATCCACGATTATCTCGTCTGTCGTTAGGATCGTTTCTTCGGCCATCCTGCCTGTCGTTCCCATTATACTGTTGACCTTGGCTCCAGTTATTTCTGCCCCGATATCTATTGTTATATCGATTCCTGTCTTGATACCTGGAATTCTGGTTATAATTTCTATATCGGCTATCTCTTGCTTCTTGATCGTATGGCCTCTCATATGGTCCTCTATATCGATCATTTCCTCGAGCGTTACGGATGTTTCCTCGATTCCCTTCGTTCCGTCGGTTTTCCGAGGAATCTCTTCTGTCCGTTTGAGCTGCATTGTCTACGACCACCGCATTCACTTCTTGCGTGTTTCTATTGTCGTTTCTGGTACTTCTAGGCGTGACTTGTGCGCTTGTGTAGTCCAATCGCCGTAAAATGTCGTCATAATGCTCAAGTGTATTGGCTCCCGACGCTATTAGTGATCGCTGTACCTCAATTGGTAACTGTCTCGCTATAGCTTGCAAAAGCTCTTCTTCTGGCAATGGAGGAATCAGAAACTGTAATTTAGCCAGCTGTGACGTGAAATAGTTGGCATAATGCGTCGGATGTGACGTAGAATAGCGCTTTGAGTACATTTCCGCTCTTACGTTAAGTTGATCTTCGGCACTCCAAAATCTCCTCAAGAAAGCTATGGCAAATTGCTCCATGTTCGCAAAATTGCTTCTGAACGCTCTAAACCAAGTAAGCGCAGATCCATCTAAGGCGCGTTCGACTATCCTTAGCTCTCTTTCTTTGGCTACCCTATGTTCCGCCATGTAGTCTCGAATATCTCGCAGAAATTTGACTGGTGTGACTCCAGTATTTCCCGAAAACTTTCTCGGCTTGTCATCCAGATTCCTAATAATGGTGACTGGACCTGAGTATCGTTCGCTTGGACCCAACGTACTCCTATTCGAACTTGGATTATCCTGAGGGGTTGAACTGGCCCTTTCGAATGTCACATTCGGTTGCATTTGACGGTCTTCTCCCATGCTCGCTTCTTGATTACTCATACTGCGGTCTATCGCTGTCTGATTTATCAATGTTTCCCCTGATGTGATATTCTGACTGGTGAAACTGTTAAACATGGATTCTAGTTTAGTTATCCTGTCTTCTGCTAATTTCTTCACGGTCTTAACCTGAGTCTTCAATTCATCTAGCGATGTAACATTCTGCGTTTTGTTACTCTCGTCTAAATCGTTTTTTAGCTTGTCAATTTTGCCTTCGCACGTGTTCTTTACTGACGCGACTTGTTCCTTTAACAGATCAACATCTGTCCTAAATAGAGTTGAATCTATCTTCATCGCTTCCTTGTTCTCCGTAATCCTCGCTTCTGAGTTTGCCATACCTGCGATTAATTTTTCATCTAACCCTTCACGTTTCTCTTTTGCTTCGGCATCGACCTCACTATACCGTTCTTCCACAATTGCACCGACTCTATTTTTGAACAAAGCTAAGTTTTCATTAACCTTTTGCTCTATATCGTCGTCCATCTTCCTAATATCTTTCTGCAATTGATTTTCTAATGATTTTAAATTAGAATTAACCTCTCCTAAGACTTCCTCTTTAATGGTCCCAATTACTGTCTTTAAATCTTTAATCTCATTACCTAGATTCATTTCTAGACCTTTAATTTTAGTCTCGAAAGATACTTCGGTAGACCACTCTTGAATTTTGCCTACATCTGCCACTAAACCATCGATGTCGAATCTCAACTTCGATACATCTGATTTAATGTCTTTCTGTATGGACATAACGTCAGTTCTTAAAGTAAAAATATTTTCTTCTCCTCTACTTTCTAATTCAATAATATTTTTTCTTAACATTTGAACATTTTCCTCTCCTTTCATATTTACTGCAATTATGTCTAATTGTAAAGTCTTCAGCATTTCATTGTTCTTTAAAGTTAAGCTATTCTCTAATCTGGTTAACTTGTTTTCTAATTCAGTGTTAGTTTCTTCACTACGAGCTTGTAATTTCTCTTCTAATGATTTAAAGTTAGCTTCACTACCTTTTAAATGACTTTCAGTACTAGTCTGTAATCTAGTTTCTAATGACTTCAACTCATCTTTGCTATTTGACTGTAATAATTTTAAATTTTCTTCAGTACTAGTCTGTAGCCTAGTCTCTAATGATTTTAAATTATCTTCACTAGTTGACTGTAGTAATTTTAAATTTTCTTCACTACTAGTTTGTAATGCTTGCACATTTTCTTTACATCTAGCTTCTAATCTAGCTTCTGAATTATTAATTTGTTCTTTAACTTCCGTTTCCATCTTAGAAATAGTTTCTGCAATACCAGACATACCCGTCTGTAACTCTCCTAACACCTTAGCTAAATCTTCCGGCAACATAATTATATTTTCAATATACGTTTTATATAGAGAGACGTTAGACAACAACACATCACAATGTCTCAATTCCTGCATTCACTTGGGTATAGGAAAAAATGTCTTATAACTAACATGATATTACTAATACGATTAACATGAACACTGGATTGGGCACACAAGTACATTGTCTGACTAAGTTTAATAAATTTTGTAACACACTTAAATGAACTTGAGATCAATCTCTCAGTAATCTAAATCTGATGTGATTCCATAGAATAAACAAAATCGAAGCCCCACTAGTTGGATAAAGCCAATTCTCCCTCTCTCTCTGTACCCGTTCGTCCTGGGGATGCGATGACCCATCTGCTATAACATCGCATTCCTGGAGTTCCGGGACAGAGCGGAGTTAAATGAACCTCTAGTCAAATAAGGAATGTGTCGGAAATTCAGCTGAGCTATCGAAAAAGCAGTGGGTATCACGAGACAAAGTATCTCTAGGGTCGTTACGGGCTTAACTTTAATAGAAATAATGCAAATATAAATGGGCGCCATCAACTGAATTCCTAGCAAACCACTTCCTTTCCGGATAAGCCTTACTCAAGACTAGGAATGAAAAAGGAAAATCACACCATCATCAGATCACAACTAAGATAAAAACAAATTTATTTTACTTTGATAGTCAGACAGACATTTTAAATATAACTCCTACCTAAGAGTATGGTCGAATGACAAAGTTAAATTGTCATTGTCCAAAAATCGAACCATCTCTTTTCTAATCCAAAATTATTTTTATCCACATAGAACAGAAAAATCTCTAAAGTTCTCTTGGGTTCTCAGGATCACTGTAGCACTATGTCTTTCGTCACTGACATTTGTGAAACCTGAGACCTAATTTCTCTTTAATTTAACATCATAAATGTGGATTTGAAAAAGTTATTAATCTGTCTAAACATACACATATTATAATCACACATATTAAATATCACGTAATTTATGGTTTGCATGGCATAATTTGAATGTTGAACATGTTAGTCAAATGCTCCTAAACATCGAATAATTAATTTACACTATTTACATTGTCATTCATAATCTTTTATCTGTGAATTACAGAAAATTCATGGCTCATTGGTCATCGTTATCGTCATCATCAAAATTAAATATTTCTCACATTAATTCTCACTTCAAAATTCTACATATTCCTGTCAGAATCATTAATTCGTCACCATTACATCATTTAAATTCTCAACTCAAGTTGCAATTCCTTCAAATTATCTCTCAATTAAATTTATTTAATTCCATATAAATTCATTAATCATCAGCTTCTTTAGTTAATTATCACCTTCTAATTCAGTTATTCATCATCATTACAATCGTCTATTAATTTATCTAAATCAGTTTATTTATCCAATCTTTAATTCATCCATTTATTTAATTCATTGATTTATTTCAAAATTTAATTTATCAAATTATTTAAATTTCAATCATCTGGTTATTTAAGTTTTCATTATTTCATCTAGTCATTCTGATTTTTATTTCATTAGGTCAGATCGTTAATATGCTTAAATCTCAGATTATTATTTCGTTAATTATTAATTTCAGAAAATCTTGTATTATCAACTTTATTTATTTGTTTAATTTCCTAACAAATTGTTTAATATGGTTTATAGAACGTTGTCTTACAGTTTTATCACTTCCAAGTTATATCTCGTATTTAATTTATCATGCCAAAAATTATTATTGCCTCCACGACATCACGTTGGATCTAACTATCCACAACGACATTACATTTCTTCAATACTTCAAATATCACATTTGAATACAATAATTATTCCACAAAACTCTATAAATATTCAGCACATACAGCATGAATCTCAACAATTACGCTAGACTGGGTACGACGACCTCATGTCTGCCTCAAAATACATTATCAACGTTGCAACTATCACATGGCAACTTCCACAAAATGCCTACCACAAACTTCACTTAACCATGTTGCATGATCTACAAAAAATATATAACTGGCTTCAAATTATCAACGCACACAATCTCAAATAACTGTAATTAATCTGATCACATCTAGACAACTTCTTAAACAATTGGAAAAATATATTACCTCAGTAATTTAAGATCTGCTCTCAAATAGCATAAATTCTCTTACAATTTTCATAATTCACATCGCAGGAAAACACCAATGTGCTATAATCTCATATCAAAATCTGCAATACTGATCTGCCTTGAAGTAAATCTGACCATTAATGATTTATCTTACAAGATTCAATTACTTTAAATCCTTCTCAAAGGTATCAAACACAATTATAAACTCATCAAAAGCATCAGCTATAACAGCTGTTAAACTGAAATTACTCTCAAAAGAGTATAGCAACAAAATATTGGATTGGCAAACAAGAATTACTAATGTAATCCTGATGACATTTATCGTTACTTTATTTAACAAAATTTCGACTGATATGTGACTAGTAGTTCCTTGTTTGATTCACATACAATCTCATGTACATTCGGATGATAAAAATGAGTCCCTCAATGGCGAGTAAGATGTGTAACCACCGTACAGTCGTATAAATACGAAAGACCTCGCCCCGTCGACTTGGATGATAGTTCCCTGAACGATGGGTAAGATGAGTACCACCATACAATCGTATAAATACGAAAGACCCCATCTCGTAGACTATATGAGTGAATGTACCAGATAGGAATCAACAAGTTTCTAGTTGTCATATAAAAGCGATGTTCATTCACTAAAGTGAATAACTTCTTAATATCTCCAAACAATCCAATGGAAAAAATCCCTACTGATGAATAATACACACTCGCTAGTATGCAATGAACTGACGAAGTAATTTTAGATAATCAATTGCAGATCACGAGTTCGAAATACTCGTTACCCAAAAAAAAACTATTCATGAAAAATATCCTAGCTGGAAAAATGTCTAAAAGACCGAACATCTGCATAATAAAGCCAACCAATGGTGAGAATTTCGTATAATGATGCCTGCCATATCATATGGTCACTCCATATTCTAGCAAATTCGAAGTATATAAAGTCAAACCATGTCTAAATAATCATATCACTCCTATTAGAAAAATATACATGTGTGCCCAGTATTCATGAAAATAATCGTATCAGGTAGTTATGACTCTTACAGTACCTTTCATAATCAGCTGTAATTAAATTTCCAAGATCGTCGATTTTCCCTACATAATGAATTTCTCGAAAGATCGGCGATTTTCCCTACATAATGAATTTCTCGAAAGATCGGCGTGAATATCATTCCATCCATGAAATGACGATTGCCTTCGAAATCCCAAAGTGAATCAGCTGGTGGACTCCTCTCGTCAGGAATCGAATCCATCGCTCTGCGGTGCCATCTTGTCTCTATCTGCGTCTACTCTGACATGTTGAACTTCGGATTACCCATAGCGGATATCGTCCAACTCCTCTCGAAAAAGTTCATGGAAACAGCGGACCCCCTATTCCTTTTCGAAGTTACGCCACTGTTCCATTAAATGTTCAGTTTGAGTATTGAAAGATCAATCTCTAATAACTGCTAAGTCTCACTTTCGTAAAAATAAAATTTTACTTGAGAGTGTCCAAGTTTATTAAACACCCTGTAGTTGTCTGTATTTGGTAATTCATGAAACTGCATAAGAAATAAATCTCATTAATGCACGATCTAATGTTCATCAGTGCCTATGCTAACAACATTCCGTTGCTTGAAATTATTAAAGTAACTTTGAATGCGTTATAGAAAAGCATAGTCATAAAGTTATTCAAAAGAACTATGTTCAAACTGCGTTGAAATGTAGCTTGTAATAAAGTCTCCAACTACTTGCAGTGCCGTCTTAACATATCCCGGCCGTCTGTGATTGCTTCCTCGGCAAGCCCGCCTGGATCAATGACCTGCTTGGCGTTCGCTGCTCGGCGATGCAGAAACTGTCGCCTACACTCTGCCGTGACAGTTTCGGTATGCTGCGCGACCTTCACCGTGCGTCTCGCTTGCGCTACAGAGCTCGATCCTACCTGCTCGTCTGACAGAGCTCCACTGAATGTACTGGCACTGTCTTCACTCTTATCTGCCTGGGGCGGACACGTGGTGATCACCCCCACCACTGTGCTCTCGCGTCACGATTTTAGTCTCGAACCCACATCATCTCGGCTGTTCCGTTATAAAATAACTTAAGGGTTATCTGTCTTCTTTAGAATTATTTCCACTTATAATGCATGTTATATATCCTCTTCTAAGATGTTTAAATACCATATTCCATACATATCTCAATAAAGCTTCACATCTCTATCCATAATTCCATCTTCTTACAGATGTCAGTGCCTCCTTGATCCTAGACCTCCTACGTCATCTTGACATTCTTCTTGACGCGATCGGTGCGCTATCTTTTCCTAACTCTTCTCAAAACCTCAACTACGGCTTAATGTCTGCTGGCGTAGCCGATAGCCTAAACTAGGTATCGGGTACAATATGAACCATGAAGGAAGTCCCTATGACTTGCATAGTGATTGCAAGGTACGTAAATTGTAGTTTCTGCGTTAGTGTGTAGTCTCCGCAAACAATGTAGTCATCTTTCCTCAGTCTTCCTTCTTTTCTGAATATCATAAATTCAGTCATCAGAGCATTCATCACTAGTTCATTCTCCTCCGCCTCAGAGATCTATACCCTTCTGAAGATCCCCTATACTATCAGAGACCAGAGCCATGTCATCTGCATATATATGTACTTTGACGTTCTGGGTTCTCTCCTTTGTTTTGGAGATGACATCGCGGGTCGGGATATTGAACAGAATCAGACTTAGCGTGTCTCCTTGCAGTACTCCAATTGTTTGGTCAATCCAGTCCAATTGGGTGATTCCATCTAGGATATACACTTGATAATCTGCCAAAATGTTGGATATTAGCCTTGTCATGTCAGAGCGTCCTATGAGGTTTTCCAATTATATGAAAAGTTTCCTTCTATTGACTGTGTGAAAGGTTTTGGTACAGACGATGAAAATTATATATTTCTTCCCGCGAGCTTCTAGTGTTCCTTGAATGTCCTTTAATATAAATTCTGCAGCAAACAGAGTATATCTGATCTTCCGAAATTCCAATTGTTCTTCTGGGAGCAGGTGATCTACCCGTGCATCTATTCTTTGAGTCAGGAGCTCGGTAAGCAATTTGCATACAACCGATTCTATCACTGCATTCCTATATGATTCAGGTTTACTGGCATGGCCTTTACCCTTGTATAGCAGTTTCATGATAGACTTGCGCCAAGTACTGGAGATAGTTCCAGTCTCGAAGCACTTATTCATTAACTATGCCCAGACATTTTCAAGGAAAGGTAGCGTAATATTTAAATGTTCATTGAAGTCCATCACGGTTAGCCTTGTTTTTGTACTGATATTCTTCACATTTTCTGTGGTGAAGCAAGCGCTGGTCTCTTTGGATGCGAGAACTCCCCTCATGTGTTCCTCCAACGTTTCCATCCTGACGTCCACTGGGAAGCGTGGTTGTCTTTCCTTAAAGCACTCTGTCAAACTATAAGGTGCGTTCAAAAAGTAACGAGCCGGAGGCATAATTACAGAAACCAGTACCTGTATGTTAGAAGTATTGGCCCTGGCTGTTGAGATATTTGTCCCACTGTGACACGAGGCGGTGAATGGCTGTCTCATAAAATTCCCTGGGCTGCGATGTGAACCAGTTCCGCACGTACAGCTGGACGTCGACGTCCAAGGTGAAACGTTGGCCCCGCAGAGCGCTTTTCAGGGGACCAAACATGGCGTAATCACAGGGAGAGAGGTCTGGACTGTATGGAGGTTGGCCGAGAACCTCCCATTTGAATTTCGGCAGGAGTGCCGCGACTGTGTTGACCGTATGAGGTAGTACATTGTCGTGGAGCAGAATTACCTCACGGGTGAGATTGCCTGGTCGTTTTGTTTTGATCGCTTGGCGAAGGGTGGTCAAGGTTTGCGAGTAACGCTGGGCATTCACTGTTGTCCCGTGCGGCATGAAGTGTATCAGAAGGGGGACATCTTGCTCACATAAAAACGTCAGCATTGTCTTTCCTGCACTCGTGTGGATGGCCTTGCCTTGGTTGGGTGGTGGTGACCCTGGATGCTTCCACTGGAGGCTTTGTCGTTTGGATTCGGGTTCGAAGTGATGACACCATGCCTCATCTCCAGCCACCACTCGTGCCAGGAACCCATTCCCTTCCCTCGCATAGCGCTGCAGATAACCAAGACAGTGGGCCATTCGACATGCTTCCTGGTGTGGTTGAAGACTGTGGGGAACCCATAGGGCACCCATTGGGCACACACTTAGCGCAACTGCAGTCGTTCCTCCATGAGGGTGTGCACACTTCCGACGCTCAATCCGACCACGGCGGCTATGGCGTTCACTGTCACTCGACGGTCCTCGGTAATGAGTGCATCAACCAGCTGGACGTTGTCATCGGTAATGCAACGGGGTGCCCCAGACCGGGCATCATCGTCTAACGACACCCGTCCTTCCTTGAAGCGCTTGTGCCACGCCTTGACCCTTGCAAGGGACATGCAGTGTTCGCCGTACACTTGTGACATTCGGCGATGAATGTCCGTTCCCCTTACTCCTTCCGCTGTCAGAAACCGAACAACACCTCTTTGATCTTTGTTTGACGCCTCCATGTCACTGTTTGCAATGCTACTGGCAGCGTTGGACGATTCAAGCATGCTGCTGCTCGCTTTGTATTGTCACGTGACGTGCACGCGTGCCCTCTAGCGACGGGCTGTGACCTTCTACGCTCTGGTCGGAACCAAAACTCGTTACACACGCCACGATTAGCCGATGTCGTCACTGGCTTGCGCATTCCAGCCTTCAGCTCGTTACTCTTTGAACGCATCTTATATTTTTGCGCTTTACGTGCGAGCTCTATAGTTCTGGTTCTTTCTTCTACAAATTCCATTATGTCCGATATAACCACATCTATGTTACCATCAGGATATTTGGTATTTGGTTTGTATTTGCCTCTTGCAAGCTCTGGTGTAGTGTTCTTCTCGTTGTTTGCATCTTTGCTTGATGCATTAAGGGGAGTGTAACAGTTAATATCGTTAATACTGAGAAATGCTTCCTAATTACAGCTGCATCACACTTTGTCCGAAAAATTTGGTGACAGTCCTTAGTGTAGTAGTGGACCGCCCCTTTTCGTCTGGGCTCTTCTTCTCTCAACATAATTCCCGCCTGAAGTCCTTGTTAAACCAGTATCTCTGTTAGGTAGCAGCGACTCTAAGAATCCTGGAAACAGGGCGCTGCATCACTTTAAGTCCACTAGTGAAGTCGAGTGGTTTTAGTGGATTTAGTTGGTACACAAACCAAATTATATCAGGCCTAAAATGCTTCTGATATACAACTCTTAAGGCCTTCGGGCTGATGGGCTATAATATTTTCACATGCAAAGTCAGCTCGGCTGCTGAGGTTAGAGCTTGCTAAGTTAATATTTTATCTTCAAACTCTGTTTTAACATTCCAATATGATTAAGATATTAAGAAATAAGCATCTACTTTCGGTATACAGAGGCATCTTTGTTTCTTCAAATCATTGATAAGAAAAATTCGTTGCCCTGGGTTGTTTTCAGAAGCGTGGGTTGGCCTTTTAATCTCTGAATGATGCGTTTGAACACCTCGGTCACTAGAGCGCATATAATTGACCCCTTCGTTACTTTTGGCATAGGCGATCATTTAGACGAGATCAGCCCGCCAATAGTCATCGACACCATGAGAAATATTATTATACCACCTACAGTTACGCCGTGTATAACTGTGCAGTTCGTGGGCAATACCCATTTTGATCGAAAAGGTCTTAGACAATGATGACGGCATAACAAAGCTCCTCGTCAATTTCTAAAAGCTTGCTTCCTCGATCTGTATGGTCTGCTTTCCAGGACTTCTAGGATTGTCAGAAAAAAAATACTTGCGGTGTATAAACCTGACGACTAAAACTAACGTGCCTATAACTGTTCTGGGCTCGTTGCACTTCATATGAGCTATGAAAAAAGCCCAAGGTTCTTATGAATTACGAGCAGTGACAATGTACTAAGGTACACCTCACCAAGACACTGGCTAGCACATACTGAGAAGCTTACTGCAAGGTTCTCACGAATCACGAGCAGTGGCAATGAACTATGGTACACCTCACCAAGACACTGGCTAGCACATACTGAGAGGCTTACCGCAAGGCTCTTATGAATCAAGAGCAATGACAAGGTACTAAGGTACACCTCACTAAGACACTGGCTAGCATTTTCTGAGAAGCTCGCTGCAAGGTTCTGATGAATCGCGAACAGTGACAATATGGTACACCTCACCAAGACTTTGGCTAGCTCATACTGAGAAGCTAACTGCAAGGTTATTATGAATCACGAGCAGTGACAATGTATTATGGTACACTTCACCAAGTCACTGGCTAGCACACATTGAGAAGGTCACCGCAAGGTTCTGAACCGTTTTTATCTGGTTCATTATTTTTTTCACATTATTATTATAATATTATTATCATTCTTTCATGTCATATTATTGTGACATACGTTCCTTAGTCACTCTTACTACGTTCCAAAACGTGTAGTTATGTATAAACACTTCATAAGGTGGTGTAACTTTTTGTCCCTACTAGCTCTATGTTATTCCATTGGCCGAAGCATAACTTGTTGCCAAGCTTTTTTTTTTTTTGCTATTGGACCCCCACTCCATGTTTTCGGAGAGGGGATGTTAGTCATATTAGGACTTATTTTCTCGAGCGCGTTACAGCGCTCTTTAAGGGAAGCCTTCCTTCTTCCAATTTCTGCAGTGATGTAGAACACATGTGAGACGACGCACTCTTGCTCGCATCATATACAACTAAATGTAAGTACGATTCAGTCACTGGATTTATCTAACTTGAAGTTATTTTAAATTTCTGTTTATCCACATTTCATGTTGTGTCTCCATTTGTTTTCCTTATTTTCTTTTCTTTCTTATGATTGCGTTCATTCCGTGAATCCAAGTCCTTCCTTTTACGTTAATTTAGCGAAGTGTATTTGTCTTTCCTCTATTTCATGTAAACTATCTTATTTTTACCTAAATCTCTCAGGTCTGAAATATATGCTATTTTCATCGAGGCTTATTTACGCTCTGTTTTGCGTCACCATACGGTTCGGTGTTCTTTGAGACAACCTCCATTTGGATTTTCGCGTCAGAGCTTGTTCTTTTTTTGGGAAAAGGTATCATTGAAGTAACGGAGCTGAGTCTCACTCGCCTTCAACTTGATCCTTTCCTCTCTTCTACGACAATGTATGCGAGCAATGGTCTATGTGTTAGTCACTGGCCATGCGCCGCAGTACTTCTCTTGTTTCATCGTATGTCGTTGTGGAGGATGTGACTGAACGGCTTTCTACTGGGATCAGTGTGGAAGAGGGCGTGCAGAAGCAAACTGAGGATGGCGTTATCATAATCGGTGATTCTATGATACGATGGAGTGCGAATATCTCGAGGAAATCAGGTGCGAAAGTGCGGTGTTATCCGGGGATTAAAATTGACCAGCTTGCCGAACAAGTGGAAGAAGCAAATGTAGAGGACTGTGACAAAGTTAAAGTGTTGTTGCTCCATGTTGGGACGAACGATTTGAAGAAGAGGGCCACCTGATTACATCATGGGGGATCTCTACGAACTAGGCAGAAAAGCTAAAAGCAAGTTTAGAAATGCAAAAATTATAATGAGTGGCATTGTTCGGCGGAGAGATGTTCCGTTAAGGCGAGTTAAGACTGTAAATGACCGCATGGACTGGGATTGTGCACAACTGGGATTAGTGTACGTAGATGCTGACTGCTGGATTGGTGGCCGTGACTTCGCCCGAGACAGGCTGCATCTAAATCGACGGGGCGCTTTCAACCTAGGGAGCCTACATGACAGGGGCATCGGTTCGTGCCAGCCATTGTGAGGAGGAGCAGGTCCAGAGGTTGCCAGCCGACGGGAACAGAAGGGGCTACTTCGGGATATTTGTTGCGGAGGTATGACTCTAAGATTACTGCAGGTTAATTGTCAGAGTTTAGGAAATAAATTAATTGAATTTTGGAATCTTGTAGAGACGTTTTCTCCCGACATTGTCATTGCTACTGAATCTTGGATATATGAGGATATAAATAGTAATGCAATAATTCAAGGGACCTACGAAATGTACAGAAGGGATCGGGGGATGCAAGGTGGTGGGCTATTTATTTGTGGGCGCAAAAATATAGCTAGTTTCTTAAAGTGGGCTGATACGGATCATGAAATGTTATGTGTACAAATATCAGATAAAGGGAATAAATTCCCTCTTCAGGTAATAGTTGCGTAAAGAACACCGAAAGATAACTTTTCGCTTCTCGACACACTATATGATAAAACTTGTACGGGTAATGCTATGAAAAAGAGCATCATAATTGCCGGAGATTTAAACCTCTCCAAAGTAGACTGGTCTGGTGAGTCAACTAGCTGTGGTCAAGCTCAGAGCGTTGCAAACAAATTCTTAAGGGAGGGGGGATTTTCCCAAGTAGTTGACTTCCCAACTAGAGGCAATAATACCTTATGTTTATCTCGTAAGGCCTGTAGAGCTGTATATTAACTGTCTGAAAGTACCAGGAATTAGTGACCATTCTGGGGTTGAATTAAATATTAGATACGGTGACATTACAAAATTAGACTCTGATGTAGCAAATAAGATCATATTCCAGTATCGCATAGCGGATCAGGGCAAATTTCAGGGGTATTAGAATGAGCTATTTGTAGGGTGGGCATCGGAAGGAAATCACATTAATATCCTGTGGAATAACTTTTTGAAAATTTTAAATAGCGCTAATGATAAATTTGTTCCATTTAAATTACTGAAACAAAACCCAGATCCTGAGTATTACACACGGAAAATCAGGAGTCTTAAACGGAAAATTAGGAAATTATACAATAAAAGACATGATAGTGACAAGTATATGTTGAAATTTAACTCCTTGTCAAGAGAGCTCGTCATAAAAAAGAGGGCTGCTCATGACAATTATATGCAAGGTTTACTTGGTTCGGGAGGCGATGGGTGGAAAAAAAATTACAGTTAGGAGAAGAAAGGGAAATTCAAATAATTTGTCGATGATAATGTCCGGTGGCGGTAAATTAATTACTGAGAAGCAGGCCATTGCTAATGAATTAAATGTCTTTTATGGTAGTGTGTTCAATAAATCCAATAGCTGTGTGTTGGACCTTAACGGTGAATCAGGGGCTCCACTTCTCCAAATAAACCAGTCAGCAATTGTAAAACTAATACAAAAATTACGTTACAATATATCGAAGGGTCCTGATAATATAGTTAGTGAAGTACTTAAACTAGGAGGTAGGGCCGTGGCACGATACTTAGAGGTGATGTTTAATGTGTTCATAAACAATACGCAAATCCCGGATTACTGGAAAAGAGCTACGGTAGTCCCAATATTTAAGGGAGGGAGCAGACTTGAATTGGGCAACTACAAGCCGGTTAGTCTTACGTCCATCGTTTGTAAACAGATGGAGCATCTCATTTGCGAATACTTGAGGGAACAGTGGGAAACATTATCATGGTTTAATGACAGGCAACATGGATTTCGGAAAGGTTACTCATGCGAGAGTCAGATGCTATCACTTTTTCAAGATATTAGCGAATCGTTAGACGATGGAGTTTCAGTCGACGCCGTAGTATAGATTTTGCGAAGGCATTTGATGTCGTGCCGTATGACATGCTACTCCATAAATTAGCTTCGACGAAGATTGATAGAAGAGTAATTTTATGGATCCAAGAATTTTTGACGGGTCGTTCCCAGAAAGAGAAAGTTGTAGGCCGATTCTCGGATGAAATTACCGTAACGTCGGGCATCCCTCAGGGCAGCGTAATCGGAACTTTGCTATTTTTGGCTTTTATAAATGACTTACCAAATGGGATTCGCAGTGACTGTCGATTGTTTGCGGATGATTGTGTAATATATCGAAAGATACATGACTCACAAGACAATGCAGTACTTCAAGATGACCTGAACCTGGTCTATAAGTGGGCGATTGAAAATAAAATGAAAACAAACACAAGAAAATGTAGTCTAATAAAAATAGGGAAAGTGCGAAGGCAAGATTTTCAATATAACATTGGCTCGGAAATACTTGTAGAAGAAGATTCTTGCAAATATTTGGGCGTTCACGTAAGAAAAGATATGAAATGGAGTAGTCATATAGGATGTGTAGTTTCTAAAGCTTACAAATCCCTACACTTTGTAATGAGGGTATTAAAAGGAAGTAGTACCTCTGCTAAAGAACTAGGATATTTGTCACTTGTAAGACGTATTCTGGAATACACCTCGGCGGTTTGGGATCCATATCAAGTAGGGCTCATAAATGAGTTGGAAATGGTTCAAAGAAAGGCCGCTAGATTTGTGCTCAGTGATTTTAATCCCAGGAGCAGTGTGAGCCGTATGTTAAAGAAACTTGGGTGGGAATCACTTGAGGCTAGGAGGATGAAATCTAGACTCTGCGCTATGTACAACAGGTATATAAATCAACCAGCATGGGGTGAGCTTAGCAAACGGATGGAAACACCTACTTACATGGGTAGGAGCGATTATCCTTTCAAAGTTAAGGGCCGACCACAGCGAACAAATTATGGTACATATTCTTTCGTAAACCGTGCCATTGATGATTGGAACTCTCTACCTGCCGCAGTCTAAGAGCCTTTTCCCAAACATGTTTAAGAAAAGACTGACTATTTGTGTAAATACTCCAGTTTAATTGTTAGTGAATTGTTATATACAATTATTTATTTGTTATGTATATCTAATATGCCACCGGGGGACACACCCCCAATTGCAAATAAACGAATGAATGAATAAGAATGATTCGACATTCCATCCTCTACGTAAGCCTATTCTCCTACAAAGCATATTTTCTTAACTGGTTGATTTTTCCTTTCATTTTGTGCCCCACTAATGTCACGTAATTCTGTGCAATTTTCTTTTTCTTTATTTGTTAAATTTGTTTTGCTTCCTCAGACTTCGCAATATTACGTAATTCAGTGTCACCCCCCCCCCCCCCTCGCTTCCTACATACGCACACCTCCAGTGCCCACCCTTTTACTGCCCCCGCCCATTTCACAATATCATAAACGCCGTAGTTCTCCTTTTATGCTGGGAGTTCAGATCATGTCATCTCAGTAAGTAGTCGTTCTTTTATTCAATTCCACGATTTTTCTTCATTTCTTTATTTTCTGATTTATCTTTTTAAATTTCGTTAATAAATCGTGTTTCCAATTAGTTGCTGTTGTAATATAAATGTATTTCTAGATTCCTTTTGTTTTTACTTTTCTCGTGTTTTATGTTAGTCCTTGTTTTGTTTATTCGTGTAGACGTTCCTTCTTTTTAATACATTTCTATAATTTAAGTAATTTTCCTCCCTTGTGTTTTCATTTCTTATATTTTAGTTCCTAGTATACCTTTCGTTCGACGTCAGTCTCGGCTTCGCACTGCAGCGAAGTTACGACTAACACGCCTCTGGGACCTTTGATCAATTATTTAAATTAAATTTCTCTTTTTTATTTAGTCTTAAACAATTTATTTGTTTCCTTTTTTGGAAAAATCTTTCTTTCGATCCGGAATCTTGGTCCCAGCACGTATCGGACGAAATATCCTTTCCCCCACTCCTTAGCGATCCTGTTAGTTCTTTTTAGCTTCCACTTCATTATGTGCTACCCAGTTTTTTTAGTAACGTAAAAGCACAAGCGGTGCAGTTTTGATGCATCACGAGCAGTGACAATGTACTATGGTACACCTCACCATGACACTGGCTAGCACATACTGAGAGGCTCACCGCAAGGTTTATATGAATCACGACCAGTGACAATGTACTGTGGTACACCTCACCATGACACTGGCTAGCACATATTGGGAAGCTCAACGCAAGGTTCTGTTGAATCACGAGAAGTGACAATGTACTATGGTACACCACACCAAGACACTGGCTAGCACATTTTACAGAGAGCTACTATGGAAAACTAAAAATCAGGCAAGAGAAAATAACAGGAAATTCATTTGGGTTAAAAACGGCAAAATTCTAGCGCGAAAAAACGACGAATCTGGTATATTGAGAATCTCCCGTGAGGAAGACATTAACAAAATTAGGTAAGCCCCCCCCCCCCGCCAAAAAGAAAGAATTATTATTGAATTATTATATTAATTGATATTATGAACAGTTGGGATAGCAATATAAATGCTTCTGGAATACAAAAGGAACTCACATTTCTCAATACACCCGATTTCATCGAAAATTGTAATAAGACTAGAAATAATGCTGAAATCAATATCCTTTCTCTAAATATTCAATCTATATCAAAAAACTGGGATTATTTAACCATAACCTTAGGCAAGAAAATTAATGATCTGGATATTATTTGCTTAACATAATTAACATACTTGAATCTAATAATTACCTATTTACTTTGGATAATTTTAATGTTGTATTTTGTAATAGAACAAATCGTAAAGGAGGAGGCATAGCCATATATGTAAAGAACAACATGGCTATTAGAACACACAAGTCATACATTACCAATACTCATGAATCAATGGTAATAGAAATACTTCACATGAACAAAAAGATTGGATTAACATGCTTTTACAGACCACCTAGCACTAACCTTTCTTGATGAACTTCTATGAAGAAGGTACCCTAAAACTTGTGCCACGCAATGACAAATGCCTGCAAAAGATCGGCAGTTATGTGGAAAAGTAGTTTAAGAGCTTCAGAATGTGGTGCAATAAATAATCTTTCTGTATCTGTACACAATTTAATTTTATTACCAAACGTAACTTACTTTCTGGACGTGCCTCGTATTATGGTACACCTCACCAAGGCACTGGCTAGCATATTCTGAGAAGCTCACCGCAAGGTTCATATGAATAACGAGCAGGTAAAATTTACTCTGGTACACCTAACCAAGACACTGGCTAGCACATAATGAGTAGCTTACCGCAACGTTCATATGAATAACGAGCAGTGACAATATACTATGGTACACCTCACCAAGACACTGGCTAGCTTATTCTGAGAAGCTCACAACAAGGTTTATATGAATAACGAGCAGTGGCAATGTACTATGGTACACCTCACCAAGACACTGGCTAGCACATACTGAGAAGCATACTGCAAGGTTCTTATGAATCACGAGCAGTGACAATGTACTATGATACACAATACCAAGACATTGGCTAGCAGATACCGAAAAGCTTACTGCAAGGTTCTTATGAGTCACGAGCAGTGACAATGTACTATGGTACACAATACCAAGACATTGGATAGCAGATACCGAAAAGCTTACTGCAAGGTTCTTATGAGTCACGAGCAGTGACAATGTACTATGGTACACAATACCAAGACATTGGCTAGCAGATACCGAAAAGCTTACTGCAAGGTTCTTATGAGTCACGAGCAGTGACAATGTACTATGCTACACCTTATGAATCACGAGCAGTGACAATGTACTATGGCACACCTTATAAACCACGAGCAGTGACAATGTACTATGGTACACCTTATGACTCACGACCAGTTACAATTGTACTATGGTACACTTAACCAAGACACTGGCTAGCACATACTCAGAAGCTCACCTCAAGGTTCTGATGAATCAGGAGCAGTGACCATGAACTAAGGTACACCTCACCATGACACTAGCTAGCACATACTGAGAAGCTTACTGCAAGGTTCGTACGAACCACGACCAGTGACAAAGAACTACGGTACACCTCACCATCACACTGGCTAGCACATACTGAGAAGCTCACTGGAAGGTTCTTATGAATCACGAACAGTTACAATGTACTATGGTACACCTCACCATCACACTGGCAAGCACATACTGAGATGCTCACTGCATAGTTCTTATGAATCACGACCAGTTACAATGTAATATGGTACACCTCACCATCACACTGGCTAGCACATACTGACAAGCTTACTGCAAGGTTCGTATGAACCACGACCAGTTACAATGTACTACGGTACACCTCACCATCACACTGGCTAGCACATACCGAGAAGCTCACTGGAAGGTTCTTATGAATCACGACCAGTTAAAATGTACTATGGTACACCTCACCATCACACTGGCAAGCACATACTGAGAAACTCACTGCATGGTTCTTATGAATCACGACCAGTTACAATGTACTATGGTACACCTCACCATGACACTAGCTAGCACATACTGAGAAGCTTACTGCAAGGTTCGTACGAACCACGACCAGTGACAAAGAACTACGGTACACCTCACCATCACACTGGCTAGCACATACTGAGAAGCTCACTGGAAGGTTCTTATGAATCACGAACAGTTACAATGTACTATGGTACACCTCACCATCACACTGGCAAGCACATACTGAGATGCTCACTGCATAGTTCTTATGAATCACGACCAGTTACAATGTAATATGGTACACCTCACCATCACACTGGCTAGCACATACTGACAAGCATACTGCAAGGGTCGTATGAACCACGACCAGTTACAATGTATTACGGTACACCTCACCATCACACTGGCAAGCACATACTGACAAGCTTACTGCAACGTTCTTATGAATCACGACCAGTGACAATGTACTATGGTACACCTCACCATCACACTGGCAAGCACATACTGAGAATCTCACTGCAAGGTTCTTATGAATCACGACCAGTGACAATGTACTACGGTACACCTCACCATAACACTGGCAAGCACATACTAACAAGCTTACTGCAAGGTTCGTATGAACCACGACCAGTTACAATGTACTACGGTACACCTCACTATCACACTGGCAAGCACATACTGACAAGCTTACTGCAAGGTTCTTATGAATCACGACCAGTGACAATGTACTACGGTACACCTCACCATCACACTGGCAAGCACATACTGAGAAGCTCACTGCAAGGTTCTTATGAATCACGACCAGTGACAATGTACTACGGTACACCTCACCATTACACTGGCAAGCACATACTGAGGAGCTCACTGCAAGGTTCTTATGAATCACGACCAGTGACAATGTACTACGGTACACCTCACCATCACACTGGCAAGCACATACTGACAAGCTTACTGCAAGGTTCTTATGAATCACGACCAGTGACAATGTACTATGGTACACCTCACCATCACACTGCCAAGCACATACTGAGAAGCTCACTGCAAGGTTCTTATGAATCACGACCAGTGACAATGTACTATGGTACACCTCACCAAGACACTGGCTAGCATATTCTGAGAAGCTCACAACAAGGTTTATATGAATAACGAGCAGTGACAATGTGCTATGGTACCCTTCACCAAGACACTGGCTAGCACATACTGAGAAGCTTACTGCAAGGTTCGTATGAACCACGACCAGTGACAATGTACTACGGTACACCTCACCATCACACTGGCTAGCACATACTGAGAATCTCACTGGAAGGTTCTTATGAATCACGACCAGTTACAATGTACTATGGTACACCTCACCATCACACTGGCAAGCACATACTGAGAAGCTCACTGCATGGTTCTTATGAATCACGACCAGTTACAATGTACTATGGTACACCTCACCATCACACTGGCTAGCACATACTGACAAGCTTACTGCAAGGTTCGTATGAACCACGACAAGTTACAATGTACTACGGTACACCTCACCATCACACTGGCTAGCACATACTGAGAAGCTCACTGGAAGGTTCTTATGAATCACGACCAGTTACAATGTACTATGGTACACCTCACCATCACACTGGCAAGCACATACTGAGAAGCTCACTGCATGGTTCTTATGAATCACGACCAGTTACAATGTACTATGGTACACCTCACCAAGACACTGGCTAGCACATACTGAGAAGCTTACTGCAAGGTTCGTATGAACCACGACCAGTTACAATGTACTACGTTACACCTCATTATCACACTGGCAAGCACATACTGACAAGCTTACTGCAAGGTTCTTATGAATCACGACCAGTGACAATGTACTACGGTACACCTCACCATCACACTGGCAAGCACATACTGACAAGCTTACTGCAAGGTTCGTATGAACCACGACCAGTTACAATGTACTACGGTACACCTCACCATCACACTGGCAAGCACATACTGACAAGCTTACTGCAAGGTTGTTATGAATCACGACCAGTGACAATGTACTACGGTACACCTCACCATCACACTGGCAAGCACATACTGATAAGCTCACTGCAAGGATCTTATGAATCACGACCAGTGACAATGTACTACGGAACACCTCACCATCGCACTGGCAAGCACATACTGAGGAGCTCACTGCAAGGTTCTTATGAATCACGACCAGTGACAATGTACTACGGTTCACCTCACCATCACACTGGCAAGCACATACTGACAAGCTTACTGCAAGGTTCTTATGAATCACGACCAGTGACAATGTACTATGGTACACCTCACCATCACACTGGCAAGCACATACTGAGAAGCTCACTGCAAGGTTCTTATGAATCACGACCAGTTACAATGTACTATGGTACACCTCACCATCACACTGGCAAGCACATACTGAGAAGCTCACTGCAAGGTTCTTATGAATCACGACCATTACAATGTACTATGTTACACCTCACCAAGACACCGGTAAGCACATACTGAGAAGCTCACTGCATGGTTCTTATGAATCACGACCAGTGACAATGTACTACGGTACACCTCACCAAGACACTGGCTAGCACATACTGAGAATCTCACTGCAAGGTTCGTATGAACCACGACCAGTGACAATGTGCTACGGTACACCTCACCAGGACACTGGCAAGCACATACTGAGAAGCTTACTGCAAGGTTCTCATGAATCACGACCAGTGACAATGTACTATGGTACATCTCACGCTGATACTGGCTAGCACATATTGAGAAGCTTACTGCACGGTTCTTATGAATCACGAGCAATGACAATGTTCTATGGTACATCTCACCAAGAAACTGGCTAGCACATACTGAGAAGCTCATTGCAAGGTTCGTATGAACCACGAGCAGTGACAATGTACTATGGTACACCTCACCAGGACACTGGCTAGCACACATTGTGAAGCTTACTGCAAGGTTCTCATGAATGACGACCAGTGACAATGTACTATGGTACATCTCACCATGATACTGGTTAGCACATATTGAGAAGCTAACTGCACGGTTCTTATGAATCACGAGCAAAGACAATGTTCTATGGTACACCTCACCATGACACTGGCAAGCACATAATGAGAAGCTCGCTGCAAGGTTTATATGAATCACGACCAGTGACAATGTACTACGGTACACCTCACCATGACACTGGCTAGCACATACTAAGAAGCTCGCTGCAAGGTTCTTATGAATCACGAGCAGTGACAATGTACTACGGTACACCTCACCGAGTCACTGGCTAGCACATACCGAGAAGCTCGCTGCAAGGTTCTTATGAATCACGATCTGTGACAATGTTATGGTACACCTCACCAAGGCACTGGCTATCATATTCTGAGAAGCTCACCGCAAGGTTCTGATGAATCACGAGCAGTGACAATGTTCTATGGTACACCACACCAAGACACCGGCTAGCACACACTGAAAAGCTCACCATAAGGATCTGATAAATCACGACCAGTTGCAATGTACTATGGTACACCTCACCATGGCACTGGCTAGCACATACTAAGAAGCTCGCTGCAAGGTTCTTATGAATCACGATCAGTGACAATGTACGAGGCTCGTCAAGAATGAAAGTTCCGTTTGGTAATAAAATTACATTGTGCACAGATACAGAAAAAATATTTATTGCACAACATTCTACACCTCTTAAACTACTTTTCCACATAACTGCCGAACTTTTGCAGGCATTTGTAATAGCGTGGCACAAGTTTTTGGATACCTTCTTCATTGAAGTTTGCCGCCGACCGTAAAAGAGAGTGAAGACTCCCCTTTAAGATATCCTACCGTTTGGCCACCATTATTAGGCAGATTGCGAATGTGGTCAGGAGAACTCCTAAACATGCACAGTTCTCCTGGTAAGCACGCAATTTGCCTAAAAGTGGTGGCCAAACGGTAGGGTATCTTACAGGGGAGTCTTCACTCTCGTTTACGGTCGGCGGCAAACTTCTATGAAGAAGGTATCCTAAATCTTGTGCCACGCTATGACAAATGCCTGCAAAAGTTCGGCAGTTATGTGGAAAAGTAGTTTAAGAGGTTTAGAATGTTGTGCAATAAATAATCTTTCTGTATCTGTACACAATTTAATTTTATTACCAAACGTAACTTACTTCCTGGACGTGCCTCGTTATATGGTACACCTCACCAAGGCACTGGCTAGCATATTCTGAGCAGATCACCGCAAGGTTCATATGAATAACGAGCAGGTAAAATTTACTCTGGTACACCTAACCAAGACACTGGCTAGCACATAATGAGTAGCTTACCGCAACGTTCATATGAATAACGAGCAGTGACAATATACTATGGTACACCTCACCAAGACACTGGCTAGCATATTCTGAGAAGCTCACAACAAGGTTTATATGAATAACGAGCAGTGACAATGTGCTATGGTACCCTTCACCAAGACACTGGCTAGCACATACTGAGAAGCTTACTGCAAGGTTCGTATGAACCACGACCAGTGACAATGTACTACGGTACACCTCACCATCACACTGGCTAGCACATACTGAGAATCTCACTGGAAGGTTCTTATGAATCACGACCAGTTACAATGTACTATGGTACACCTCACCATCACACTGGCAAGCACATACTGAGAAGCTCACTGCATGGTTCTTATGAATCACGACCAGTTACAATGTACTATGGTACACCTCACCATCACACTGGCTAGCACATACTGACAAGCTTACTGCAAGGTTCGTATGAACCACGACAAGTTACAATGTACTACGGTACACCTCACCATCACACTGGCTAGCACATACTGAGAAGCTCACTGGAAGGTTCTTATGAATCACGACCAGTCACAATGTACTATGGTACACCCCACCATCACACTGGCAAGCACATACTGAGAAGCTCACTGCATGGTTCTTATGAATCACGACCAGTTACAATGTACTATGGTACACCTCACCATCACACTGGCTAGCACTTACTGACAAGCTTACTGCAAGGGTCGTATGAACCACGACCAGTTACAATGTACTACGGTACACCTCACCATCACACTGACAAGCACATACTGACAAGCTTACTGCAACGTTCTTATGAATCACGACAAGTGACAATGTACTCTGGTACACCTCACCATCACACTGGCAAGCACATACTGAGAATCTCACTGCAAGGTTCTAATGAATCACGACCAACAACAATGTACTACGGTACACCTCACCATCACACTGGGAAGCACATACTGACAAGCTTACTGCAAGGTTCGTATGAACCACGACCAGTTACAATGTACTACGGTACACCTCACCATCACACTGGCAAGCACATACTGACAAGCTTACTGCAAGGTTCTTATGAATCACGACCAGTGACAATGTACTACGGTACACCTCACCATCACACTGGCAAGCACATACTGAGAAGCTCACTGCAAGGATCTTATGAATCACGAACAGTGACAATGTACTACGGTACACCTCACCATCACACTGGCAAGCACATAGTGAGAAGCTCACTGCAAGGTTCTTATGAATCACGACCAGTGACAATGTACTACGGTACACCTCACCATCACACTGGCAAGCACATACTGAGAAGCTCACTGCAAGGTTCTTATGAATCACGACCAGTTACAATGTACTATGGTACACCTCACCATCACACTGGCAAGCACATACTGAGAAGCTCACTGCAAGGTTCTAATGAATCACGACCAGTTACAATGTACTATGGTACACCTCACCATCACACTGGCAAGCACATACTGAGAAGCTCACTACAAGGTTCTTATGAATCACGACCAGTTAAAATGTATTATGGTACACCTCACAAAGACACCGGTAAGCACATACTAAGAAGCTCACTGCATGGTTCTTATGAATCACGACCAGTGACAATGTACTACGGTACACCTCGCCAAGACACTGGCTAGCACATACTGAGAATCTCACTGCAAGGTTCGTATGAACCACGACCAGTGACAATGTACTACGGTACACCTCACCATGACACTGGCAAGCACATACTGAGAAGCTTACTGCAAGGTTCTCATGAATCACGACCAGTGACAATGTACTATGGTACATCTCACCATGATACTGGCTAGCACATATTGAGAAGCTTACTGCACGGTTCTTATGAATCACGAGCAATGACAATGTTCTATGGTACATCTCACCAAGAAACTAGCTAGCACATACTGAGAAGCTCATTGCAAGGTTCGTATGAACCACGAGCAGTGACAATGTACTATGGTACACCTCACCAGGACACTGGCTAGCACACATTGTGAAGCTTACTGCAAGGTTCTCATGAATGACGACCAGTGACAATGTACTATGTTACATCTCACCATGATACTGGTTAGCACATATTGAGAAGCTTACTGCACGGTTCTTATGAATCACGAGCAATGACAATGTTCTATGGTACACCTCACCATGACACTGGCTAGCACATACTAAGAAGCTCGCTGCAAGGTTCTTATGAATCACGAGCAGTGACAATGGCTAGCACATACTGAGAAGCTCACTGCAAGGTTCTTATGAATCACGACCAGTTACAATGTACTATGGTACACCTCACCATCACACTGGCAAGCACATACTGGCAAACTCACTGCATGGTTCTTATGAACCACGACCAGTTACAATGTACTACGGTACACCTCACCATCATACCGGTAAGCACATACTGACAAGCTCACTGGAAGGTTTTTATGAATCACGACCAGTGACAATGTACTATGGTACACCTCACCATCACACAGGCAAGCACATACTGAGAAGCTCACTGGAAGGATCTTATGAATCACGACCAGTTACAATGTACTATGGTACACCTCACCATCACACCGGTAAGCACATACTGAGAAGCTTACTGCAAGGTTCTTATGAATCACGACCAGTGACAATGTACTATGGTACACCTCACCATCACACCGGTAAGCACATACTGAGAAGCTTACTGCAAGGTTCTCATGAATCACGAGCAATGACAATGTTCTATGGTACATCTCACCAAAGCACTGGCTAGCACATACTGGGAAGCTCACTGCAAGGTTCGTATGAACCACGAGCAGTGACAATGTACTATGGTACACCTCACCAGTACACTGGCTAGCACACATTGAGAAGCTTACTGCAAGGTCCTCATGAATCACGACCAGTGACAATGTACTATGGTACATCTCACCATGATACTGGCTAGCACATATTGAGAAGCTTACTGCACGGTTCTTATGAATCACGAGCTATGACAATGTTCTATGGTACACCTCACCATGACACTGGCTATCACATACTGAGAAGCTCGCTGCAAGGTTTATAAAAATCACGACCAGTGACAATGTACTACGGTACACCTGACCATGACACTGGCTAGCACATACTGAGAAGCTCGCTGCAAGGTTCTTATGAATCACGATCAGTGACAATGTTATGGTACACCTCACCAAGGCACTGGCTAGCATATTCTGAGAAGCTCACCACAAGGTTCTGATGAATCACGAGCAGTGACAATGTTCTATGATAAACCACACCAAGACACTGGCTAGCACACACTGAAAAGCTCACCATAAGGATCTGATAAATCACGACCAGTGGCAATGTACTATGGTACACCTCACCATGGCACTGGCTAGCACATACTAAGAAGCTCGCTGCAAGGTTCTTATGAATCACGATCAGTGAAAATGTACGAGGCACGTCCAGAAAGTAAGTTCCGTTTGGTAATAAAATTACATTGTGTACAGATGCAGAAAAAATATTCATTGCACAACATTCTACACCTCTTAAACTACTTTTCCACATAACTGCCGAACTTTTGCAGGCATTTGTCACAGCGTGGCAAACGTTTTTGGATACCTTCTTCATGGAAGTTTGCCGCCGACCGTAAAAGAGGGTGAAGACTCCCATTTAAGACATCCTACCGTTTGGCCACCATTGTTAGGCAAATTGCAAATGTGGTCAGGAGAACTCCTAAACATACGCAGTTCTGCTGGTAAGCACGCAATTTGCCTAACAGTGGTGGCCAAACGGTAGGGTATCTTACAGGGGAGTCTTCACTCTCGTTTACGGTCGGCGTCAAACTTCTATGAAGAAGGTATCCAAAAACTTGTGCCACGCTATGACAAATGCCTGCAAAAGTTCGGCAGTTATGTGGAAAAGTAGTTTAAGAGGTTTAGAATATTGTGCAATAAATAATCTTTCTGCATCTGTACACAATTTAATTTTATTACCAAACGTAACTTACTTTCTGGACGTGCCTCGTATTATGGTACACCTCACCAAGGCACTGGCTAGCATATTCTGAGAAGCTCACCGCAAGGTTCATATGAATAACGAGCAGGTAAAATTTACTCTGGTACACCTAACCAAGACACTGGCCAGCACATAATGAGTAGCTTACCGCAACGTTCCTATGAATAACGAGCAGTGACAATATACTATGGTACACCTCAACAAGACACTGGCTAGCATATTCTGAGAAGCTCACAACAAGGTTTATATGAATAACGAGCAGTGACAATGTACTACGGTACACCTCACCAAGACACTGGCTAGCATATTCTGAGAAGCTCACCGCAAGGTTCATATGAATAACGAGCAGTGACAATGTACTATGGTACACAATACCAAGACATTGGCTAGCAGATACCGAAAAGCTTACTGCAAGGTTCTTATGAGTCACGAGCAGTGACAATGTACTATGGTACACCTTATGAATCACGAGCAGTGACAATGTACTATGGCACTCCTTGTGAATCACGAGCAGTGACAATGTACTATGGTACACCTTATGACTCACGACCAGTGACAATTGTACTATGGTACACTTAACCAAGACACTGGCTATCACATACTCAGAAGCTCACCTCAAGGTTCTGATGAATCAGGAGCAGTGACAATGAACTTAGGTACACCTCACCATGACACTAGCTAGCACATACTGAGAAGCTCGCTGCAAGATCCTTATTAGTGACGATCAGTGACTATGTAGTATAGTACACAACACCAAGACACTGGCTAGCACATACTGAGAAGCTTACTGCAAGGTTCTTATGGATCACGAGATGTGACAATATACTATGGTACACCTCACCAACACACTGGCTAGCGTATGCTGAGAAGCTAACACAAGGTACTTATGAATTACGAGCGGTGACAATTACGCGGCTAGGGGTTAACGATATTGACGGAAAACTACTTAGTCGTGCGTAAACAAATAAGATGACTACACTCAGTGCAATAGAGAAAATATATAAGAATATAATATTGTTCCGGGCAAAGCAATAAAAGTTTTACATAACCTCATCTTCGAGCATATACCAGACGACAGGAAGAATCGAAAGCGACTGCGAGAGATTCCTGGATTCAATTTTGACGAAAATTCCATCGAAGAGGAAGCTAAGAAGACATTTATCGAAGAAACATTTTCCAAGGCTGATCTGTTGTGTGTTTCTGAGATCCTTAACACCGAGATTGGGTCAGAGGAGGTAACGATAAGCACCATTTGTTATTACATGAGAAAATTGGACGAACTTGCAACGAACATAGATGATGACGAAGAAGACGAAGCGAGCGAAGATGAAGAACTGAACAGAAGATATATAGAACAACATAAGTTTTCATTGTCGTTCTGCAACGTAGAGGGCGCTATGAAAACATTTATCGGTAAGCATGGTTACCCAAAGAAGAAATTTTGAGGAGACGTTAATTTTGATGGGATGGATTGAGCTGCAAAACTTTATTTTCGCTAAGAAATCACTCGATGGTTTAGCTAAGCTTTTTATTGAACGTGAGAAAGGACTGACGTCCTTGCCGGCACTGAAGAAGGCCTTGAAGGAGGAGTTTGACGTGGTTGAAAGTAGTGCAGAAATCCACAAGTTTTTAACCCAGCGACGAAAAAAGCGCGACGAATCTCTACAGGAGTGCTTTTTTGTGATGAAGGAAATCGCTAGTAGAGGTGATGTTGAGCAAGTTTCTCTGTGTCAGTACGTGATTGATGGGATCGAAGACTATTCAGGATCAAAACTTCTTCTCTATGGAGCAAAACATTCCAAGGATTTCAAGGAGAAAATGAGAAGTTATGAGATGGCGGTGAAGTCTTTGACAATGAAAAGCACAAAGTATAACAAAAGTAATTTTTAAGGAAGTGCGAAGAGTGCCAACGAGAAGGACGGAAAGAACTGGGACAGAACAAAGAGGTGATTAGTGGAGATAGATGTTATAATTGCGGTGGATCTTGGTCCTAGTTCAAAGGAATGTGAGCACAAGGATAAAGGCAAGAGATGTTTCAACTTCAACGCGTTTGGCCACATTTTATCCGAGTGCAAAAAAGGGAGGAAGAACGATAACAGGAATATTCAAGGTATCCATCTTATTGATGAAAATAAAAGCTGCTTCAAGTTCAAAGAGGTTTGTTTGGGTCAGCAGAAACTTCAGGCACTTCTCGACTGTGGCAGTCCTTATAATCTACTGCGACAAAACATCTACTAGACCATGTGTTCCCCAGGATTGAAGAGCACGGGTCTTGTTTTGAAAGGATTCGGTGATGGTTTTGTTGCTCCTCATGGTTACTTCACAACAGTCGTTGAGGTAGACGAGCTGGAGTTCCAAACCGACGTCTATGTTGTTTCTGATGATACTATGGAGTGGGACAAGGTGATTGGTAACGATCTTTTGGATCAGGGCGAGGTCATCTCCTGAGCAAGCAAGAAGTTACCATCAAGAGACTAGAGGTCCCAATTATAATGATAAGGGTAGCCCACAAACAGGAATTGGATATCGAGAACTGCGTTGATGAGGAAAAAAGGGAACAGATCCAGGATTTAGTAGCGAGATATGTACCAAAGAAGACGAAATCTACTGATGTCAATATGAAGATCGCTTCGATAGAAGAAACCCCGATATTTAGCAGGCTCAGACGAATGGCACCGCTTGAGAAGAAGTTTGTCGATGAGCAGTTCGAGGCGTGGCAGGAGAAATATATCATAAAACAGTGTCAATCAGAATATACATGCCAAGTGGTGGTAGTCAAAAAGAAAAATGAAAAAAGCGACTTTGTACTGATTTTCGTCCAGTGAACTCAATCGTGGTTAGGGATCTATTTCCCATGCCAGTTATAGAGGATATTCTGGACAAGGATGCTACGGTGTTCTACACCTTGGATCTCAGGAACGGATTCTTTCACGTGTAATTCGTCGTGTAATTTGTAACACATTCTGGACAGTACCAGTACAAAAAGGTCTCAATTGGATTTACCAACTCACCTGCAGTCTTCCAACGCTTTATTAAAGCTGTGATCTGGGAGTTAATCCGAGAGAACATAGTGTTTACCAATATGGAAGAATAATCATCCCAGCGAAGGATGACGACGAGGCAATCCGACGATTGAGACGAGTGTTGGAATTGGCTGCAGAGTACGGACTGGAAAGCAATTTCGAGAAGTGCCAGTTTCTGAAGAGGAGGGTACAGTTCCTTGGATACACTATTCAACGTGGACAGATTCAACCCGACACTGAGAAGGTCCTTGCTGTACAAAACTTCCCGGAGCCAAAGACGATCGCCGCGCTGCAGAGCTTTCTCGGATTGGCAGGCTACTTTAGAAAATGTATATCGAATTTCTCGATTGCAGCCAAACCACTGAGCGATCAGTTGAGAGGTAAGCCGAGGAACAATGATATGCGTTTGTTGAGCTCAAACGGCTTCCCGCTTCAGAATCTGTGTTGAAGATATGCAACCTGAAATACTGCACACCGACGCAAGAGTGGGTACGGCGCTGTGTTGTTGCAAATGTACCCAGAGAACAACAAACTACAAACAGTCTCATACATGAGTAAAAAGACGACGATACAGGAAGAAAAATACAGCAGTTACGAGCTCGAGATCTTAGCTGTGGTGAATGAATTAAAAAAGAGTATAGGGAGTACTTGCTTGGAATTCTGTTCAAGATCGTGACTGACTGTATGGCATTTCAAAAGGTAATGCACAAAAGGGACTTGGTCCCACGAGTAGCTAGATGGGCTATGGCCTTGGAGGAGTTTGACTGTACCATCGAACATCGAACTGCAATCAGGATGAAACATGTCGACGCCCAGAGCCTATGTCCAGCAGTGATGTTTGGATTGCCTGATGGTCTTTCAGTGACGATCATAATCGCCCACAGAAAAGACGAAGAATTGACAGTGATAAAAGCGATACTGGAGAAAGGGCCTTACGAAAACTTCATCGTCAGAGATGGACTGCTGTTTACATTTGTTGGCGGGCGAGAGACGTTGGTGGTCCCGCCGGCAATGCACCAGGAGTTATCAGAGCTGCACATGGGAAGGGACACTACGCTGTTAAAAGGACTGAAGAAGACGTGAAGCAGGAATATTACACTGAAGGAAATGGAAATTGCAACACCCAGAAGGAGTGGAGCTATATTGCTGCAATTGAAAATGCAGGACGAGTGTTCGGTTGTAATTCGATTATTACACTTTCAGGTCCGTCTGACCGCAAGTTTGGACAACAATCAATACAGGATGTGCCCACCACAAGCTGCAATACATTGATGAATTCGGCGAGGCATGGAGACAGTAAGGCCCTGGATCGCTTCCTGAGGAATTGTGGCCAATGCTTGCTGCACTGCACGGGTCAGTTGTTCCAGAGTTGTGGGTGGCTGAGGACGGTTCGCCAGTTGTCGACCCATCATGTCCCACACCTGCTCAATAGACTGAGGTCCGGGGATCTGGCGGGCCATTCTAAGGTTGTGATGTCTTGGAGAGCTTCTCTGGAGATGAGTGTAGTGTGAAGCCCTAGCATTGTCCTGCTGAAACATCCCATTAGCAATGTTCGCCATCATAGGGACGACCACTAGTTTGAGTACCCTATCAACGTACCGTCGAGCAGTCATAGTGCCCTCAACAAGCACTAATTGTGATTTCATATTAAAGCCAATAGCTCCCCAGACCATAATGCTTGGTGTTGGCCCTGTGTGCCTCTCGACAATAAGGTCTGGGCGGCTCCTCTCCTCGGTACGTCGGCGCACACGATTCAGGCGATCACTGCGGGCAAGACAGAAGCGTAATTCATCACTAAAGATGACCCTATGCCATTCGTCGGCCCACGTCGATCGTACTCGACACCAGGCCAGCCTTACACGTCGCTGTTGTTGGGTCAATGGAAAACCTTCTGCAGGGACACGGGATCGTAAGCCAGCTGCACGCAGGCGATTACCAACTGTTTGTTGCGTAACTTGGGGTGCCACAGCTGCTCGAATTTGCGCTGCTGTTGCATGGGGTTCCATCCGGGCCATCCGAATGATGCGGCGATCTTTTTTCACAGTTGTCTGTCGCGCTGGGCCTGTGCCAGGTCTACGAGTGTGGGTACCTTCATTTGACCATTGCTGCCATACACGTTGAACCGTAGATGCCTGTGGGCCAACACGTGCAGCGACAGCCCTGAGCGATAATCCAGCCTCTCACAGGCCAATTATCCGAGCCCTCTCAAACGGCGACAGTTGTTGATAGCGTGCTCTTCTCTGTCGTCGAGACATGTTTTACGGGGAACACTTCACAGCACAGACTGCAAGTCAACTACGATACACCAGAGTCCGTATACTGGAGTTGATTCCTCCGCGACCAATCACATGGGGAGACCTGTAGCAACAATCCAATGGGTCTGAAACTTTGATCTTTTACATACCTACATGGCATCGTTCCATATCTTGAAAATCAACACAAACGACCAATGCCTTCATGGTGTTGCAATTCCATGTTATTCAGTGTATATTTCAGACGTGGCCAACAAGGTGAAACGAGTCAAAGCCAACTGTGTGAAGTGTCTCGTGGTTAACAGGAAGGCAGCAAGAAAGAAGTTTGGTTACATCCGCTGTTGAAGGAGAGTGTGCCCCTGCACACCTACCACATGCATCACATTGGACCACTTACTGTAAGTATACACACAAGGGATATGATCACATCTTCTGTGTGATAGACGCCTGCACGAAGTTCACCTGGCTGTATCCTGTGAAAACTACCAAATCAGCCGAGACGATTGAAAAGATGGCGCTTCAGAGGACGAACTTTGGAAACCGAGTTCAAGTGATCACGGACAGGGGGCCATCGTTCACCTCCCAGGAGTTCCAGGACTACTGCAAATCACAGGGTATCAAGCACGTCTTGATCACAGCTGGACTGTCAAGAGCTAATGGTCAAATCGAGAGAGTCAACTCAACTGTGACCAAGATCATCGCTAAACTTAGCTTTGACGATGCGACGAAATGGTACAAGGTTGTACCATCCGTCCAATGAGCTATCAACTCTACGTTCCAGAGGAGCATCGGAATGTCATTTTTCGAGCTGCTGACAGGAGTCAGAATGCACAACCAAAATGATCTACGTATAGTGCAACTCATCGAAGAGGAGGTAATCGATTCGTGCAACGAAAAATGTGATCAGATGGGAGAAGATGTAAAAAAGCAGATAGAAAAGGTACAATCTGAAAATCGTTCTGAATTCAACCGACGACGTAAGGAGCCTAAGAAGTATCTGGTCAACGACCTGGTTGCCATCAAACGCACTCAGATCGGTCCACATCTGAAACTAAAAACCAAAAGTCTAGGACCTTATCGAGTGATTCAAGTTAAACTCAACGACACATACGACGTCGGCAGAGGAGGAGACCGTGCTAGGCCATGAATCACATCGTCCTGTGCGGAGTTCATGAAACCCTGGCCGGGCGGATCCTCTTCATCCAGGTCGGATGAGGATCAGGATAGATGAATGTGGGAGCTGGATGAGGATCAAGACGACCGAGTGTGGGACCAAGAGGGCGCAGGAGTAAACTCAGCGCCATTGTCTTAGAATAAAAAAGAAGAGAAGCAATATTCCGAGTTCCGACGAGCCGCGAAACACATCCCCTTAATTCTCTTTATTGTATTTTAATTCGTTTCTTTGTTTAAATAAATAATTCAACCTTATATTCGATGCTCGTGAGTGTCATGATCTGGAAACCGTTTCCCACATAAATATATATATATCTTCTTCTCTTCTTCTCTTATAACCACATAGGATTACCTTTTCAATTCATTGAGCCGGTCTCTTTTAAGGAACTGTTTGAGTGTTGCGTCCCTCTCGCTACTGATCATCGAGCTCTTTCTTGTGATGAAAATATTCGTGTTTTGAGTTTCGTGCTTGTCAGTGAAGCGGAGTTTTACAATCCTAGCGTATTGTTTAATTCTATCTTAACGGTGATGTTCTGTTGTGAGAAAACATGAGGTTGGGCGTCGTAATAATAAGTACTAAAGGCCCAGTAACTTCATTTACGTACTGACAATCCAATTGTATTATGTTCAGGAGATATTGGCGCTCTTACACGAGTGACGTCACTATTCATGAATCGTCACCTGCGCACCATTAGTAGGTGTAGCAGAGCAGCTGTTCGTTTGGTATTAGCTACAGTATTTTGAATGAATCTGAAGAATTTGGTAGGAGCAGAACTAATGGCCGCCGGCGAGCTCCTATTGGCTGGAGCACAACACGTTGCCAGCGATTGTTCATTCATTCTGATGACGACGGCGGGTGTGAAGTTGATGTTGATAGAAAAGATATGGAAGGTGTCGAACCCTTACCAAATGACTGAAGATTTTGTATATAGGTGTCAGTCGCTTGCGGCAATCGATAGTTGAAGGCAAGTGTTTTGAATTGTATTGTTTCCCGTCATAGTAGTCAAACTTTACCGCAGCTCGTCCAATACAACTCGACAATGTAAAAACACGGCAACAATATCGCCACAGAGTGCCTTGTTTGAGTGATCGGTGCTAAATATTTTACCACACCATAACGAAAGCGCGAAGAATAATTGTGATACAGTGAGTGTGCTTGTTGCTATCACAACTAGTAGTATCTGTGTCAACTATACTGTGAACGAACACTACCCACGCTTCTTTCATCTTGAAGGATTATCATCAATTATACCTGCTCATTGCATGGTGAGTGTTGATATTTTCATCATATTATGTTGCTCTAGCTCAGGAGTGTTGTCTTTGCCGGGTACATTGAATTGAATACCCGTGATAAAGGTGGGCAGCTAGCACGTAATCTGCTTGTGTATTTCTCTATTTGAATGTACATGGCGTTGTCCCAGGATTGACTTTTAAATACGTTATGTATAATATTACCGATATAGTGTGTAGCCCAGTGTATGATCCACTCTTTGTTTGGCTGGTTTCTTATTGGTTGTCGGTGGAATAAACCTGTATTCCTTGCATTTTAAGCTGCTTGTTTTCAGTTCGTCAATTGTTCCAAATAACGCGTTTTAAGTAGAACGACGGAGCAGGAATGAAAAAGTACGTCTTTATTTGATCTTTCTCCACATGGCTGAAATTTGAAGCATAGAGTTGGGGCCGTTATTGTTCTCTGTATAGTCAAAGGCCCTATTGAAATGCACTGTCATTTCAAAAAACGATCTTGAATTTCACTTTTGTGTGCCTGTTGTGTGGTGTACTAATGCATAGTTGTGTAAATTAGGATTTACTCTATGTAATAATCTCAACAGTGTTGTCAGATAAAATTCGAGAGGAAACCTTATCGGCGAGCGACTAATAAAATACACAACACATGCATTTAGATTAGTCTCTGTGTATTCATTGACTCATACAGTACATACCTAAAAGCCAACTATATATATATACTCTTGTGTGCTGCCAGAATAAGATTGACAGTTCTCGTCTCGCCATGTAGTCTGAGAACGAGATTGCCAAACTGTACAAGCCAGAGATACAGCTGACCAGGCACTGAAGCACGTGGCTGTAATATTGCAACGCAGAGTATTATGACATCAACTATCGGAGCATGGATTGGTCAAGAGGCCGAGGGGTGATAACTGACGTGGAATATCTGGCGAAATGTCAATCCTATGCAGGCAGCTCACAGAGTATAATATGCAATTCACTGCACCACATAACAATCTATTAATAGGTATAATTGTTACAGACTTATCAATACCCGTTAAAATTTAAGGTGCGTTCAAAAAGTAACGAGCCGAAGGCAGTAATGCGCAAACCGGTGATGACTTCGGCTAATCGTTGCGTGTGTAACGAGGTGTGGTTCAGACCAGAGCGTGGAAGGTCACAGCCCGTCACTAGAGGGCACGCGTGCACGTCACGTGACGATACAAAGCGAGCAGCAGCATACATCAATCGTCCAACGCTGCCAGTCGCATTGCAAACAGTGACATGGAGTCGTCAAACGAAGAGCAAAGAGGTGTTGTTTGGTTTCTGACAGCGAAAGGAGTAGGGGGAACGGACATTCATCGCCGAATGTCACAAGTGTACGGCGAACACTGCATGTGACTTGCAAGGGTCAAGGCGTGGCACAAGCGCTACTGGGAAGGACGGGTGTCGTTAGCCGATAATGCCCGGTCTGGGGCATCCCCCTGCATTACCGATGACAACGTCCAGCTGGTTGATGCACTCATTATCCAGGACCGCCTAGTGACAGTGAACGCCATAGCCGCCGTAGTCGGATTGAGTGTCGGAAGTGGGCACACCATCATGAAGGAACGACTGCACTTGCGCAAAGTGTGTGCCCTTTGGGTGCCCCACAGTCTTCAACCACACCAGGAAGCATGTCGAATGGCCCACTGTCTTGGTCTTGGTTGGACGATTGATGCATGCTGCTGCTCTCTTTGTATCGTCACGTGACGTGCACGCGTGCCCTCCATCGACGGGCTGTGACCTTCCACGCTCTGGTCGGAACCTCACCTCGTTACACACGCCACGATTAGCCGATGTCGTCACTCGTTTGCGCATTACAGCCTCCGGCTCGATACTTTTTGAACGCACCTTATATATACGATTCTTCATATTTTTTAAACTAAATATTGTGTTTTATATATAATTTTTATTTCCTTTCAAAACTTGCTCATCATGTTTTATGGATTCCGCTATAGTGTAGATGTATTAGGCTATTCTGTAATACTGTACTTAAAGCACATGCATCAAATTACGGCGGTATTAGGCTATATAGTAATGTTGAACTTCCATCTAACTTTGTGTACCTCTCTACAAGCATCATTATGAGGTATTAGGTTCATACCTCCCAAATATCCAAAATCCTCCGATGGTTTATGATTAGTTGGTATTTACATCTTTTACTGGATTCTCCTTGAGTAATTTCGAGAAAAGTAAAAGCTTTTTGTTTTGGTTACAGAAGAAATATATGGTTTGAGGACACAGTGGGGAAGTGTGAAGTAATGGATGCTCCTTACAAAACTCATTCACATTCTTATCTCTGCTTCATTTGTATTTCTTCCATGCATATTTCCACAAGACAAAAATAGCTCCCATCAACAGACTAACAGAGGTTTCCTAAATATTTCCAGACAGTGAGAACACTGAACGAGAATGATAAATTGTGCGCTGCTAAGAAGAAAGTTAATATCAATATCTACTTCAATGACAAGTAATTTGGAGTAATTTGGAAACCAATCTTATTCGAATCCAAAACTTACAGCTATGCACAAGTAAAGCGAAAGATCACGTATATTGTATGTTAAACACTTACTCATTTAAGTGACTTCCACTTCCACCATTTGCTCGTTCCTGGATTCCTTCTTCCACATCCTAGGGATAAGATGGAATAATTCATTTCTGTGCTTTTATTTTTACACAAATAACAAACCATGCAATTGTACAGCACTGGTCAACTGAAGTGAAGATAATATTCACTGAATGACATTTGTACTGCCCATCACATCCTAGTGCATTATGCAGATAAGTGGTTATAGTCTACAATTCTGTAACTTATAATAAACTATCTCCTTTTAAGTGAATCTTAAAGCAGAGGAAAAGGCTGAGACAGTTACTCCCAGAAGGAAAGGATCGTCTACTAACGCTTTACTGTATTTCAGCGCTCATTAACACCTCCTATGGGCTGGTCAAAAGGGTATACGGCTGCAAGAAGCTTTTTTTTTAGAAAATACTTACAAATAAAAGTATTAGCAATTACTTTCTCAGTAAGTGTTCAAGAACATTATTTTATTTTAACTCACATATTACCGGGTGAATTAGCCGTGGTCGTTACGGCATGACTGCTGGCAGTCGCTCACATCCGGGAGGCGAGGAATTTCGAATCCCCCCGCCGGCAACCTTGAAGATGGTCTTCTGTGGTTTCCCATCTTCCTTCCAGGCAAATGCCGGGGTTGGTCCCGCACTATAGGCCACAGCCGCTACCTTCCAATTCCTCGTCCTTCCATTCCAACTTTCTTCCCCAACGGTATTTGTAGCTCACCCATTGGGTGTCCGTCTCGAAGCAGCTACAAACCTGGCGAGCCGAACATGACCTCGGACACTCCCGGCACTAAAAGCCATACGCTAAAAAAATGCATCCCCGCAAAAGCTGGGAGTTCAAGTGAAAACGCACAGAAGACCACTCATGAAAATGGTCAAACCCAGCCCCTGTCAGTAGCATTCATGGGAGGATCTCTGACTAGAATATAGTTATCCTTCATCAATCTTAATAACAAGAATTTTTGTCTACAGTGCGCAACTAAAACAATGTGATTGTGCCAAACATATGTTAGCTTCACATAATATTCCTTTTGCCAATGGTATTATAATGCATCCCCAGTAGCCCAGTGATCAGAACATCGCACAAAATCAGCGGTCGGGGGTAACGTTTGGGACAGATTTTTTTTTCGCCATCCTCCCGTCAATATGGATTGTGTTTGCTGTACAAAACACAACCTAATAGCCAAACGCATCGGTTTGTCATCAACAAAATTGTGAAAACACAACTCTTAATCCCGAAATGCCATTAAGGAGATGTCTTGTAACGAGGAATGAATACACTTACCTCTCTCTGTTCGGAAGATAATGTTTCTGTTTTCTTGCATGGAACGATCTCTTGAATAGAAAATTCCTCAATTTTAATGTCCATGTGATGATCTGCATCGGCCTGCAAAGAAATGACTTGGTTCACAACTATTTGCCTTCACGTAAGTGAAATTAGGTCTTGCAGATGACTTGTAAACTTGCACCGAATGATTCAAGGAATAAAATGACACACTGAAGGTAATTCTACCTCCCGTACATAGTTATCTAACGCCAGCGGTGACATGGCAAAAAACCTAACAGTTTTTGTGCAGATTATATCTGGAAACATTTCAGTTAGTAAACACTCGAAAAACGTGATCCTAGCATATTGTCACTAGCAATGAGAGTGTGTGCTGCAACTTTGCAGCGTAGATGCAGTTACGGAGAGTCTCCATATAACGTTAATAAGGACAGGAGTAGTGGTTTTGTACGGGTTCCGCACCCTCCTATGGCTCTCCTCCTACAAGATGGCGGCGGCGCGCAACCACGTACATGGATGGCGAGCCTTTTGAAATAGAGCTGGTGAGCATAGCTTAACCTAGCCTATCCTAGTCAAGCTAACCTAGTCTAGTGGACCTAACCAAAACTCATTGAGGACATGCCAAGGGCCTAAGTGCAATATTTGGTGGATGGAGGACATGCCAAGGACATAAGTGCAAAACTTGTGGATGGATGTGTTTTAGTGCTAGGGTTAATGAACACAGCCTAGTACAAGGGGCGCATGCAACTTGAGGATAGGCCAAGGGGTCTAACTCGGTGGATGGGTGTGTTCTAACGTGTCATTTGTAGTTGAAAGAGAATAATACATGTTCTTAAGATGTTAAAAACTCAGGAGATTGTACGTGCAGTAAGCTGACTTGTTATTTCCGGTGTCTTATTGCTGACATGGTAGAGAGCGCACACTTTTGTTGCTATGACTGACGCTGCAGTAATTTAAAACCGCAGGTGTTCATCTGGACAATGGGAGATGATCATGCAAAGCCAGCAGTCATCGGATATTACACAGGAGTTCCTATTGCACTTTGGACTGGCAGGTGTACGGGGAAGGAATTGTAATGATCTGCAAAAAACTGCTGACAAGAGAGATGTAAGCCTATATATAAGAGTGGTGTCATATATTTCCTACTGTCTGTCTTTATTACTCGCTACGAGTGAACATTGCTCTATTACCGCTCAACATTGGCAAAAGCCTTTTGGTGGAAAAACATTAAATTATTTTTCAAGGTAAGTACTTATTATTAATTGATTGCAGTCTTTTATTACTAATTGATGTTGAAGTTATTGATTGGAATGTATTGATTGATTGATTTATTTGCTTACAGATAATTGGCGTACCTGTAGGTTAGCAGATTCCTGTAACTAGTTCAGTCAGTGGCAGCAGTTGATAAATTATTAAAGCTAAGTACCCCCTCTAATAACTTGTAAACAGCTAGAGCGATATTTTCCAATGTTCACCGCTAGATGTCAGTGACAATGGTATATTTGATAGTCAAAGTTGGAACTACTTGACCATGATGTGTGAAGCTAATTTTGTAGGTTAGATTTGATTACCGCTCTATTAAGTCCGAACGTTCACTGCTAGGTGTTAGTGAAAGAGGGAATATATAAAGACTTAACCCCAGCTCACCTAACTTAACCTAACTTTACCTAACTTAACCTTATCACAAGACATTTTCTACAAGTTTAGAGTTGCTTAAAGACTGACTATGACGTCACACTTAGCTCAATTAACTCGCGGGTGCTGGTTTCTATCACGTGACATGTTCTACAAGTTTAGACTTGCTTTAAGACTGGCTGTGAGGTCACACTTAGCTCACTTAATTGGCGGCTGCTGGTTTCTATCACGTGACATGTTCTACAAGTTTAGACTTGCATTAAGACTGACTATGACGTCACACTTAGCTCACTTAACTGGCGGCTGCTAGTTTCTATCAAGTGACATGTTCTACAAGTTTAGACTTGCTTAAATACTGGTTATGACGTCACACTTAGCTCATCTAATTGGCGGCCGCTGGTTTCTATTACGTGGCATATTCTACAAGTTTAGACTTGCTTTAAGACTGACCATGACGTTACACTTATCTCACCTAACTGGCGGCTGCTGGTTTCTATTATTTGAAACAAGATACCAAGTGAAATGTGTGTTTAACGCTCTATTAAGGCCGAACGTTCACCGCTAGGTGTCAGAGACAATGGTATATTTAATAGTCAAAGTTGGAACTACTTAATAATGGTGTGAAGTTAAATTTGTAGGTTAGATTTGATTAACACTCTATTAAGTTCCAACGCTCGCTGCTAGGTGTTAGGGACAATAATATTTGTTAACCAATGTTGGAACCACTCGACAATTGTGTGAAGCTGAATTTGTAGGTTCCAACGTTCACAACTAGGTGTCAGTGACAATGGTACCTGGTAACTAAAGTTGTAACTACTCGACAATTGTGTGAAGTTAAATTTGTAGGTTATATTTGATTAACGCTCTATTAAGTTCGAACGTTTACTGCTAGATGTCAGTGACAGTGACATAAAATCTGCTAACCAAACTTGGTACTACTCGACAATTGTGTAAAGCTAGGTTTGTAGGTTAGATTTGATTAACGCCTATCAAGTTCCAACGTACACCACTATGTGTCAGTGACAACGGTATCTGTTAACCATATTTGGAACTACTTGAAATTAGACTTGCTGTTAGTCCACAGACGTTCAATCAAAATACTCTACTATGACCATTGGCTGTAATTTAATTAACATTTTTTTACTTTGTTTTATCTTTTATTAATATTTATGATTTCTTTCTTTTATAGGCAATTAGGAAAGTGACCATCATGTTCAAGTGTAGTGAGTGTAAAAAGCAGTTTTCAAGAGCTGTCAATCTTCAACGTCACGCAAGTACAAAACATAATCTTAAAATGTTTGCGTGCAGTCATTGTACTACGACATTTAACAGACAGGATAATCATTCACAGCATTTACGTTTAAAACATGTCAGTTCAGCACCTTTCTCATGTTTAGTTTGTGAACTTGGTTTTTCTACTCTAATGCGATATCAATCCCACATGGCTGAGGTTCATGGTGAACAACAGAAATTAAAAACTGTAAAACCATCAACTAACACAGAACCATTAAACGAATGTAATGCTCAAAAGTGTAAACGTTCTCAAAATTGCAACAACAGTTGTACAACAAAAAGGATGAAAAATAATGAACCTTCGATAACGCATGGTGATGTTTGTAATATTCAAGTACCTTCTTCATTCATTCATGGACATTTATGCAGTATTAATCATAAAAACAACGCTTGTCATGAAAAAAATTCTACGAATATTCAACAAATTGGTAGGGCGTTTTAAAGTCGAAATGCTAGTTACAGACTTCATAGTGAAGAAAAACCCAAAGTATTGAATCATTTTTAAGAAATGCCCAACCTAGTGTGTTTGGCTTGGTAGATAATGTTTTAGTAGAGGATAAAAAATCTAAAATGAATTTCGAACTCTTTGGGCTCTATGTACAAACTGGGAGTGAAGGTGAAATTACTGATATCAAATCCTATAATACAAAAACATAATTGTTAGTGAATCAACTATTATCAGTGATATGTGCCAATATATTTTAAATGCTATCATTGTGAAGAGTGAAGAGTTCCAGGAAAGGGAGACAAGCTGGGCGTTGGTTGAAGTATGTTATATAGAAACCAACATGAAAAAATATAATCCCCTTCGAGCATCATCATATATTGGTTTGCCAGTAGGGATCAAGCGTAAGCAAGCCTGTGTAAACGTTATGAATAGTGACCATGCATGTTTTGCGTGGGATGTAACCTCAGCTCTCCATCCAGCAGTGATGCATGAGAATAGAACATCATCTTATCCTCACTACTCCTCAGTGTTAGATTTAGAAGAAATGGAATTTCCATTTTAGATAAAAGACATTTAACGTTTTGAAGAGTTGAACAATGTAAGTATTAATGTGTATGGAATTGAAAACAAGAGAATAGTAAGTCCTCTATATTATACTCAGGAAAAAAGGATGCTCATGTCATCTTACTATACATTACTAAAGGTGAAAAAGCTCACTATTGCTGGATAAAACATTTAAGTAGACTTGTCAGTAGTCAGCTATCAAAAGATAAATCTAAAAAGTGGTTGTGTGATGGTCGTTTACTATATTTTAAGAAAGAGGACCAACTAACTCAACATCAAAAATGGGGTTGTAATCATGTCCGTACGGTATTACCTACACTAGAAATAACATTCTGAAATGTAAGGATTTTGAGAAGCAGCTTCCAGTACCATTTGTTATATATACTGACTTTGAGGCTTTGCTAAAACCATTTAATACTTGTTCATCGGATCCAACCAAACCTAATACCAACACTACTCACATTCACGAACCTTTTAGCTTTGCATATTATATTAAATGTAGTTATGATGACTCGATAAATAAGTTTGAGCTCTATAGAGGACCTGACGCTCCTCAAGTTTTCATGGAAAGACTTGAAAAAGATGCAATCCGTATATCCTCTATTTTAAATACTATTATTCCAATGGGGCCACTAACTTCATTAGAGCAAGTGAATTTTGAAACTGAAACTAATTGTTTTATATGTGGTGAATGTATATAGATAGGGTTCGCGATCATGACTATTTTACAGGAAAATATCGTGGTGCTGCTCACCAAGAATGTAATTTAAAGTATAGAGTAACTAAATTCATTCCAGTCATTCTACATAATAGTAGCAAATACGATAACCACTTTATCGTTAAAGAATTTGGAGCTTCAGATGTGAAAATTGATGAACTGCAAATAATAAGGAACAATACATATCGTTCACAAAATACATCAAAATTGACAATAAGAAAACTCTAAAACTGCGATTTTTAGATTCATTCCGCTTTATGTCAGGTAGTCTTGATAAGTTGGTTAGTAATTTAAAATCAGATCAGTTTCGTGAATTTCAACGTGTCTTTCCTAAAAAAGATGATGTTAATTTGATTCGACAAAAAGGTATGTTTCCTTATGAATATCTTAACTGTGTTGAACGTCTTGAGGAGTGTTCTTTACCACCAAAAGCGGCATTTTACAGTTCCTTAAAAATAAGTCATATCAGTGATCAGGAATATTTACATGCACAATGAGTATGGACACAGTTTGACACTCAAACTTTAGGTGAATTTTCAGACACATATTTGAAGACAAATGTGTTGTTATTAGCAGATGTTTTTGAAAAATTTCCGGAATGTTTGTATGAAAACTTATGACCTTGATCCTTGTCAGTATTTTACTGCTCCTGGGTTAAGTTTCAGTTCAATGTTGAAAAAAAAGTAAATTTAGAATTGATGACTGATATAGACATGATTAATTTTATAAAATCATCAATTCGAGGTGGATTAAGCCAATGTAGTGGACGGTATTCTAAAGTGAATAATAAATACATGCCTAGTTATAACCCTTGTGAAGAGTCAAAGTATATCGTCTACCTTGATGCAAATAACCAATATGGTTGGGCTATGAGTCAATATCTACCACTGAAAGATTTTCGCTGGCTGACACAACCTGAAATTGATGTCTTACATGTTGACACTCTAAATGATAACGATGTTAAAGGATATATTTTAAAGGTAAATCTTGAGTACCCTAACGAGTTACATGATGATCATAATGATTTACCATTTTGTCCTGAGAATATGAAGTCCCCGTACATCACATCACGAACGAAAATTTTAATTGCTAATGTGAATGATAAATGCAAATATGTAATACATTATCAAAACTTGAAACAGTGTCTACAGCATGGATTGAAATTAACTAAAATTCATCCGTATTACAATTTCATCAGTCAGCATGGCTCAAGCCATATATTGATCTGAATAATAATTTAAGAACGCTGTCAACAAATGCCTTTGAAAAAGATTTTTATAAACTCACGAATAATAGTGTTTTTGCAAAGACTATGGAGAATGTTGATAAGCGAGTTGATGTAAAGCTGATAACAAAGGTATGCTGCGAGCAACTTCATAAGCAAGCCTAACTTCCATAGCTGTTCAATTATTCATGAATATTTAGTTGGAATACAAATGAATCGCCTTAAAGTAACTTACAACCATCCCATATATGTGGGTTATGCCATTCTGGAATTGTCAAAAACACTTATGAATGAATTTCACTATGATTATGTGAAGAAAAACTTTCATGATAATGCTAAATTACACTACACAGACACAGATTCTTTTATTTATGAGTTTAAAACTGATGATTTTTATGATGATATCAAAACTTAGCTAAATATGTTTGATACAAGTGACTATCCCAAGGATAATATTTACCATTTACCTCTAGTAAGCAAAAAGGTTCTTGGAAAATTTAAGGATGTATGTGCTGGTGATGTTATAGACACCTTTGTAGGCGCAAAATATAAATCATATAGTTATAAGACGATTAATGATGTAGTGACATTGTGTAGTCGCATTGACGACTATGAGACGACTTAAGTCTGATGTTCAGCATATTGTATGGTTTGTAGTATGTTTATATTGTAATATATTTGTAAAAATTGTAAGTATAATGTATAGTTTATTAAAAAGATAATGATTAATACATTTTGCTGTAAAATTTTGCTTTTTATATTATGGAAAAAAAATATAAGAAATGTATAGAATGAGAGAACCGAACAAGGGGAATGTAAATAAAATGAACTAATATAAAAATGTATATATGGAATGACTCTAAATAAAAAACAAGTAGTACCGTGAAGAACTATACAGCCTATTTTCATATGGCCTACTCATGTCAATTGCCTCTATCAACATAAAATTTCAGTTTGATTGTAGTAATAGATTCGTAGATATTGAGAACCGTCTAAATATTTCAGATGGTCGCCATGTTGGATTTTTATTTATGTACTATTACATGAAGATTATTGAGTACTGCTCGGTTCCAAGCTCTGTGAACTTGCGGGATGAAGGGCAGAGGCAGAGTAGGAGCAGGCGAGAATTGAGAAGCCTGTCGACAGCCCGCCGTGTTACGTGACATGCTCGTCTATTCCAATACTGCTAACATAGGGTCTTTTCTGAAACCAGTGTGGTGTTACGAATAAGTCAGTGAGTCACCGACTAATGTATTTGGTTCGATACTATGCACGGACTGAGAAACCTCATCACTCCTCAACACCATTTCTCATAGACCGCGGTGCACATTCCTCTCAGGTTCACGCAGCTTAAAATCGAGCAGTACGTGTGGTATTCAAACGTCAATCGCTGGATTAGGACACATGAAGTAAAAACAAGATTTTAAAATCTCGCACAGCTGCCATCTTGTGCTTATGAAAACAATGATATGCCAAGGACGGAATCAAGGACATTTGGGTATGCAGACGACTGGGCTATAGCTACAAGCAGTTCAAACATAACAACAACTGAGAACACACTAACAACAGACCTGAGTGTCCTAGGGGAGTACTTTCGCAAATGGAGACTACAGCCTAGTATGACCAAGACAGAAGTGTGTGCCTTCCACTTGAATAATCGCATGGCTAACATGGATCTCAGGGTGTACTTTGATAACGTCCTTCTGCCACACAATCGGCATCCCAAGTATTTAGGTGTTACTTTAGACAGAACCTTATCCTTCAAACAACACCTTTTGAAGACTGCTGCTAAGCTGAGATCACGCAACAACATCATCCAGAAACTATGTGGAACAACATGGGGCTCTAATGCTTCAACTCTTCGATCTTCTGCAATTAGCCTCGTTCTATCTGTTGCTGAATATTGTGCCCCTGTGTGGTTAAACAGCCCTCACATAGGGAAGATCGATGTTGAAATCAACAAGACCATGCGATTGATATCTGGTACAATTAAATGCACCCCCATTCAATGGCTTCCTGTTCTGAGCTACATTCCTCCACCCCATCTCCGCAGGTGTAATATCCTGGTCAAAACATACCAAAAGATACTTCAAAATCGGGATCTCCCTATTCGTGTTGATATACCTGCTGCTTGTCTACCCAGACTTCGCTCAAGGCAGCCGCCTGTGAAGACAGCTATGAGACTTATGAATGAGAACTTTGACATAGTCCAGCAGTGGTCTCATGATTGGAAGATTTTTGCTCCACAGGAGTGCCGAGACATGCCATCTGTCACTTCCAAAGTACCTGGCTTTGATCTTCCTCGTCGGATATGGTCGAAATTAAACCGTATCAGGACCAATTCTGGTGTTTGTGCGGACTCTTTGTTCAAGTGGAACAGGTTACCCTCTCCAAAGTGTGACTGTGGAGCCGATAGACAAACGGTGAAGCACATCATTCACGACTGTCCTCTAAGATCCTACAGAGGCAACATATTGGATTTTCTCTCAGCGACTCCTGCATCAGTGGACTACATTTTGAATTTAGATATAAAATTATGAGCCTATCTGTTCTCTTTATTTTATTTTCATTTTTTTTTCTTTTTCATTAAGATGTATTTTGATGTACTGTGTGTACCATACCATACGATAAATAAATAAATATGAAAACAATTGAAATAAACTGGGTGCCAGTGGATTAACATTTGTATAAGCGTTTACTGTACAAAGTTCCACTGCATTCGGATGGTTACATCGCGAGAAATGTTTACATAAATATGTATACTTCGCGTCGCCGCCATGTTGGATTGGTGCTCACCAGGTTATTGCAAGTCCTAAAGATGAACTTATGTTTATAGCCTCTATGAACATAAAAAAAACAGTTTGATTGCTGTAAAAGATTCGTAGATATTGAGTACCGTCTAAATATTTCGGATAATCCCCAGTTTGGATTGTCATATGTATCGGCCATAGAGTTATGTACCATTAAGGGAAAATTATTGCGCATCATCATTATTTAAACTTTCACTTCGATTGCATGATTACAACACAAGAAATAAAAACTTTATTTTAAAATTACGCACAGCCACCATCTTGAGTTTTTGTAAACAATTGAACTAAATTAGATGGCAGAGCATTACAATATGTATAATAATTTACTGTACCACATTTCACTGTGCTCAGAGCGTTAAATCACGAGAAAAGTCTATTTGAATGTCTCATTTGCGCTTGGCCGCCATGTTGGTTTTGTAGATACCAGGTTTTGAAAGTCTCATAGGTGAACTTCTATTAGTGCCCTTTATCACCGTACACAATATCAGGGTGATATCGGTAATAGTTTCGGAGATACTGAATGCTGGTGAAATATTTCGCACAGCCGCCATGTAGGATTGGTGAGACACAATAAAATTTGAAGGGCACGGTCGGGGTCGGCCAGAATGCTGCTATGATCTTACCGAGTTTCAATGAAATCGCTCCTGCCGTTTAGAAGTTATTAGGGGGACACACACACAATCACACACACAAATATATACAGTATATATATATATATATATTATAACATTACAAAATACAAAAACAATCCATTATTCCTTTTTCTTTAGTCCACGCCCACTCATCATTAATTTTCCTTTCGTAGCACCTATCACAACCAGGGCTGCCATCCTCTCTGCTACTGAGGTATCAGATGCCATAACACGCTGCTTTGCCTTTCAACAACACTTGATCTGCTGCACGTCTTAATTCAGGTTGGCTATTACGGTAAGAAATGTCGTGAGCCATACATGCTTTATCCAAAGTGTTAATGCCTGCATTACCACGAGCAAGTCGAGCATCTAACTTTGTTCCTGACCACAGTACTTGTAACCAGGTAAATGGGGTTCTAAGGGGAGTAAATCTATCACTTTATCAACGAGACCATGACCAGTACAGGTTAGACAAATCTTTTTCAGTTGGTGGCGTACACTTTTGATCTTATTCCGCTGCTGCGGACGTTGTTGCCTTTTCCTTCCCATCACACGCGTGGAATGATGAGAAGGAGTCTTTACACTGAGTTTTATGTCCATGATACAGTTTTATGAGCTGACAGGTTCGAACTGGCGCACAGAGGGTATTTTAGCGATAGGCACTTGATGATGATGCTCGTAGTTGTCACAAGGTTTTAATTCTGATAAAACAGGATCACGTGACCAATCACTGGGTCCACTATCCCAAATGTCTTTTACAGCATTAGCTGCAACGTAAAAAATAAATGTTTTTGGTAATACATTCAATTCTACTTTTGTGAAACTGTTTAGCTTCTTTTTACACATAAAACAATTCACAATAGCTTGTTCTATGCCGTTATCTCCCAACTCCATTATGGAACAAACGGACATGACTGAGGTCTTTATAGCTCACTAGTTTCGATCTCACTACTGGCTGGAGCAAGTGACATTTCAGTTTTAATCAAAGCCATCACTTCCCGACGTGCACCTCGTGTCAACCAATCAAAGAGCTTCCACACAAGAAAAAGAGCTTTGTTATGTACTTTACACGGAGGTGTATCGAGGAGAAGGGTTTGTAGTGAAGGACAGCCCAAATCCATGAGATCTACACATTTATAGGTGGGAGACAGAAACTCGAGAAGCCATTCACGTTTATCATTTCCCTTAACAAATACTACAACCGCTGTTTATAAATGCACATTTATAACCATGGATAGGTATTTATAGGGAATGGTTCCTTCACACCATCGCAACCCCAAATGAATTTGTATCCAATGGGTTTGTCTTTTGTCTTTGACTGTCTGCAAATGTAATGGGAAAGGTGATTTCAACACTAGATGAGTTAGTTTAGGTGTCCAAAGCGTAGTGCAATCGATAATGGCCACTTCTTTGAATATAAACTTGTTTGCATTTACCATAAAGCCCTGTACATCTATTACTAGTGTGCGTGGCATATTTACTCTTTTCTCTACCACAACTTGTAGTCCACTGACTTATGTCTACTCTTACTCCTACTACTTAAAGGAAAGGATATCAGTAAGAAAAAATAAACAACAGATGGTTTATACTATTTTATTTATAAAAAAATCAGAACAAGGTTTACATTTTCCTAATTTTAGGATAGGATCTATGCCAATCCATACAACATAGTGTTCTATGTCTATATCGTCCATGACATCTATGGTGACCCAATGTCTCAAATGGTACTGTTTTTACATTAATCCTTTCTTGACCTCGTTTTACACTAACAAACGGAGCACTGTTAATTCCATAAGGTCCAAATGTATCTTAATTTTCACAATCACTCTGAGGGACTATGGATGGGTAATTAGGATTCCATGGTATATTACCCACATCCATTTGACGAAGGTATGGACATTTTGGCGACCAACGCTGATGTTCTTGCATAGGTTTATCACTCTCTTGCCACTGATGTATTACAATAGGACAGAAAACACATTTCACTTTATCACGTCTTTTTAAATAATAGAAACCTGCAGCTGCTAAGGCTTGAGGGTTAATCAAAGGCACAGGCCATGTTGTAAATGTCTTGAAACGTTGTTCCTCAGATTTTAAATTGAATGGCGTGACACCGTTTGTTGCATTGAGACAATCCATGAATGAGCTGCATTCCTCTTGTTCACCTTCCTATTTATATGCAAGTCACTTGGTTTCAGAGTGGATGATAGTATATATGTTTCATGTGAATAATGAGGCAATAGGCTGTCGTGTCTGGTGGAATGTTACCATGAGTTTAAAAATCTAGTCGGATGTCAATATTAGTTACCTTTACAGCCTCCTCTAAATAGGAACAATCTAACACCACTAGTGGAGCCATTGCCTTAAACTCCTGAGGTGTTACCATTGGACACTCCTCTTTCTGATAATAGGATGGTTGGAATTTCGAAAACATGTCGTAGAGTTCACCAAACTTATTCTTTGAAAAGTTTAAGTCCAATCCTTCATAGGGAAAAGTAGCACTATTCAGAAAGAGACGTATATGTATATGATCAAATTGAGATGCATCTTTGGTTTGTTGACACTTGCGATTGGTTTGAACGCCTACCAAGACATAGAGGGGTCGCTATGTGAAACGTGCAGATTTCACACTCCAACTGTGTGTATCAGCAGTTGGTAATAGTGGGTACTCATGTAGCGCCCAGCTTCTAAATTGTATGGGTAAAGCCAAGTCCTTTTCTACAATCTTGAGCATGTCCAGTTTTTTTTAGGATCTGCAAGGGTAACATGTGGTACTTTCCATGAGGCGTTGCAGCTGAATGTTTGAATCTTCTACCCCTGCATTAGCACCCTTGAGCGCATTATTATCGCTCCTGTCTGTAACAAGATAAAGCACTTGCCTAGCGTTTACCACAATACGTTGGTGATCTTCAGCAAACCCTAAAATTATCATGAGTGGTAAAAATCCTGTAAATGTTCCATCAGTGTGAATCATCGAATCGAGTTGGGGCACCAAAGTGTTTTACTTTCTTCACTCCCGTAAGAGGGATACACTTTCATGAAACTTGTTATTCCTACCTTTCGGGTACTATCCACCACAATATCATTAATCACATAGCGTACCTCAGAGAAAAGAAAGGCTAAAGCATGGTTGGCTAATGTTGATGTTGTTGGTGTGGAACCATCTGCTTTTGTGAGGCGACCTTCAATATGAATGACACTTTGAAGGGGTAGGGTGTAAATGACTTGATTATTAATAACAAATTGAATCTCATTATTGTTATTTAGTCCCGGTGGCTGGGGTTGATAGGAATGAGGTTCAATCCTCACGATGCCCGCTTGTTCTTCGATTGGGTTGACCACTTCTAGGATGGAATTCATGATGTTGCTGTTGAGTATAGCCCAGGTGTTGTAACAACTGCTCATTGACACGTGTTAACCTATACTCACGTTGTAAACAACTAACACCTTTCTTAGACGGTGTTTTTTACTTTATACACCAACTTCATACTGACTTCAAAATCCATTTATAGGTCATAGGCGGGTGAGGATTTAACTGGATGAGTTGTTGGTTTCTATTCACCAGCCTTAAAGTAATATTACTAATGTTGTTCACACTCACAGGGTGATTAAGCACCACTGAAGGGTTTTCACGAATGATATAGCCGCACAGTCGTACAGTGAATGGGATGGTTCTTGATTGGTGCAGACGTCAGTAATGATATTACACGTTACAGAGACGTGATGGTCTTCAATTAATTTCACCTCGTGATTTGATTTGTGTATCTTGTTCGGTTCAAGAACTTTAGGCAAAAAGCCTAGTAATGGTTCAATAGAATCTGGTTGTGATTTAAAATCAATCTTAAAGGAAGATAAAATACTTCAGCAATAAGTCACGTTTTTTCCTGCAAGTTCAAACTTGTGTGTTCCCTCGAGAAACGCCTTTATACCATATTGTTCCACAAGCACTTTTTAGATGTGTTCGTAGATATCATCGATGGTACACCCACCAGGTGGTAGGGTTAACATAAAATCATCAACGCAGAACTTGTCATTGACGTTTTTACATATGTTGTAAATTCTATTATAGCCTTCAAAGGATGCTAGTCCTAGTACATAAGGTCTTTGTCCCAATTCAATAGGAGGGTAAACGTCAATGGTAACTTCAGCACCTTGTCCGTGCACTGTGAACGTTTTACTTTCTGTTGTAATAATGCACACAATACCTCTAGGGTCGGGTCTTATATAGAAAGGTGAGGCATAAGCGACCGCACTGTAGTGTGTTTAACTTTTGCAATCGTTTCACATTATAGTATAGTGTAGCACTGCTTCCGAAATAGCCAACAAGCTCTACAGGTGGAGGGAGATTTCCAAAACTGTCAAGTACCACACGGTGGAACCATGTTTTACGTAGGCCACATAATGTGTTCCAGGACCATGACTATCATCTAAATTAATGACAGAACGTCCCTGCTTCCATGGACGTAACGGTAATTGGTTACGCATAAATACACCTCTAAAGTGTGGAATCTTCATGAGTTTTGCATATTTTTTTTACTTCTTCATGGGTAATGGCTCGTCGAGGCAGTGCATTTATTAAACGTTTTTCGAGACAAATTAATGCCTAGTCCCTTTTTACACGAGGTCACCTTGCGTTTAACTCCCTTTCCACGAAGGGCTATGGCTTCCATGGTTTTATTATGTCTTTCACCCTCTTTCAATTTTTGCTTTGCCTCTTCAACGGCCTTAACTGTTCGTGCTACTGCACTTGCTCCTCCGAGCAGGGATCCCAGAGCAGCTAGACGAGCAAACAAAGCGGGTAAAAATCCTCCACGTTTTGGAACAGGAATCACTCGAGCACGTTTTAAAAATCGTTTTTTACTTTTGGGATTAGTATGTAATTGTGCCGCTTGAAGCACTTTTTAATGACTAACACTTTACTTGTTTCTCCTCGTGAGGCCACACGTGCAGCATTAAGAATAGCTTTAAAGCCACCCTTTTGTGATGGCCTTTTTGACTTTTTCACCAAGTATCTTTGTTTCACCAAGGTGAACAACCTTTCACATGACAGTTTCAATCCCAACTAACACTTTTCTGGACGAAGAATCCATTCATATTTAATTCAAGTTCTATATACAGCGGAAAATCATTTATGTTTTCCCCGCTTCTTTTTCAACGAGCGTAAGCATGAGTTGAAAGGATAATTTATCATCAGCTTTAACTGTCTGATGTATATGTAATGATATAGCACTACCGTTTAATCGTATCGATAAATGTCTTATATCCGGCATATATTCTATAATACGAATGGTCCCATCATTTAGCAAGCGGTAAGTGGTTGATCCCGAAGGTAGAACATTGGTAAGTTCTTTAGTACCGTTCACTGGCAATCGGTTTTTTAATGTAAATTCGAAATAGGTGATTTAATAAATGAGGATATATACTGTTCCACAATTTTTTTGGTTGTTACGTCATGAGGCTGTATGGGGTCTAAACCGTCGGCTAGTCGTCTTCGCTTCATCTGTAGAGCGTTCTCCCCGATTTCACACACTTTTCCCATTTCAGAGGTTAAGAACCGTTTTGTGCAAACATCTTGATCATCTTTAGGATCGCCTACGTGAATGATGCGGTTATCATTAGCCGTATAGCCATTGACAGTCGGGTTTGGCACCCTGCCATATAACCCTTTTACTTTATTATCCGCATAGTCCTTTCTTGCAGCATCTGTATTAGCCGTAGGAAGAGTAAGCTGTGTTAGTGGACGCTGCTGAACATCAAACTCATTATTCTTATTCGCCATTAGAGTGTTAACAGACATGAAGGATTTAGTGCAGACATCGTAAGTAATCACGGGGTTAGCCACGTTAATTATTCGTTTATTTTGCATGTCATAATCTCCTTTGATACGTCGTAAGCTGTATCAACATACTTTTTAGTACATGCATCTGTAGAGACTTGTGGATGTTTCACACGGTTAACCGCATTTCTTTCAAGTCATAATCACCCTCCTTAGTGCGTGGCACCACTGACATATCCGCATAGTGTTTATTAACGGGATCTGTATCCTGTTTTCCATCATTTAATGAGGCGACCGTAGCCTTAGTTACTAATGTTCGTCCAAACACATCCATGGTTAGACTGTTCCCATCATCAGGCTTGGTTCTATGTATATCGACAACCAACTAGCCTTTTTATGATTAGTCGCTATGAAGATTATTAAGCAACAACACTCCCTCCCAGTGGGAGACTTGGTTTCACACCTCTTTTCAACATCATCTGAACAACGTCACGGCTCACTCCTACCATCTTCTATTCCCTGTCTTATTGTTGGACTCTCAGGATGTGGAAAGACAGATCTTTTGCTTACCCTCATTACTGCTTTAAACGGCGTGCGCTTTCAAAATATTTATATTTTCGCAAACTCACTCTACCAACCTATCTATGCCTTTTTGGATCAGGTGATGATGGGTCTTCACCGTGGTAACATGAGCTACTTGACCTTTACAGCACATGAAGATGTTATCTCTCCGGACAGTGTTCGCCCTGATTCACTCATGATTTTGGATGATGTGTCTACAGAACGACAAGCCATTATCCAAGCCTAATTTAGCATGGGACGACACAAACATATTGACTGTTTCTATCTTGGTCAAACCTATTCACGAATATCTAAACAGTTAATTCGTGATAATGCCAATGTGATTGTTCTCTTTCGTCAAGATGAACGAAACATGCGTCACGTGTATGATGATCTTGTGAACCCCGGTATGGCCTTTCACACCTTTACTGAGTTGTGCGCCAAAAGTGTTGGAATGTTTACCATCATGCCTGTCTTGTTATTGATAAGCAGAGTGATATTAACCAAGGACGCTACCGCTTGGGTTTTGACCACTTTATTCATATTTAATGATACGTCACTTGTTCAAACACCATGACATCAACAGCAGAGTGTCAGTTAAAGAAACACATTATCCAAGCTTGGGATAATATTCGCCGCACGTTTCGTGAATTAAAACGTTCACGTGCTGATAGTGAGTCGTTTGTTGAAAAACATTTAACACCTCCTTTGAAAGCTATATTCAAGCACTCTTCTACATCTGAAAAGCCTTCAACGCTATCAAACGTAACGCAGATCATCCAAAAAGTTGCAGTGAAAGAGAAAGAACAAGAGAATGATGATAATGATGATGATGAAAATGAAGTGTTTACACCGGTAAAACCATCACCACTCCCTCAGTTTCTGAAAACATCCGTGATTGCCGAAACTCCTTCATCTTCTAGAGAACCAACCCTATCAGAAATCTTGTCTACACCTGAATATAAAGCTCAGCTAAAAATCATTCTGCTGAAGAATTACGGGGCTTTAGTGTCACCCTATCTCAAAGATCAATTTACTAAAAAGACAGATACTGCCTATGGTGTTTACTATGAACAAGATTGTTATCGAATTGGTGATTCTAATATCAAGTATAAAGATAATGTGCTTATCATTAAATTAACATCAGGCCTTTTAGAGCTATTATTTTCACGTATCCCTCTTTCAGATGACTACACCCATAATGATCTCACAACGTATAAAACCATCTTAATGACTACAAATTCTTATAGACTATAAACGATCTGAACCAGTCAATGCTAATAAAAGTAGCAAGTATAAAACCATTATATAAAAATTGTTTCTAACCTTTGAGAGTATTCGCCGTAAAACATCAGCCTCAGGTGTTGCATTTAAAAAATTAAAACCACTCATCGATGTAACTTACTGGAATGATCCTAATACTTTGGTCAACCACCTACAGCTCTTACATGCCTCTAAACAAGCTGGTCATACTGGTCATGAAGGTGAACTATTAGAAATAGAAGAGGAGCATCGTCATGCTGGTATTATCGTGTAATGGGTCAACTTAGCAACACCCCATTGCTTATCTAAACGGCCATTGCTCATGCGTTACATAGACCAGCTCGTCACCTCTACCGTCGACGACATGTCATTACACGAGCAGTTGATGATTTCTGGCAAGCTGATTTGGTTGAAATGATTCGCTATGCTAACGTTAACAATGGTGTACACTATCTCTCACCGTTATTGACGTCTACTCAAAAATGGCATTTGCTGAACCGGTGAGTCGTAAGTCAAGTCCTCAAGTCACTGCTGCATTAAAGAATATTATCCAACGGTCTGAACGACAACCTCGTCTGCTTCAAACAAATGTAGGGAAAGAGTTTTTCAACACTTCGTTCTCTAGCTTTCTCAAAACATGTGGTATCCACCACTATTCTACCTATAGTAATCTAAAGGCAAGTGTAGTGGAACGTTTCAATCGAACACTAAAGACTAACATGTGGCGGGAATTTACAGCAAGAGGAACCTATTGCTGGCTTGAACTTGTAGACAGCTTAGTGACCCAGTATGATGCTAAACATGGAACCATCAACATGAAACCACGTCTTATAACAAAGAATATTCGACAGCTAGATGAACGTTTTAACCATATCAAAACTGCGGATTCACGACGTCATCACATTCAAGTAGGTGATTATGTACTCATCAGTAAGCATAAGTCTGTTTTCGACAAAGGATACACGTCTAACTAGAGCACTGAAATTTTTCAAATTCGGAAAGTAAAACTTCACAATCCAGTCACCAATTTACTCCAAGACGATGTAGGACAACCTATACAAGGAGGTTTCAATGTGGAAGAATTACAAAAGACAGCGTTTCCAAAACACTTTCTGGTGGAAAAAGTGATTAAAACATGTGGAAAGGAACTATTTGTAAAATGGTTGGGGTTTAACTCTACAAAAATTCTTGGATCAATAAATCTGATTTACTATAAACCTTGTAATTTATTAATATCCTTTTTTTGTATGTTTACCCATAAATATCCCTACTCTTATATCATTCCCCACCTCAAAAGGTTTGTTCTTGTTTTCAATATTGACTTAACCTTGAGCTAGAATCATTTGTAAAATAATTAACACTTGCAAACGCCTGCATCACGTGATGTCATACATAGGCAAGAGTCATGTTTCGCACACTTCCATACCCAAACGTTGACCTTGCATCTGGTTGTAACACCTGCATCGCGTGACGTCATACACTGCAAGAGTGTGCATGTTATCTGAAAGAATCATGTTTCACACACTTCCTTACCATAACGCTGACCTTGCATCCGGTTATATCACCACAACGCGTGACGTCATCCACTGGCTTGTTTAAATCATATATCACAGGCTTGTCTCATTCTCCATAAAAAAACAGCATGGGGGAGTTGCATGTACTCCGTATACTAGGGTGTATGCATTAGCCCCTGCTCTTAAACACATTCACTCACCGGTTCGGTTCAATCCACGTTTAGTTCGGTTCGGTTCCGGTTCGGCTTAGTTCAGTTCGGTTACAGTTTGGCTTAGTTCGGTTCCGGTTCAGTTCCAGTTAAATAGACTAGCAAGGTTAGGTAGACTAGGTTAAGTCAGTTTAAGCTATGTTCACTAGCTTTATTTAAAAAGCGCGCCATGTAAGTCGTTGCGCGCCACCGCCATCTTGTAGGAGGAAAGCCGTAGGAGGGTGCGGAACCCGTACAAAACCACTACTGACAAGCAATGCTGATTAATTATGTGTTCAGAAATCTCGTACCAAGCGTTGTTTGTTTTACCCTCCTGAGACCAGATTAAAATAATACTCAGTTCAGGGATAGCTAAATTAAGAGGAATTTAACGGGATCGATAAATGAATTTCTAAGTAGAATGGCGGCTACTTGAAATTTAATTTCATACCAATTTACTTGTAATACTTAATTCATGACCCATTGACGTTGTCAAGATTGAGCAATGTGGTAACTAATATACAATTTTATAGACAACAGCTTAAGGGATTTAGTGAACGAAATTGGCGACCGCAGTCTATTAAAGGCTGAGGGACACCTCCATAAACCATCCCTGGGTTCTTTTACCACGGTGTATACGTGCCAGTCCAAGACGACCCACATTCCTTTTCCTCCTCCGTTCAACGCTCCTAGAAGTTCCCAAAAAAAAACTCACCATCAAATTAACAATATGTGTGTACCATTGGAGGCTGTAGTCAAAGGTGGACCAACAATATACTGACAGTCTCAGCTAGCAGTAGAAATTGTCATCAAGGTGAGGAGAGGACCAACGTCGCATTCACAGTGACGGCTAGCAACGTAGGATTTCATCAAGGCAAGGGGTAGTGTCAATACCATATTGTCGGCCATGTGTAGCAGTGGAGGTCACCCCAAGGCGAGTGTTGGGATCTCTCTGAACTCATAAGGTACATGTCTAATTGAAGCTCAACGCGCTCCCAAACACATGTGTCTAGTGAACTAGCCTAGGTTTTGAAAGGGGCTATCATTTTCATACCAAAGGAACTCCTGGACCCCCTACCACAACATTCAGAAATGTCGTCGTAAACTCTTGTGACAATTTTCAAAGTATTCCCAGAAATTGAAACTTCGAACTTTATCTGGAATAGATCCTATGGAAATACAGGATAGATTATGAAACAATTAAGTTTAACGACTCTTCTACTTCTAGAGGTTTAGAGTGTTGCATTTTAGCTAAAAAATGTTATCACTAAGGCTGTGTTTCAACCTGCGACAATATGGCCTGCAGAGTAAACCTGCACGACCAATAAGTTAGGTACTGTGAGCACATCATGTGGTGTAGACTTCACCAACAATAGGGGCGACGGTGCCAGTACAGTGAACCTGCATTACCAACAAATTAGCTCCTCAATACATTTGTAAACTTCACCTACAATAGTGTCGAGAGTGCCAATACAGTGAATATGCATTACCAATATATTTCCTACGCTTAACATAGGTGTAGACGTCACCTACAATAGGGTCCAGTGTGCAAGTACAGTAAACCTGCATTACCAAAATACTAGCTACTGTTAACAGAGGTGTAAACTTCACCTACAATGGGGTCCATGGTGTTTTTTACAGTGAACCCGCATTACCAATATATTATCTACTCGTAGCACGGGTGTAGACTTCACCTACAATAGGGTCCAGGGTGCAAGTATAGTAAACCTGCTTTACCATAATACTAGCAACTGTTAACAGAGGTGTAAACTTCACCTACAATGGGGTCCAGGGTGTTTTTTTACAGTGAACCCGCATTAAAAATAAATTAGCTACTGTTAACAGAAGTGTAAAGTTCACCTACAATGCGGTCCAGGGTGCTTGTACGGTGAACCTGCATTACCAATAAAATACCTACTCTTAACACAGGTGTAGACTTCACTTATAACGGGGTCCAGGTTGTTTTATACAGTGAACCGGCATTACCAATATATTAGCTACTGTTAACAGAGCTGAAACTTCGGCTGCAATAGGGTCCAGGGTGTCAGTATAATGAACCCACATTACAAATAAATTAGCTACTGTTAACACAGGTGTAGAAGTCACCTACAATAGGGTCCAGGGTGCCAGTACTGTAAACCTGCATTAGAAATTAATTAGCTAGGCCTACTGTTAACACAGGTGTAAACTTCTCCTACAATAGGGTCCAGAGTGTTTTATACGTTGAACCTGCATTACCAATAAATTAGCTACTCTTAGCACAGGTGTAGACTTCACCTACAATAGGGCCCAGGGTGCCAGTATAATGAACCTGCATTACCAATAAATTAGCTACTCTTAGCAATGGTGTAGACTCCACCTACAATAGGGCCCAGGGTGCCAGTATAATGAACCTGCATTACCAATAAATTAGCTACTCTTAGCACAGGTGAAGACTTCACCTACAGTAAGGCCCAGTGTGCCAGTATAATGAACCTGCATTAGCAATAAATTTGCTACTCCTAACACAGGTGTACACTTCAACTACAATAAGTTACAGTGAACCTGCATTACCAACATATTAACTACTGTTAATACAGGTGTAGACTTCATCCATAATAGGGTCCAGGGTGCTTGTACAGTGAACCTACATTACCAATAAATTAGCTAACCTACTGTCAGCATGGGGAGTGATGTAGACTTCACCTACATTAGGGTCCAGCAGCTTGTCGCCGATGAAATAAGAAATATGTAGCCTATATGTGAGGAAATATAGAACCTATGATCACCTGTACTTCATGTTCTGATTTTACTGCCCAGCTTTTATCATCATATAGATCATCAAACTCATCCAGCAGATTATAAGAGGGTAACTGGTCAATTGATTCCTAGAAATGATTACACAAGTATGAGTAGCATACTATTTGGTAGCATGTATTAAGTCACTAAACCTTGCTTGTCATGCGCATCACTATGATTGCTATGTAACACGGTATAAATAATAAATACAACTTACAACATTTGGGAATTCATCTGGCTCATTCTTAATGAGTGGTTGTTGCTCCATGATGTTCAGCCGTACTTACACCACTGCGCCACATCAGTATCACATTTATCACATCAAATGAGGTCACGAGAACATAACCCTCCAGGTGCACATTGAGAACAAGAGGTTAACGATAAAACTTATTCGATCATGGCACTCGACTTTATGAGATATGAATTGGGATATTATATCGAGTAGGCCTACCGGTATAATCTTAATATGATTGTTTATCATTACGATATAATGAGGAGTTGCTGGTGCCAGCCTCTGAAATCTGGCTCATTCTTAATGAGTGGTTGTTGCTCCATGATGTTCAGCCGTACTTACACCACTGCGCCACATCAGTATCACATTTATCACATGAAATGAGGTCACGAGAACATAACCCTCCAGGTGCACATTGAGAACAAGAGGTTAACGATAAAACTTATTCGATCATGGCACTCGACTTTATGAGATATGAATTGGGATATTATATCGAGTAGGCCTACCGGTATAATCTTAATATGATTGTTTATCATTACGATATAATGAGGAGTTACTGGTGCCAGCCTCTGAAATGAAATGAAACGTCCAATAATAGATTTTTTTCCATTCCTAAGTAGACTACACACAAAACTGAACACAATTTGAAGGGGCAGGAGGAATAAATCCCACTAAATTACACTAGAAACCTATCAACGTGAAAGTAAACTCAAGTCATACTACGAGGACCAAGAAATTGGTAGAAACTGAATACAAGACAATATTACGAGGTAGCCACTTAAAACCAAAATCAACGTAATTATCTGCCTCATTGAACCAACATTGAACGGAAGGGACTGGAAGATGTATTTAACCTTACCAACTTTTAATAATAGCACTGGGTAACTTGTATAATTGTCGTCATAAAAGAGTTTCTAGTTACACATTTAAACCTGTGTATCCTCGACAGTCAAATATTGTAAATTAATCTGCACAGCGCACGAGCATGTCCATGGATAGGCTTGCCAGACGTCCCGGTTTTCAGACAACGTCCCGGTGTCCCGGCCGGTTTCCTTCACGTCCCGGAAAAAATTAAATTCGATTTTTTAGATGACCAAAAAGTCTTAAGTAATTAATTGTGTAGGATTATTAAGGATAATCATAATATTGTCATTTAATTCTGCACTGTATGAAAAGTAAAACTATAGATGAGTGATGGTTTTCTAGTAAATAATATTGTCATCGTATCGCCTTGTTTAGCCAACCGTGACTAGACGCGTTGGGATAGTCTCTCCGGGCGAGTCTAGTACTGGGTACTCGATGCACAGTCCACCCCCTCGTGCAATAACATTGGACTCGCCCACGTCGGCCCTAGGCTTACGATAGAGATGAAGATGAAACTCAGTCAGTTGTCAGTCCTTGTCAGCGGTGCTTGTTGTGTTAGCGAGCTAGCGCTGTTTTATTTATATTTTAAGTTAAAAGTTTATTCTTTCTCTGTTAAAATGCCAAAACGGTCGTGTAAATTTACCGATGATTTACAGAATGAATTCCCTTTCTTGATGAAGGTATGTACTGGTAATCAAGATCAAGACGATAGAGTTAAATGTTCACATTGTAATTCTGAGTTTTCGATCTGATATAAAAGATCATTTACAATCGAGTAAACACAAAAAGAGGTTAGCATGTGCTGCTAGCTCATCAAAACTGACCAGTTTTTTTAAGACTGCGAGTTCTAATGACAAAAACTTAGATTTAGCAGCAAAAGAGGCGACCTTTGCTTACCACACAGCAAACCATAGCTTAAGTTTCAATTCCAATTCTTGTTCATCAAAACTAATTTCTAAGTTTTTTGAACCTAAATTCTCACTCGGAAAAACTAAGTGTGAAACAATAGTTTTAAATGTCATAGCTCCATTAGCTCAGGAAGAGCTTAAAGAAGACTTGACCAAGTCAAACTACGTATATGTAAGTATGGGTGCATCAAACAGAAAAGATATAAAACTTGTGCCAATTGTTGTGCGCTACTTTAATCCTAATTCAGGTGTGCAAGTAATGCTGTTAGATTTCAAATCTGTGGAGGGTGAAACATCTGAAATTCTTACAAATCACTTATGCTCTGTCCTGTTGCAAAACGATTTGAACAACAAAGTGGTTGGCTATTGTGGTGAAAACTGCAACACTAACTTCGGTGGTGTGAAGAGAGCAGGGAAAAACAATGTTTTCCATCGACTCAAGAATAGCCTAGGACGGGAAATCAATGGAATCGGATGTGGAGCACACATTGTGCACAACTGTGTGCAAACTGCAGTAGATAGTCTCCCAATCGATATTGAGGCCTTAGTGGTGAAGATTTATAAATACTTCCACATATACACAGTCCGTGTAACTAAACTAAAATCATTTTGTGAATATGCAGAGATAGAGTACCGTAAACTAATTCAACACGGAAACACTCAGTTTCTATCAATGATGCCGGCACTGGAAAGAATTCTAAAGATGTTTGAAGGTCTGAAAGCGTTTTTTTAGGCCAAGAAATATGCCCATCAATAATAAAAAACTTATTTACTGATTCAAAGGGCGAGCTCTACTTGTGGTTTGTCCACGGACAGTTTGCACTATTTAACAAGGCCATCCTGGTAATGGAAAAAAATAACACGACAGCTTTTGAGGTTGCTGAAGCTCACAAAGCTCTCAAAAGAAACCTGATAGAAAGAAAGGTCTCAAACTTTATCCCTACGGGTGCAACGAACATCTACAGGAGTCTAGATGAGAAAGTACGTAACAGTGTGAAAGAAGAATTTGATGGCTTTTATGACAGATGCATTGCATACTTAGAACTCTGGGAGAACAGCTTTGGAAACGCTGAACAGTTTGCATGGGTCAATCTGACGAAAACAGATGCTGTTGATTGGGAAAAAGCCGAAACTTCTGCTGAAATCATCAATAGCAGTCTTCTTGATGAAAATATGAAAATAAACAATGATCAGCTGTTTGACGAAGTTGTGCTTGCTAAGGAGTATTTGCAGTCAAATTGGGAACAGTGGAAGCAAGAAGAGACTACCAGAGACGTGATTATTTCAAGCGAAGAAAAATGGCTAAAGCTGTTTGGTCACTTCAACGAGAATCGCATAGCAGCTCCCAATCTGATCAAGATTGTTGAGTATGCCTTCTGCTTACCTGGGACATCAGCACCAGTTGAGAGAGTATTTCCTTTGATGAACAACGCATGGACTGATGATAGAGGTTTGATGAAGGAATCTACAGTTAAAGGCTTGATGATTTGTAAAATTAACATTGGATTAGATTGTGAAGATTTTTACAACAAAATTAAAACCAAAAAAGACTTTCTAAAAAAGTCCTAGCCAATGAAAAGTACATGTAAATATTGTCCAAGTTTTATTCATTATTCAAAGTGTTTTTTCTTACTTGTAACTAATAAATATTAACATGTTTCAATTTATAATTGTCATTTATTATCTATAGCATTAGGAGTATACTACCCTCTAAAACTCTAAAAACCAGTCAAGGGTGTGTACCCTTAAATAACCTCTAGAAGCGGGAGGGGGGGGGGGGGGGGGTGTCCCGGTTGAACATTTTAGATATCTGGCAAGCCTATCCATGGATAACGCAGGTTTTAGGAATCATCTTCATTACTGTGTTAAATTTATTCAAGTCTGTAAAGGATACGGTACTTTAAATATCCCCACATGGAACTCAAAATTCTCAGATCTTAATATTTTGCCGCGAGGTAGCCTACATGAAAGACACTAACTCGGTACGGTATTGGTCAGGCCTAAGAAAGTCCATACTACTTTCTCCGTCCGTTAAATAATTATTCTTTTGTTTGGGCCCGAACTCGGTAACAGTTTTGTCACCAACCTTGTTTGCTTGTTTGTCACTAGATTTTAGGGGCTTTCCGTTCATTTTGTTGGTCCGTGGGAAAATTATATTTCCATGGCAACGTGAACATGGACGGTGAATGGATACATGCGATGAGGAGTTCGCAAATCAAGATAATTATTACGTCTCGACATTTGGTGATTTACAGAAAGGTAATGGTAGTTTCAGTCGATAAAATGGCAGTATATTGTTGGTTGATTGTGTGTGAATTAAGTTCTGTTCTAGGTCGTGCCAAGTTTATAATAATGGAGACATAATGAGATCCTGTATAGGTTAACTGATCTTAAGCTCTTCAATATTTGAGAAGTAATCATGGATGTGATGTGTGTTGCTCGTAATCCAGCCATCGGCTAGAAGTTTAGAAAATCTGCCCGCATATGAATGAGAAATTATTATAGGCTATATATTGAAAATGTGTTAAAACATACAGTACCAGTAGACTTTTTCTATTGGGATTAATGGTGTACATTATATTTAGGGGAAGGATGAACATCCTCTTTATTCTCTACATGTAGCCTACATTCTCATCATTTCTCAAACTTTTGTTTCACTTGTCCAAGATGAATAGTCTTGTCACTTTATTGCAGAATTACCATGCTGGCAAGAAGGTCGTGTACTGCTCTAAATTGTGATGGCGACATCTAACCTGCATAGGCACCTGCGTGGATTTCCCTTGGATGACCGTATGGTAGTAGTTTTATACAAATCCTTTGTATAAACCAGGTATAGTATTGTCCATTTTAGTCACCTTTATCTGTGATGTAGATTTGTGTCTGTTCATCCCTGTAGTTAGGCAATTATCAGTCAGGTAGTTGAGGTTTTAAGGGGCAGAACTACGAGGTCATCTGCCCCTATCAGTAGATAGCATAAGCTTCACCCAGATGTTCTCGATGAGGAAGTTTTGATTTATTGTTCACTTTAGACCATCCTCCCTTTTCATCACTTTTAACAACTTTTAACACCTTAGCTTATTGAAAATATATCATTTATGATATGCACCCTTTCGGGGAGTTGTTGGGAGTCGTTTCACAATCTCTTCATACCCAATAGCTACTGCTGCACCGCAATAATTGTTATTTCATGGAAAGAATGCAATTTTTCTTCACTTTCGGACGCCATCTTTGACAGTCATTTGACACCCGAAAGTCGATCATGTGACTACGTTACCAACTTGAATAAAGAAATTCACCACACGCCTTCGCTACTAAGTTAGGCACTGTCTTGTGGAAAATTACTGCTAGTACTAGAAGCAAGGGGGTCTGGGGCGTAAGCCCCAGGTTAGGTCTGTTTTTGTATGTAAAACATTAATACGATAGAATTTATATCCGCTACTAGGTTAGGTACTGCCTGGTCGAAAATTACTTCTGGTACCACAAGCAAGGGGGTCTGGGGCGTAAGCCCCAGTTTAGATCTGTTTTTGTATGTAAAACATTATTAATACATAAATAAACACTGTAATTGAGTTCACATAAAGATTTCATACATCACGTGCGAAATAGTACCAAACGCGTGGGGTTGGCAATACTGTCTCAGTGAGAAAGATGGTGGCCAGTACTTCGATTTCAACTATATACGTCGTGTTGCTATTTGGGCGGGATGGTGGGTCTATGACAGCGGAGCAGTGAACATCTAATACTCAATCCTCTCCTGATATCCTCCCGACTATTAAATCAGGTAATTTCAGTTTTTAAAAATATTTATACAAAGGATGGTCTAAAGTGAACCGCTACCCGTGTACTTAACTCCCTCCTCCCAAATGCCTTGCTGTTTGGTGGGTTGTAATATCTGGACGTGTAGTGATGAATTCATAGACTTGCTATTATTACGAAATGCCTCTGGAGCTTTGTCCCTTCAGAGATAGAAAAGTCTTAATTGGAACAACTGTGAATGTGGATGCCATTGCTATTGTAAACCGGATACCAATTGCCTGATCAGGTATACTGTACTGCCACTTGTCGCACATCAACTATGCACAGTGACCATATACATAACTTCTTTTGTGCCTCATTGTGTCGTGGCTAGTACTCTTGGCTGGCACTGCGGAGGCCCGGGTTCGATTCCCAGCTCTGCCAAGAAGTTTAATTCTGGCCTGAGGGTTGTGCAAAAACTGAGAAGAGGCAATTTCCAATCACACCTCAGCCATCCTGGAAGTGGCTTTCTGTGGTTTCCCGACTTCTATTCCAGGTGTATGCTTAATTAAGACCACAGCCGCCTCCTCTTAATCCTCATCTGAGTTACAACTGCACACACTAACACAGCCTTCACAATAACACCAGTTATCAGACAAATTCCACACACACCTACGTACACGGGGCCTCATGACCACAATGTCGCAAAGCCCCGAAATGAATCAACAACACAATATAATTTCTTTAGGTGGCTTCAACACTGCAGCCCCCTGTGGGTGGGGGTTTAGACTTCACCCATGGTATCCTCTGGCTATTATCGTACAAGGCGACTAAAAGGAGCAACCTTGGCTATTCTTTCAGGCTTCCTACTTGTCTTATGAATTGCCCCCCTCAAGGGTGGGAGGGATGGAATACACCCACAGGCAGAGATGGACGGTTGGCACACGTGCTGTGAAAGTATTCTGGAAATATATATAATCTGGTGTAACAATATGTTAATGTTGTAGTAATTTCTAAACATTGCACTTTGTCAGTACATGTGTGTGTACTGTATATAGTTTAATGTAAAGTTTTCACATATTTGGTAGCTGCAATCATGTAAGTGCAGTGCTAGGCCATGGAGTCTATCTATCTGGTGACTGGTTTTGGATTTTTTCTGATCAGGTTTACCATTTTCAACATCCCCCAATGGCCTGGACGGTAACGGTACCTCGCTTCATTCCAACTGCTTGGTCATTCATTTATTTCATCTTTTTATCAGCTCCTTGTGATGTTGCCATCTATTACAACATCCAGCTGTACACATTGGCTAGGTGGAACCTCATCGACTTAAATTAATGCAATATTTCAATGGTGGTATTGTATTGGATGGCGGTTCACTGAAATCTTGTTTCAATTTTTATAGCAATTCATTGTATCTCATCTCCGATCCCTCTGAAAGAATAATAATTAGGTGTAGGTATGCCAGCAGCTAAAGCGCAGCGTTCGGCCATGGGCCCAAGCTCCCTGCTGACTCGGTGGACGTGGGTTCGAACCCCACCGTCGCCATCCTTGAAGTGGTTTCCCATTTTCAACTCTAGGTAAATGCTGGGACGGTACCTCTGACAGGCCACGGCCGCTTCCTTCCACATCCGTGCCCAGTTTCATTAAATCATCTCTCATTCCGGTGCGCAGGTCGCCCACGGGCGTTGACTAGAAAGACCTGTACTCGGCCTCTCAGGAGGCCACACGACAAAAAAGATGACAGGGGGTAGATATACGTGCACATGTTTTGAACTTCACCAGTCCTCTTCAACAAAGCAACGTCATCATTGCCTAACTTTAAAACGATAGATTTTAGCATTTAATGTGCACATTTCAAAACAGACATGTTGTGAGATAATGGATGAAGTTAAAGTCCAATGTAAATTTATATTCAAAGGGCATAGAGTATTTTCAAGAATATTGACAACTAGTCTGTAGGACACACTCTTTCCCGGAGGCTTCGGTGGCGTAGTTGGTAGCATGCTGAGCTTCTGTGCCCAAGATAGCGGGTTCAAACCCGGCCGAAGCCGTCGGATTTTTTAAGAGCGTTAAAAATCCCTCAGTATGCCTTCCTTTGGAGGGGAAGTAAAGCCGGCGGTCCCATGTCATAGATTTATGGCATGTTAAAGAACCTTCCACTAATTACACCTGTGTGAAGCTAAATTGGATAGGTTAAGAATGTAAACAACACTCTTAGGTTTCTACGTTCGTTGCCAAGAGCCGACTGCGGTGGCGTCTAGTAGCTAAGTTCTGAACTAGGCCTAGTAGTCGTTGACGGTGGCGTTTGGCGGCAGAAGTAAGAACTATTTTAAAAATTCTAATTTGCAGTCTGTACTTAAATTAAAAAACAGATACACACACTAATACAGCCATCAAAATCAACACCGGTTATCAGACAGATTCTACACACACCCAAAGTACACGGGGCTACATGACCGAGTTGCCGCAGCCCCTAAACTGAGGAACCAACCAACACTCTTTCCCCTCTCTCTTTTAAATCAATGGGCATAATAATCCTGTGATGCAGAATTTTTTCTGTGTATTTAACAGTAATATGATGTGGCTTCGTACATTTGGCCTGCAGGGGTCCTTTTAACATGCCCGAAACAGGAGGTTTTAATTGCCATTAAACTGAGGTGGGGGGTATTAAATGTAATTGGTAATGTGTTGCACCATTACATACAACCACATCTTCCAAATGTCCCCTCCCTCTTATTTCTTGCAAGAAATGCTGCGTTAACTGGAATTGTGTTGCTTTACAGGCTGAAAATTCATGTTCACCAAAAATAATCCTCTGTGAGTTTACAGCTTCTTCAGCCTGAGGATTGATCGAAGCTAGCCAAGAGGTTTTCCTGCGTTGGAGAGTACTTGGCTGTGGGTGATCAGTTGTTTTCCACCGTCAAGCAGCATAGCCGATCATCTGAGTGCAACCCGGCATGGTCTTCTTCAATCCTGTCTCCAGTCGGCTAAGCCATTGACGTTCACACATCAGAAGTTATGACTCACATGTGAAAGAATGTACAATGTGTACCGTGATTGAACATAAATTAATAAATCAATTGAAACAGTTTGGAAAATCAGCTTTCTCATTTCCTTGAAGACAATCCTCAACCTTGCCTATATTTTTTCTGTAGAGACAGTTGAAAATCATTTAATCATTGCGGCCAAGTTAATTGTAATGTAATGACATTATTGGGCATATACAATTTATTTAGAGAAGAAGGTATAGCAGCCAAGAAATCGGCCATAGTGGCGTACTGGGTCGGAATAAGGGTACGGTTATTTTGAGGTTATGGTATCTTAATATTGCAAACTTGCATGAAACTTCATGATTTATTTATTTTTTACGTTGAAACTTCAAAAAGACTATTCGCTTGTACTTAAAAGTCTTAAAAGGGCGAAGCAACTGAAAAAAGTAGGAAATAAAACAACGACCGTCCTTTTTTTTCTTCTCATCGTACCAACGTCATAGACCACAACGGACGTATGGAAATCAAGTTTACGGTGTCCGTTGCTTCTTAATATTCAATCTAAGTAATATATTGGCGTTCAAAAATAAAACGTAGTTGCTTTAAAGCAACAATAACGATGTGTATCCAGAATAATCAAACTCGATTCGATTTCCTCTCATTTCGTAAGTTGGGTAACGTACTCGGCGAAAGCAACCTAGATCCTTCGGTCACTTATATTTCTTGCACAATATACAGCCAGTTATTGCATCTCAGTGGCGTTGGAATTCGCCACGTGGTGCGCACAAAGCAACGCATTTGGTAGCTTTGCGCACCATGCGCTTTTGAGCTGGAGCCCAAACAATGACGCAATCGCTGAATTTAACGGAACGCAGAAATAGCAGAGAGTCCCTACTCTGGTATTATATGCTCCTTGGTATTGGTATTGCACCTCGCCCATCTTGTTGATAAATAGCCAATGCACGGAGTAAAAGAACTGTAAGACCAAGGAACATCTAATAACAGAGTAGGGACACTCTGCTATTTCTGCGTTCCGTTAAATTCAGCGATTGCGTCATTGTTTGGGCTCCAACTCAAAAGTACATGGTGCGCAAAGCTACTAAAAAGCGTTGCATGGTGCGCACCACGTGGCGAATTCCAACGCCACTGAGATGCAATAACTGGCCGTATATTGTGCAAGAAATATAAGTGACCGAATGATCTAGGTTGCTTTCGCCGAGTACGTTACCCAACTTACGAAATGAGAGGAAATCGAATCGAGTTTGATTAATCTGGATACAGATCGTTATTGTCGCTTTAAAGCAACTACGTTTGATTTTTGAACGCCAATATATTACTTAGATTGAATATTAAGGGGCAACGGACACCGTATACTCTAATTTCATACGTCCGTTGTGGTCTACGACGTTGGTACGATGAGAAGAAAAAAAAGGACGGTCGTTGTTTTATTTCCTACTTTTTTCAGTTGCTTCGCCCTTTTAAGACGTTTAAGTACAAGCGAATATTATTTTTGAAGTTTCAACGATAAAAATAAATAAATCATGAAGTTTCATGCAAGTTTGCAATATTAAGATACCATAACCTCAAAATTACCGTACCCCTATTCCGACCCAGTACGCCATTATGGCCGATTTCTTGTCTGCTATACCTCCTTCTCTAAATAAACTGTATATGCTCAATAATGTAATTTCATTACAATTAACTTGGCCTCAATGATTAAATGATTTTCAACTGTATCTACAGAAAAAATATAGGCAGGGTTGAGGATTGTCTTCAAGGAAATGAGAAAGCTGATTTTCCAGACAGTTTCAATTGATTTATTAATTTATGTTCAATCACGGTACACATTGTACATTCTTTCACATGCGAGTCATAACTTCTGATGTGTGAATGTCAATGGCTTAGTCGACTGGAGACAGGATTGAAGAAGACCATGCCGGGCTGCACTCAGATGATCGGCTATGCTGCAGGACGGTGGAAAACAACTGATCACCCACAGCCAAGTAGGCCTACACTCCAACGCAGGAAAACCTCTTGGCTAGCTTCGATCAATCCTCAGGCTGATGAAGCTTCATGAATTTTTGGTGAACATGAATTTTCAGCCTGTAAAGCAACACAATTCCAGTTAACGCAGCATTTCTTGCAAGAAATAAGAGGGAGGGGACATTTGGAAGATGTGGTTGTATGTAATGGTGCAACACATTACCAATTACATTTAATACCCCCCACCTCAGTTTAATGGCAATTAAAACCTCCTGTTTCGGGCATGTTAAAAGGACCCCTGCAGGCCAAATGTACGAAGCCACATCATATTACTGTTAAATACACAGAAAAAAATCTGCATCACAGGATTATTGTGCCCATTGATTTAAAAGAGAGAGGGGAAAGAGTGTTGGTTGGTTCCTCAGTTTAGGGGCTGCGGCAACTCGGTCATGTAGCCCCGTGTACTTTGGGTGTGCGTAGAATCTGTCTGATAACCGGTGTTGATTGTGATGGCTGTATTAGTGTGTGTATCTGTTTTTTAATTTAAGTAGAGACTGCAAATAAGGATTTTTCAAAAAGTTCTTACTTCTGCCGCCAAACGCCACCGTCATGACTACTAGGCCTAGTTCAGAACGTAGCTAATAGACGCCACCGCAGTCAGCTCTTGGCAACGAACGTAGAAACCTAAGAGCGTTCTTTACATTCTTAACCTATCCAATTTAGCTTCACACAGGTGTAATTAGTGGAAGGTTCTTTAACATGCCTTAAATCTATGACATGGGACCGCCGGCTTTACTTCCCCTCCAAAGGAAGGCATACTGAGGGATTTTTAACGCTCTTAAAAAATCCGACGGCTTCGGCCGGGTTTGAACCCGCTATCTTGGGCATAGAAGCTCAGCATGCTGCCAACTACGCCACCGAAGCCGCCGGGAAAGAGTGTGTCCTACAGACAAGTTGTCAATATTCTTGCAAATACTCTATGCCCTTAAAATATAAATTTACATAGGACTTAAACTTCACCCATTATCTCACAACATGTGTGTTTTGAAATGTGCACATTAAATGCTAAAATCTATCGTTTTAAAGTTAGGCAATGATGACGTAGCTTTGTTGAAGAGGGCTGGTGAATTTCAAAACATTTGCACGTATATCTACCCCCTGTCATCTTTTTTGTCGTGTGGCCTCCTGAGAGGCCGAGTACAGGTCTTTCTAGTCAACGCCCGTAGGCGACCTGCGCACCGGAATGAGAGATGATTTAATGAAACTGGTAGTGTATTCTTGGAATACACGGTACGAGAGAACATAATTTTAATGCTCTTTTTTGTTCATTTCTTCCTTTTTTATCAAACACCAACAGTGATCTTCTATTTTCTCTTTGATGGTCATGTCCCTTGTGTCATTGTGAGTCTGTTCTAGATATATATCTTCCATGACCCACCTAGCGTCATCTAGCAGCGAATCTCAGAAGCTCCTCAATTCTACCTGGTGCAAGAGGACTTCTTTATCCATCTGGCCACCAGATCTCGTTGCCATCGCCAGCTATTATCTCCGTGATCAAGAGAACTTCGTCTACTCTTTCACCCACCAGGCTGTGCTAGTATCGCCTACTATCAACTCTTTGAAGACCATTCATCAAGAAGAATATTTATTTTTGATAAGTTGTCTATTCTGATATGTATTCCTTTTGTCTCCTACCCCCACTCTTTTCCTTCCCTGGACCCTCCGCGCTTTGCTGAGTGGGTCTCACTTGTAAGTCGGCAGTTGACATGGTCAGTCAAGACTCAACCAGAGCCAGTCTCCTCAAACCAAGAGGCACTCTCTATATTCTACGCCATGTTGGCACATTAGGTATCCGTCAAAGGGAACTTCATCTTCGCCATGCAACAAAGATAAGTACAGACTTAAGGTTTTAACCTCATCTTCATCAGTTTTATTATTCACATGCTTTTATTGATCATTTTATAGACAGCGTGAGATTACTTATTTGGGGCGGTAATCATTCTTCGCGGGATTTGGCATGTTGGGCTTTTGTCTGTCTAAGCCAACCTTAATAAAAAGTAGCTTTTCTTAAGCTATTTAAATGAGAAATCTTCTCACCACGTGGGATATTATCTAATACCCGCTGTCTATAAAATACCAAGCTAGTTCCTCCGCTGGATTAACTTTGGCTCCATTCTTCTATTAGGATCGTTCTGGAACCTTCCAGATCCTGTACTTTATCTACAAGTCTTGCCGTCATGTATTTTTCACTCACTTGTGAGAATACTATTGAAAATTAAAGAATCTTCCTTCTGAATTAAAGCTCAATAGCTAATTTTCTTCCACCGTTGGAATGTTCTATGGCGCATTTAATTGTAATACACAATTTTCTCAAGCAATAGACTTTCGCCTATCTAGTGCTACCAGTTCATTTTCATCATTGCAATAATTTTCTTTGCCATAAACTTTCGTGTTACTACAGTGAACCTTTCATCCATTTAACAGACTATAGTGATAACTAGTGCTTATTCAACTTTTCTACCGCGTCGCGATCGTCCGTTTACCTTAAATAAGGCCATGAACATTGATCCCAAATCCCAATTGATCTTTCCTAAACCTTCTACTAACAAACCATATTAATAAAATTGTTACTCTAGATCATTTTCATTGAGGTGTCACTCTAACGAAGTGCCCTTCCATCTTGCTTGTTTATCATTAATTAATTTCTGCATAACCACGTTTTTCATACACGGTTCAAGCTTACATTGTTTCTCCCTTATAATCAGGGAATACAATTCTTTCAACCCAGGAGTGAGTTATTTCTAGGTTTCACGAAAAGGAAACTTGCCCCATTAGTCTCGTGATTCCTAATTAAACATAGGAAGTCTAGAACCTTCCTTTTGACTTTCTCTTCAGGTTTCACAGTAAGTGACCTGCCCTCTTTTGTATAATTGTAATAAAAGTAATTCTGAACAAAAATAAGAAGTTATAGGAACTTCTATCTCATTCTTCATGTTTTTCTTATTGTTATTTTCGAAGTGGTTACTTTCTCTAGAATGTTTCCTCAGAAATTTCTTATAGTACACACCTTGTACTCTATTTATTGTTAAACTTTAATCACCTTAATTGTCTTTAAATTTGAATTTTTACCTTCGCTATTTTAAATCCTTGCTAGGATTTTATAAAGGTTTGAAACCTAATAAATTGTCAATTGCCTGGAGCAAACTTTAAATGTTAGGAGGTCTGCGACCCCAAATTGTTACTAAAAATTGAAACTATATACTTGTCAAATTTATTAGACTTTTTTGCATTGTTAAATAAATTTAAACTTTCCTTTTCGACTCATCATTTCTCTAATACTACAGTTAGGCAAGCTCCTGGCTTTCCTAACTCTTCCTAGGTTCATGCCCTCGTTAATACGCAATAAATCTGTTACTACTTGTCTTGTCAGATCATCACCCTTCCCCATAGTACGCATATGCATGCTTGAGAGGGAATACGCTAAAGCCATTCTCTGGCAAACCGCCCAAGACCTAGCTGCGTTTCCCGTTAGCTTCGACCAGGTCCGTACCCACTTTAGGTATCAGAGAGCGGATTTGCGGTGGCAACCGCCCTTGAGTGTATTTAAGGTTAAATTTACAACTTTTGTGGGACTCTCCTCCTATCTTTCTATCCCTTTTCTCCAGTCCGAAACCCACCTCCTTTTCTTTATCATCTTCCCTTGGTGGTTAGGTTATTCCTCAGCCAATAATCTACCCAAAATTTGGTGCCGAAACCCGGGAGAGTCCATTTGTCATTTTTTCTGTTTAAAAGATTATTTGACAATACCTTGCAAATTATTAATACCTGCTTTGAATCTTTCAGCTATAACAACATCATGCAAAGCCTGTGAAGGGGAAAGAGACCGCTCCTGTCTCCCGTGGTGTGTCCCGTTCTTTCTACTTATTTGCTGCTGCCAGCTTGACAGCATTTCCAAGGTTCCACAGTTTCGTGAGTTGTATTTTAATCTATTTACTTTGTCATGGATCCTACTGAAAAGGATGAAACTCTCATTGCCAGGCGTTCTTCCTATAAAGGGCAACTCACCAGATTCAGAAATTTCATCAACAAAATAAATCCCGCCGAGTGTGATTTAGACATCTTGACACAACGCCTTAAGTTGTACGAACGGTCCTATGATTATTACGATCAAATTCAAACGGAGATTGAATCCGCTTTCCCAGAACTTCAATCTGATCGGGACGAGGTCGATCCCTTGTATTTTGAAGGGATTGCCAAGGCCCACCAACTGATCTGCAGTATCTCAGAACCGGACACTAGGGTCATCAATCCGGCCCAGTTCGCACCCGCTTCAGTTCACAAGGATAAACCGAAACCGTTACTTCCAAAGATAAGCCTACCTCACTTCTCAGGCCAGGAAGGTGAATGGTATTCTTTTTATGAACTTTACTGCTCCCTAATTCATGAAAATACTGACATTCTCGACATTCATAAATTCTACTTCTTGCGTACGTCCTTGGAAGGCGAGGCCTTGGCCTTGGTTCAGTCACTGCCTTTAAGCTCAGATAACTACCGCATCACCTTTAATCTCCTTAAAGAGAGATATGGCAATTGACGTTTGAGTGTTGCTCGCCACATCCGCTGTCTGTTCAACCTGCCAGCCGTCAAACCTAATGACGTCACCTCTTTAAGAGACCTGTTAGACTCTATGCAATTAAATGTTAGAGCGTTATATCAACTCAAGCAACCAGTCCAAACGTGGGACACTATTCTTATTCATCTAGCTACATCGAGATTCGATTTTTCAACATTAAAGGCTTGGGAGATCGAACTCACTCGCAACGAGGAACATTCGTTTGAACACCTCATCTCGTTTCTCAACAGCCGGTGTCAAGTCCTTACAGCACTCTCATTTCAGTGCGAAAATGTCGAAACGAGTCATAAGTGTCACATTTTTTAGAAAAAACTTGTCTCTTCAAATGGTCATCAGCCCCCATCTGTCGAGAACAAGCAAACTCGTTCTGCTTCTTTCAACCATCCAAGAGAACATATCAGGCCGCTCAACAAATCTTTAAAATGCATGTCTGCAAAAAGTTGCACATTTTGTACTTGTGCAAATCCTTTAAAGAATTGTCTGTCGAAGATCGAAGGAAGTTTGTTTTCAATAGTAAACATTGCTTCAACTGCTTGTCACCTAAGCATTCTTCTTCAAACTGTACGTCTTCCAAGCTCTGTTTCCATTTTAAAAAACCGCACCATTCTTTATTGCACGTTCATGATAAATCGAGGTCACCAGTACCCGCTTCTTCAAACTCCATGCAGAGCAGCTCCGAACAAACTAATGCTTCTTCCTGCATTTCTAACGCCGAAACTTCTCACAGTGCGCAAGCCCTTTTGTCCACTGTACAATTCGAAATCCAAGATAAATTTGGAAATTGGTTTCAAACCCGCGGTCTTCTCGATTCCGCTTCAACTCACAACTTTGTTTCGCGATCGTTAATTAAAAAACTAGGTCTTTCGTCATCGCCTATTTCCATCAATGTATCCGGCATTGACAATTTGGAAACTCAAGCCTTGCAGTCTTCAAAATTGAAAATCAGAGACGTTTGTCAAAGAAACACCAATCTTAACTTAAACTGTCTCATTCTTACCAGTATTGGCAAGGACACTCCTAGCAGCTCTATTAATACTTCCGGTTTAAAGATTCCTTCGCACTTAAGGTTAGCTGATCCTCAGTTTAATGCTCAAGGTCCTATTGACATACACTTTAGTGCCAATGTTTTCTGGAATTGCCTTCGTAAACAGGTTCGCAAGTTATCCTCAACCGTGGTCGCCAGAGACACCGATTTTGGTTGGGTTATTACTGGTGAAATCCAACAACCCAGTCTTCAAACCAAATCGCAATGTGATTTCGTTACTGCTGATATAAATCCCTTTTCTGAAAAACAGAATGCCTATGTTTTCGATCTCGATACTTTTGAAAAACACTTGCCGAAACGATGTCTCATCGTATACAACTACGCCACCTTTGTAAGTTGTTTAAATGGTTTTGCCTTATTTCTGCACAAAATGGCAATTCAAGTTCACCTCGCCTTGTGTTACTTCGTTTACCGCTTCATGTCATTTTTTATAGCAGGTAATTGCTTAAACTTTCTATCGAAAACTATCTTCCCCTTGTGTAAAACCATGGCTATCAGTCACCACCATTTCGCTGTAAGCTATGCTTCACTTATTTCGCTATTTAGTAGTATGGCCACGGCCGGCTCCTTCCCCCTTCCTCACAATTGGAAGCCGCTTTTGAAACCGCTTGAAAATCTGAATTCTCTAGCATCTAGAATAACTATTCTTACGCATAAACTCCTTTTCAATGTCCCAGCTTCTCTTCTTTTTTCGGAAGAATTAAGCTTTTTTCTGTCGAAAATTGTCGGATTCCGTGATCCTCAAAATTATGCGAAATTGATTTCCTACTTTATTCCATATGTCTCTAAATTGGTTTTTCACGTCCAAGCCACGAATGACTGCATGCCGTCTAACCTGAATATCCGCTTTAAGTCTCAGCTGATTTCACTTGTGTTGTTTGTTTATTTCGAACTGCTTGTTTTTCAATCTTGTTTGTATACAAGCTCGGATAACGCCAAGCTGTCGTTTATTTCCTGTATGCTTGCCAAAGGTCAGAGCAAGTTTCCCTTATCTCAACTCTGGCTGACTGCCAACCATTGTCTTGCGAGTTGCTCCCGTAATCTCGGAAGCCGTTCACCTCATTACCTAAATAAACTAGTTCCGCTCAAGGACTCTCTCAGCTATTTATATTCCTTATCTCACTGTACTATGTGGGTCAAGGCCGTGTTTGCCTGTCTCTCCCACTTGCTTACGCTCGTATCCTACAACAGCTTCGATTCTTGTTTCATAACATCGTTGCGTATTTTTCACGCGCTCATGTATTGCTCCTTGCTTACATATTTTGCAATCTTTTTGTTCATTGATGAACAAACTTGTTTTTTTCTCGTCGTCACATTCGATGTGTTTTTGTATTTATACTTGTTATGTCACGTTTCTCGCTGACTTAAGTATTTTTCTGATTAACCCCTTTGATACTTATTATAACTTAAGGTCATTGTTTATGGCTACTAGAGTGTTGTTACCTATGGCGTTCTTGCCTTCTACTCGCATAGTTCCTTTGTTTATTTGGTATATTCTTATCCATAATAGATGTACTTGTTTCTATACGCTTTGTTTAAACTTGTTAATTCTTATTTCGCATCTTATCGCAATCTTTACTAGAGCTATACTTCTCGCAGCTTCTAGCTATTTTGTGATTGAAGGTGTTGTTAATTCTCTTTCTTTAACTCCGCTTTCCAATGACCCTGATGACCTACTTCCACTCACACCTGGTCACTTCCTTATAGCCCTTCTCTTTCTGCCCCTCCTCCCCTTTCCAGTTATTTCAGGGATTCTAATTTGCCTATTGTTTGGCGTAAACTTGAAGCCCTCCGCAATTCCTTTTGGAAGAGGTGGAATTTGGAATATTTAACCTCCTTGCAGCGGAGACAGAAGTGGTTTCTTTCCAGTCCCGACATTAAAGTGGGGGACTTGGTCTTGGTTAGGGATGTTTCTCCTCCCTTGGTCTGGATTTCGGGTAGAGTGACCGAGTGTTATCCTGGAAGAGATGGGAGAGTCAGGGTGGTCAGAGTCTTGACCACTAATGGTCCGATCACAAGACCACTGTCTTTGATCGCTCCATTACCTTGAAATGTTTAACTGCTTAGTTGTTCTCTGTTGGTGTTTCTCCTCCCAGTATGGTGTATTCTTGGAGTACACGGTACGAGAGAACATAATTTTTAATGCTCTTTTTTTGTTCATTTCTTCCTTTTTTATCAAACACCAACAGTGATCTTCTATTTTCTCTTTGATGGTCATGTCTCTTATGTCATTGTGAGTCTGTTCTAGATATATATCTTCCATGACCCACCTAGCGTCATCTAGCAGCGAATCTCAGAAGCTCCTCAATTCTTCCTGGTGCAAGAGGACTTCTTTATCCATCTGGCCACCAGATCTCGTTGCCATCGCCAGCTATTATCTCCGTGATCACGAGAACATCGTCTACTCTTTTACCCACCATGCTGTGCTAGTATCGCCTACTATCAACTCTTTGAAGACCATTCATCAAGAAGAATATTTATTTTTGATAAGTTGTCTATTCTGATATGTATTCCTTTTGTCTCCTACCCCCACTCTTTTCCTTCCCTGGACCCTCCGCGCTTTGCTGAGTGGGTCTCACTTGTAAGTCGGCAGTTGACTTGGTCAGTCAAGGCTCAACCAGAGCCAGTCTCCTCAAACCAAGAGGCACTCTCTATATTCTACGCCATGTTGGCACATTAGGTATCCGTCAAAGGGAACTTCATCTTCGCCATGCAACAAAGATAAGAACAGACTTAAGGTTTTAATCTCATCTTCATCAGTTTTATTATCTAAATGCTTTTATTGATCATTTTATAGACAGCGTGAGAGTACTTATTTGGGGCGGTAATCATTCTTCGCGGGATTTGCCAAGTTGGGCTTTTGTCAGTCTAAGCCAACCTTAATAAAAATTAGCTTTTCTTAAGCTATTTAAATGAGAAATCTTCTCACCACGTGGGATATTATCTAATACCCGCTGTCTATAAAATACCAAGCTAGTTCCTCCGCTGGATTAACTTTGGCTCCATTCTTCTATCAGGATCGTTCTGGAACCTTCCAGATCCTGTACTTTATCTACAAGTCTTGCCGCCATGTATTTTTCACTCACTTGTGAGAATACTATTGAAAATTAAAGAATCTTCCTTCTGAATTAAAGCTCAATAGCTAATTTTCTTCCACCGTTGGAATGTTCTATGGCGCATTTAATTGTAATACACAATTTTCTCAAGCAATAGACTTTCGCCTATCTAGTGCTACCAGTTCATTTTCATCATTGCAATAATTTTCTTTGCCATAAACTTTCGTGTTACTACAGTGAACTTTTCATCCATTTAACAGACTATAGTGATAACTAGTGCTTATTCAACTTTTCTACCGCGTCGCGATCGTCCGTTTACCTTAAATAAGGCCATGAACATTGATCGCAAATCCCAATTGATCTTTCCTAAACCTTCTACTAACAAACCATATTAATAAAATTGTTACTCTAGATCATTTTCAACGAGGTGTCACTCTAACGAAGTGCCCTTCCATCTTGCTTGTTTATCATTAATTAATTTCTGCATAACCACGTGTTTCATACACGGTTCAAGCTTACATTGTTTCTCCCTTATAATCAGGGAATACAATTCTTTCAACTCAGGAGTGAGTTATTTCTAGGTTTCACGAAAAGGAAACTTGCCCCATTAGTGTCGTGATTCCTAATTAAACATAGGAAGTCTAGAACCTTCCTTTTGACTTTCTCTTCAGGTTTCACAGTAAGTGACCTGCCCTCTTTTGTATAATTGTAATAAAAGTAATTCTGAACAAAAATAAGAAGTTATAGGAACTTCTATCTCATTCTTCATGTTTTTCTTATTGTTATTTTCGAAGTGGTTACTTTCTCTAGAATGTTTCCTCAGAAATTTCTTATAGTATACACCTTGTACTCTATTTATTGTTAAACTTTAATCACCTTAATTTTCTTTAAATTTTGAATTTTTAACTTCGCTATTTAAAATCCTTGCTAGGATTTTATAAAGGTTTGAAACCTAATAAATTGTCAATTGCCTGGAAATAACTTTAAATGTTAGGAGGTCTGCGACCCCAAATTGTTACTAAAAATTGAAACGATATACTTGTCAAATTTATTAGACTTTTTTGCATTGTTAAATAAATTTAAACTTTCCTTTTCGACTCATCATTTCTCTAATACTAGAGTTAGGCAAGATCCTGGCTTTCTTAACTCTTCCTAGGTTCATGCCCTCTGTAATACGCAATAAATCTGTTACTATTTGTCTTGTCAGACCATCACCCTTCCCCATAGTACGCATATGCATGCTTGAGAGGGAATACGCTAAAGCCATTCTCTGGCAAACCGCCCAAGTCCTAGCTGCGTTTCCCGTTAGGTTCGACCAGGTCCGTACCCACTTAAGGTATCAGAGAGCGGATTTGCGGTGGCAACCGCCCTTGAGTGTAATTAAGGTTAAATTTCCAACTTTTGTGGGACACTCCTCCTATCTTTCTATCCCTTTTCTCCAGTCCGAAACCCACCTCCTTTTCTTTATCATCTTCCCTTGGTGGTTAGGTTATTCCTCAGCCACTAATCTACCCAACTGGGCACGGATGTGGAAGGAAACAGCCGTGGCCTGTCAGAGGTACCGTCCCAATATTTGCCTGGAGTTGAAAATGGGAAACCACGGAAAACCATTTCAAGGATGGTGACGGTGGAGTTCGAACCCACGTACACCGAGTCAGCAGAGAGCTTGGGCCCATGGCCGAACGCTGCGCTTTAGCTGCTGGCATACCTACACCTAATTATTATTCTTTCAGAGGGATCGGAGATGAGATACAATGAATTGCTATAAAAATTGGAACAAGATTTCAGTGAACCACCATCCAATACAATACCACCATTGAAATATTGCATTAATTTAAGTCGATGCGGTTCCACCTAGCCAATGTGTACAGCAGTCGGAATGAAGCGAGGTACCGTCCAGGCCATTGGGGGATGTTGAAAATGGTAAACCTGACCAGAAAAATCCAAAACCAGTCACCAGATAGATAGACCCCATGGCCTAGCACTGCACTTACATGATTACAACTACCAAATATGTAAAAACTTTACATTAAACTATATACAGTACACACACATGTACTTACAAAGTGCAATGTTTAGAAATTACTACAACATTAACATATTGTTACACCAGATTATATATATTTCCAGAATACTTTCACAGCACGTGTGCCAACCGTCCAACTCTGCCTGTGGGTGTATTCCATCCCTCCCACCCTTGAGGGGGGAAATTCATAAGACAAGCAGGAAGCCTCAAAGAATAGACAAAGTTGCTCCTTTTAGTCGCCTTGTACGATAGCCAGAGGATACCATGGGTGTAGTCTAAACCCCCACCCACAGAGGGCTACAGTGTTGAAGCCACCTAAAGAAATTATATTGTGTTGTTGATTCATTTCGGGGCTTTGCGACATTGTGGTCATGTGGCCCCGTGTACTTAGGTGTGTGTGGAATTTGCCTGATAACCGATGTTATTGTGAAGGCTGTATTAGTATGTAGTTGTAACTCAGATGAGGATTAAGAAGGAGGCGGCTGTGGTTTTAATTAAGCATACGCCTGGAATAGAAGTGGGGAAACTACAGAAAGACACTTCCAGGATGGCTGAGATGTGATTCGAACTTGCCTCTTGTAAGTTTTTGCGCAACCCTCAGGCCAGAATTAAACTTCTTGGCAGAGCTGGGAATCGAACCCGGGCCTCCGCAGTGACAGCCAAGAGTACTAGCCACTACACAATGAGGAACAAAAGAAGTTATTTATATGGTCACTGTGCATAGTTGATGTGCGACAAGTGGCAGTACAGTATACCTGATCAGGCAATTGGTATCCGGTTTACAATAGCACTGGCATCCACATTCACAGTTGTTCCAATTAAGACTTTTCTACCTCTGAAGGGACAAATCTCCAGAGGCATTTCGTAATAATAGCAAGTCTATGAATTCATCGCTACACGTCCAGATATTACAACCCACCAAACAGCAAGGCATTTGGGAGGGGGGAGTTAAGTACACGATCATCCGGGCCCTGCTGATAACTTATCACACTCCAAACAGTCACTGATAAGGGCAGATGACCTCGTAGTTCTGCCCCTTAAAACCTCAACTACCTGACTGATAATAGCCCAACTACAGGGATGAACAGACACAAATCTACATCACAGATAAAGGTGACTAAAATGGACAATACTGTACCTGGTTTATACAAAGGATTTGTATAAAACTACTACCATACGGTCATCCAAGGGAAATCCACGCAGGTGCCTATGCTGGTTAGAGGTCGCCATCACAATTCAGAGCAGTACCCGACCTTCTTGCCAGCATGGTAATTCTGCAATAAAGTGACAAGACTATTCATCATGAACAAGTGAAACAAAAGTTTGAGAAATGATGAGAATGTAGGCTACATGTAGAGAATAAAGAGGATGTTCATCCTTCCCCTAAATATAATGTACACCGTTAATCCCAATAGAAAAAGTCTACTGGTACTGTATGTTTTAACACATTTTCAATATATAGCCTATAATAATTTCTCATTCATACGCGGGCAGATTTTCTAAACTTCTAGCCGATGGCTGGATTACGAGCAACACACATCACATCCATCATTACTTCTCAAATATTGAAGAGCTTAAGATCAGTTAACCTATACAGGATCTCATTATGTCTCTATTATTATAAACTTAGCACGACCTAAAACAGAACTTAATTCACACACAATCAACCAACAATATACTGCCATTTTATCGACTGAAACTACCATTACCTTTCTGTAAATCACCAAATGTCGAGACGTAATAATTATCTTGTTTTGCGAACTCCTCATCACATGTATCCATTCACCGTCCATGTTCACGTTGCCATGGAAATATAATTTTCCCAAGGACCAACAAAATGAACGGAAAGCCCCTAAAATCTAGTGACAAACAAGCAAACAAGGTTGGTGACAAAACTGTTACCGAGTTCGGACCCAAACAAAAGAATAATTATTTAACGGACGGAGAAAGTAGTATGGACTTTCTTAGGCCTGTGTAAGACTACAGGCCAGCCGCTGAGTGTCCGTCTCTGACGTTTGGAGATGGAGGGAGAAGAGGGGGTAAAGAGAACAGTGTAGCCAACTTATGGCAATGAGAAGCTGTTAATAGAACCTTGAAACTAGCCTTCGCTGTAATTCTTCTCTAGCGTCTTCACTATGTATCGTGGAAGTCCCACACCCCATTTGCAATTTTATGCATCATTTTGTTATTCCGACATTTTGCGGTTACAAAACCTAATTTCTAAATCCCAGTGGAATTCCATCTATGTTGGCGAAGTCACCATGAAGAATGTTGTCACCTGTACCAATCAGCGGTATCCTCGGTACCTGTAAGCTGGTCTTTAAATTTAGCTCGATGTTGCCATGAGTCTCCTCTGTGGTTCAATTGCTCTTTGTGTTAGTTCAGATTTGTTGTTTTATTGTCTTGTGTATGCTCAATTACCGGTTAACTGTGTGTAAACATATTACTTTAGTAATATGGTCATCGGTTCGCGTATTTGGAAAAGCTATAAGCCACGGAGCGGGCGTTTCATACGCCCTTCCCATTGGTTAGATTGTGTAGCCGTGCAGTTCTCGAAAGAATGTTCTGCAGGGCATATCTTTGTCCGTATTCTTTGATCTTATCTGGTTCCAACATTTGCGAGCTAAGAATTCTTTGTAATGGCATGGAGTATTAATGTTCAACGGAACTAGTCATTTGAAAAATATGATATACAGCTGATAGTAAAATGACAATTATAGTGAAGCAGTGAAGGAAAACTGGACGAGAATCCAACTACGTTGCTGAGGAGCATATAAAATTTGTGAAAAGTTCTAGGACGAGCCATGTGTATATCAAATAGCTGAATTTTGAAAATAATGCCTTAATGGAAGTGCGTGAGCGTAAATTGAGGGTTATGTTGCGTTCGATAATTTTTGTATTTGGAGATAATTGTGGAATATATATATAAATAATTCCTGGAATTCCTTATATAAATGTATGTAATGTTCATAAAGCTTGTGTGAACGAACAGTTCCCAGAGGTCTAGCGATTGCTGTGCTGTCAACGAACCTTGAGCCAGGTTTAAAATATGCGTCGTGCTTCTCTTCTGCGAACCTTGAGTCAGGTTCTCAATTAATTCTGAATGAAAGTAGAATGCGACTTATACACTTGCACCAGACATGAATGTGACTTTTACATACCTGTGTCCTTGTTTCATCTTCTGGGCGATATTACATATTGAAATTAGGAACCCTGGTCATTATTGCACCTCATATATGTGCTAAAGCACGTAAATATGCGTTTTTATTTATTGCTCTTTTAATATTAGAAAGAAAGGGAATGTCTGCCCTCAATACATATATTAAACCTACTCACAGGTACATGTTTCGAGGGTTGTTAACTCCCTCTTCCTCAGCCTGTACAATAAATATCAAAGATTGATTTCCTCTCCTTTGATATTTATTGTACAGGCTGAGGAAGAGGGAGTTAACAACCCTCGAAACATGTACGGTACCAGTGAGTAGGTTTAATATATGTATTGAAAAGGCAGACATTCCCTTTATTTCTTTCTAATATATAGTTAGTTAATACGGACCTCAATTACTGACATTATGCTCTTTTAATAACGGCTGCCATGTTTCGACAGTACTTGCATCTCGTTCAACTGTCAACAGGCGCACTCTAGCGGTAGGCTACTCACCGAGGCACACTCATTGTTGCCAACATGTGGGATACAAAATTACTGTAAAAAATAAAATAACTGGGACGCGTTATAAATAGGCTGTAACCATTGTCAAAAACCACTGATCTGGACAAGTTAGGCTGTAACCATTAGATTGGATAAAACATAGGTTAGAATGTTCAGGTGTCGGTGCGGCCAAAATGTGCAGCTATCAGGGCACGGTTGACTCAAAACCATTGATCTGGGTGCGATAGATTGTAACCTTTGTAAAAAACCATTGGACTGGACAAAATGAAGGTTACAATGGTTGGGTGCATGGGCGCCCATACGGGGGGCAGGGGGGGCATGCACCCCCCCCCCCCTGGATCCTTAAAAAATAAAACGATATGAAAATCAGACTGAGAACAAACTTTTTTCAAAAGTGCTTACAATATTCTAATTAATTTGTACTAAATATAAATACTTCAGATATTTAACATTCCGACAGGCCAAACATTAAATACTGTTGTATAGTGGCAGTGGGCGCATTAAGCCTCAGGTATCTGAATTTTTAAAAATTACAATATTTGCTGAAGAATAGTTTTGCTTCAATTAGTGAATACATTCATTCGTTCTCTACATAGTCTATTACGTAATGGTGCTCGATCAGGCGCAATCTGCCTCGCATATCACTTTTGCAACAACAGCAAATTTGTAGAAGGGTCATTGACAAACTGGCCGATATGGACTTGAATGTCATGTGGAAAGACGTAACTACTGAAAGGTAGTTGACGAATATGAGATAAGAATTAACTCGTGCGCCCGTCAGATCAGTAGCACCCAAGGTAGTTAGAGTATATTAGGTAGGTTATTCCCGCCCGCTCCGCTCTCATTGGCTCACGGCGCGTGACGCGGACGGGAGGGCTCCTCAGGCTAGCAGCAGCCAGGTAGTCAATAATTCACAATACCTCAATAAATTATAGGTCCAATGATAGTAAACGATAATCGCAACTGTACATGTAATATATTATAAATACAGTAAGGCAGAGTATTAAGAGGAAAAACAACCAGGTATATTATTAGAATTAACTACTGCTTACATGTTAACACTAGAACAGCTGTTAGTATAAGTGTGTCTAAAACTCACATTTTGCCGATTTATTACTTGTTTAAGGAGGCCGAAGCTATCGACATTCTTCTCTTCATCAACGAATACTTGTCCATGGCCTTTGTTTTGCGTCTCTTGTTGAGGTGACGTATTTGTATTAAAGTCCGTGTCCTGACGTAGGTCTTATATCGTCTTCTTCTGAAGTTCTGAGTCATCGTGTAACACGAAACCTGCATCTTGAAAGTGATTTCTTAACAATTTCAACAGATGGGGTACATCACAGAAAACCCACACATTTCTGTTACTGTCCACTGGATTGCTGAGAAAACTTTTATTCCTGTTTACATGTAGTTTCTTCCAGACTTTAGAGTTGTCCCTCCCATATCACTAGTTACTGCGATAATACGAATGCCACAACCCTCAAGCTGGCTAATAATGTTTTGTAACAACTCTGAAATCACTGTCACACCGAAGTTATAAAAAGCGGGCTGCTACCATTTAGCACACAGCCCTCGGACCATAGCTACCGGGACGTTACTGTGGGGCCATAATATGCGATCGTCTGATGAATCGTAGGATATTCAGCCGTCAATATTCATTTCTGCAATTTTTTCTGAGTCCTTGTTATATGCGCTCTGGCTTTCAACAGACAAAGCACCTCTCTCAGAATGTCATGTCTGCACTTAAATTGCCGAATCAATTTCTGTTGAGTTGAACGGCATGGTAGCGGATTGTTGCGTTTTCTCCAATATTCGTATGCTTTCTTCGAAAGTGATCTTAGTGCGAGGGCATTTGCTATGTCCTCTGAAGTCCATTTCACCCTCTTCTTAACTCCTAATAAACATCGAATCTGCCCTGCAGTATAACAAGTGGAGTGAGCTTTTACCATCTCCCTTCTAGGAGTACCCATATGTACTTTCATTGATACAATATATCTTTGGGCTTTGAGCTTTCTTAGAGCCACTTCCCTTCGTCTTAACCCCCCAGGGGCTCACATCTAGTGGAACGTGGGTTGGCGACCACGGGGTCCCAGCTGAGTCTGACATTGCTTCCACTTAGCCTATTTGTGCCGGGCTCCTCTCCGTCTTCATTCATGTCGACTCCACTTGGTCAACTCTTGTTCTCTTCCGACCTCGACGGTATTAGGGTATCCGAGGCCTAGGGAGTATCTTCCTTTCCCGCCTTAATTGGTCCTTGTCTCATCTTTTCTGATACTCCTTCTGCGAGGGGTCAGCCTTCTTTTTCTTTTCATGTTATCTCCTGCCTTCTGCTCAAGGCCCTCAAGGAGGCAGGGTGTATGTAGCCCCACCACTTCCGGTGCACCCCAGATATTGCTACACCCTCAGGGGCTCACGGCTGGTGATTTCGGGAGTTGGCGACTCCGAGTGTTTCCTGAGCTGGGTCCGGTTTCCCCCCTTTCATCCATTACCTCTGGGGCGGACCCTCTCCTCTTTCACGTTCCTATCTGCCTTTCATGGCTCTACTTCCCTCCAAATCCCTCAATTCGTATTCTTCGAGGGCATTTCTTTTCCTCCTGTCCTTTATTTACCTTATTCTACTTTTGTTTTCCATTTCTTCTTCTAGTATATAAGTTAGTAAGTTAGTTAGTTTTAGTTATAGTTTATATTTCATGATCATCTTCACGATCACCCAAACCATTAGGGGCCGATAACCTAGATGTTAGGCCCCTTAAAACAACAATTATCATCATTATCATCCTTCGTCTTAAATCCACGTTTATATTTTTCAAAACCTCAACCCTGTTTTCGGAGTTGTATAATTTCATCATTTTGCAGTGATTCAGTGTTACTGTAGTTCCTTGATCAAGTTTCCGTTTTTTTTTTTTTTTTTTTTGTGACAAAGTCTCCAAAGTCGACAGTGCCCGTTTACTCATGCTCCTAGCTTCATGATGCTTTTCTCTGCCACTGGCGACCTGTAGAGTTTAAATAAGAGTTGTATTTCATGATATTTACGCCACGTACGAGAATAAAATCTAAATTGTCAAATAACAAATACTAAGACTACCGTAATTACATTGAATTCTAGAGAATCGCACCTCTTTATTTTGCATCAACTCTAGGCTGACTAATAAGTACTGTAGCTTCCTTTGAGATAGTAGATTCTTCCAAATACCGATAAAAATATTTATTGGACCAAATAAAATTACTCGTACACTCAATAATTAAACAAATACCCGTTCTGCAATTTAGTCTGCGAAGGTGCTTGGGCTGTTGCTGGATAATGATGAAGATAGTATATTTTAAGGGGCCTAACATCTGGGTTATCGCGCCGCTGTTGCTTGAGCTGGGAACTTTAATATACGGAACAGCATCCGCACGCAATATTTTTCTCTGTGGTAATCCCAAATGTTCATTTTTCAAATCTCGTTCATAGTGTTCTGGACACAAATGTATAGAACACACTCGAGCGTTATCGGGGTTGAATTTGTCACTTCGCTTACCGCTCAGAGCACAATTAACTTTGTATTTACTGCTATTACTCATGGTTAACCACAAGGCACGATAAAACAAATCATGTATGCAACGGTATTCTAGCTAGACGCGCGATTTTCAGCAACTATGCATTCTACTATTGCAAGCCAACTATCTTACGGTGACGGCATGTTCCCTCCGCGTGACGTCACCAGCAAGCAAGATGTCACGTGATGAGAAGCGTGGGAGACGGGAGTAAGCCCCCCCCCGAGTAGCACCCACCGGAAGGTTAAAATCATCCTAAATATTATGCCAGTTATGCAATAGTGCTGGTGTGCTTTCGCTTTAAATCAGACACTTGAGTAATATTACAAAGGAATGTTGTAATTTATATCCGCGTAGCCTACATTCCATTCGTGTGTATTGTGTTCACAATGAACGACCGCCTAGACTGTGTCTGTGTGCTAACAGTATTATTTATTAATTTTGTGTGCATCTTCTACGAATGGATTTATAATTCATTTAAAGGTAAGTAATGCAATCTTATCTTATTATATATAATCCAAAAAGGAGGTACTCACTCGTTAATCCTCGTATCTTTGTAACCACAAGGGCTATGAAAATGAAATTTTGCATGTTGATTACTCTCAGTTTGTGGGTGCTCACTAAGAATTGTTCTTAAAATATTCAAGCTTTAAGTGGGTCTGTTCGGCCATTTGGTACTCATGCATGGGTTAAATATCTTGGGCACCCTTAGGGGGGCTGGATTTCCGAGAATGTTGAAATAAGATTGTTCATAGTCACACCAATTTATTTCATAAATGGAAGTTACAGATAGTCAACTGACAACTGTTACAACAAAAAATCTGTAATATTGCTGACGTAATATGTATTTACAATTTTTAAATAAAAATATGGTTCTAATGATGCCATGCACTCTTGTCACCAATGGATGATGATGATGATGATACTTGATGTTTAAAGGGGCCTAACATCTAGGTAAGCTCCAAATTTCAATACGGTTATGCATAGTGTTAAATACCGTATATTTCCCCATCACTATCTTGAGTGGCATTGTTTATTTAAGGACATAAATAAAAGGATCGTCTTAGTCACCTTGGTGTTCTTGCTGTTGATCTGACTTGAATGTGAAATTGTGCCAAAGAGGAAATTCCAAACTTGTTACCGGTATTTAAATAATTGTTTTTGCACATTGGTTGTTTATGATATCTGTTAAAATGTAATGTACATTCTTTGTATTATATTTTTAAATTTGTAATTTTAGCAAACGCATATTTATAGTGTGTGCCACTCATAGTTAAATACACACTCGGGCGATAAAACAGCCTCATATGTTTTGGAAACTTTGTAACTGCTCGGCTTCACGGGTTGCTGAGGGTTAAACACCTGTACGGTATGAGCAACAGCAATAAACATTCACTCTTAACTACACCGGTTACGTCATAAATAAAAGCACTAGATCTGGTAAAATTTACAATATATTCTGATACCAGACATGAAAAGCACTTCGCAGGATCCTCGTCGTACAGACTATCTAACACTCCCTATCATATTCACACAGGCACACCTATGACATATTGATGACCCTCGGAAATAATGATGACTGGTACTTACAGGCGTTGACTTCAGCTGTACGACTTAACTTTACTGATTCGGGGGTTAGTTGCTCCCAGAGAATCACTCCTACTTAATCGCAGCACAATTATTATATATTTCACACGCAAGCCTCTCAACTATGAACATTATGTACATTATTACTTTGATGGTCAGCATCCAACGATTTATCTAGTTTCGTGGATCTGATTATACAAAGCAGCTTTAAATCCGTGTGTTAGATTATCGCATCTAGTTCGCTCCTGAGTTTACTAATACATAGCATATTTTACTAGTATTTGTCGTATAACAATTTACCGCTATGGTCTCAGAATTACGGTATACAGACGTTAGTTTACAATACTTCATGCGATTCGAGACAAACAATCTAGGCTATTTGTTTGAAACTAGGCTCATAATTCCCTTGAGAATGTATAGCCAGCAACTCAGTAATTGCACATCGAACACCAACTTGTGATCGTCTGAAATACCTTCCTTTTCCACCAAAAACACACAAGTCCAAAATACAAGTTCCACTCCCTCACGGAGTCCTACCAAGAATACGAACCACTCCACACGGAGTCCAATGGATGAGTACACCGCCCTACATGCGGTCCAAAGAATGAGTACTACTCCCCACGGAGTCCTAAGAATGAGTCGCCCTCACAGCTTCGTCAAGTCCTAATAACATTCATCTCCCCTCCACAAATCACTGGCCAACCTGGCTTCCATCACGGGTCCAGCCAATCAAAACAAAACATTACCATATAATGTGTGCCTTCTTGGTCTTCAAAATACCCTAGACACACCCCTAGCACAGGGTTGCCAAGCCTCCTACCTGCATGAGTCATCATGCACTTGAGCTTGCGAGATAAAAACCCAGGCGACAACAAGCCTACTTCCTGGTTCTTGCACTCAATTCCAGACTCTTTAACTGAAGATTATTCCAATGTTAAAATATTCACATATAAGTAGACTCAGGCCAATTACAATCCCTTAAAACATAAACAAATTAATCGGAAATAAATCGCATGATATTATAACTTCATTACATAATTATAAAACATAAAAAGGCATCAAATAAAAATATATGGACGATTATGAAAATCGTACGTCCCGAATGTAAAGGTTCGATCCCTTGTGACCTGGGAAGGTTACAACTTTAATAAATCTGCATATTCCAAGTCGGGGGCAGCAAAGGTGTCTTTTTTTTAATCCCAGAGGCGTCAAGAACCCTAAATATGGGCCTGACTGCATTATACTCTCACCATATTACGCCGGCTAGTCTTTCCGCGATCGTTATTCGTGCCGCGAAATGCTGTACATTTTTATTTTAAAAGTGTGCAATAGTACGGTGGCTCATTTGTTGAGAGCAAAGCGATTATTGCTACGAATGAACAGGAATCTAACACTGCAGTTGTAGATTCTTAACTTGCAGTGTTACCGGTACATTTTCTACAATCGAAGCAATGTATAATACAGTAGTTAAATTATCCTGCTATGTTTGTGCCATAATCAAAGTGAATAAGATTCGCACTCTTAATCGAATAGAGACAAAATGGTGAATTCAATAGTGATAGACTTCGTAATGTTGTGTATGATTTCAATGGAACCCTCTTGCAAGGCAGGTAATTTTGGATGCGTAACATGTACTTATGAGACATAAATACATACATTAAAAAAAACTAAAAATTATTTGTATTAGATTGGTTAGACAGTATATTATTCACAGAATAAAGGTTAAGCTCGACTTGATGCATAATCGTAACAACCAGCAATTTGAAATGGGTACGGTACTTCAACAAATTCAAAAATATATCTGATCATCAGTAAACATAAAGATCATAACTTTCATATTTAGGCCTAATATGTGCCTTAATTAGCCTGACAATTCTGGGAAATGGTGTAAAAAAAACTTATAAATGAAGGGTGTAAAAATGTACGTTCCAAGTTAAACGGCTGCGTGAGTAGCGCTTTTCTTTTCCAGGCTACTATAAAAAAATCTGGAAGACATGAACACCATAGATCTGCTATTTTGCCATAATGTCACCAATTCGACGAAAATCCATACGTGGCATGCATTGTAAGAAAGGACAGAATGTAGTAATTTGATCTTTAAGCCCATCTGTGTAGTTGAGTACCTCAATTTAAGCTTCACGATGACGACTGGTTACCTAAGTATTCGAAATTTGATTGCCGACCCTGACAGCAGCCATCCCTAGTAGGCCTACGATATTTTCAACACTACCTTACGGGAAATACCACGTATGTACCATGTTTCATGTTCCGGGGCACTCAACTCAAAACTACGGTATCGGTACTCTGAAATAACATTACTTATACACACTCGCCTAATGACACGTTATTACATAAACCGGAATTTCACTCAGAGTCAAGTACAAGGGGTGAGGTTTAAACCTGTTTACAAATTGAATATAAAAAGTGACAGTCAGTCTGAAAGACTAGACTTTGTATCATTTTAAATGCTACAAATGCTGAAAAATGCTAGAAAGGCTGGAGGCTTCTCGCTTCGCTCGAAGCCAAAGTCTCTTGACATGCTAGAAAATTATCTGCATACTACTTATCTTGCTTATCTTGTTTCAAATTACTCGCGAACGGCAAGTGCAAACCAAGGGCAAAGCGATGTCAAGCGCGCGGGATGCCGCACGCTCACCAGAGCGCGCGGGGACGTGCCCCTTCCATCCAGTCTAAAAAGACTTATAGTGGGCGATGTATTGAAGATAGAGATATGCTCTCGCGGACTTTTTTGTAGAACTTTCCATGCTGACCAATTCTTACGCTCATAGTATATTGATATTTTTAACTGTTTGCCCAGCGTAAGCTTAAGATGCGCACGGAAGCCAAGTTGGTTTTCGACTTTTTCACTGAAATCGTTACTGCTTGGCTTCCTTTGATCATGCATAATTTATTTTCTACAGAATCTTTCCTCGAGATATCCTTTACAGAATGGTGAAAACCGCATCAAATTCCATCCAGTGGTTCTCGAGATTACCCGTGCCATCCAAGAATAGGGGATTTTTGTCTTATACTAACGAAGTAGAGATTGTCGGGGAACACATGCACCAAGCGGTACTATGACGTCACACACCTCAGTGCATCTGAGTAGCCTACATTTCGTCTCGTCACCGTAACGTAACGCCAGACCCCAGCGTAACGACGAAGTCGACAAGATCATTTAAAATTATAAAAGGTTAATTTTCCCCTCTTTAAGGGTAGCCTTAACACACATAAATTTAAAAAACTCAAAAAGTATTTGGTTAGACAGTATATTATTTACGTCACTGGTACAATAATACGGCGAAATATATCACTTTGTTAGTTTTATAAAACTCTACGGAATTGTACAATATCTGGGAGTTTCATTTTATCGTCTATTATTTTCATAAACAGAGAAAAGCTTGAGCATAAGGCTCAATTACGCATTGAAAGAAGTGATTTGTTGACGTTCGTATCACCTTTCCTCTTGTTTCAGTCGAGAATGCGTATAATGGTAGTACGTGATATAGTGTTTTTTATCCATTTTACTTAGTGGTTAGTAATAATCAGGCGAAATATTTTTATTGACAAAACTAATTTTTACTAAAACCATAGGCTCGAGTTTATCAGTTCGTAGGCTACAAGTGTTTCATGATTCAAATAAGTGCAATGCGACGTATTTCCGATTGGTTGTTTAGAAGAGGAAAGACGTGACGATCTGCTGTAATGGCCAGTACAAACTAGATACTGAAGCCTACCGTATTTGGAAAAAGTGCTATTTAAATAATTGGGCTGATTCAGATGTTGGGATATTTCCACAGTTTAACTTGGTGATTTGGGATCATGTGAAAATATGTCCAGTTATTTAGAAAGTTGGCGAACTGGATTAACGATACCATGTAAACTTCGGTACTTGATTTTTATTTTTGTCGATACCACTAGTTTTTTCCTGTTATTAAGAACTGAAAATTACGACGTTGAATCACGAAGAAAAGCGAACGTTAACGGACAAAAACTCAAAGAAAACATTCCTCCCATACTTGCCACAAAGTAGCCAATGGCTTCAGAGCAGTAAAATAATGAATTTCACGAAGTAAGTAAGAATTGAAACCTTCTTTTGTGTGTGTGTGTGTGTAGGGAGGGGGAGGAGGAGGGGGGGACAGGTAGGTAATGAAACGAAAATATTTACTTCCCCCCCCCCCCCCCCCCCCTGGGAACAATCCTATGGGCGCCCATGGTTGGGTGTAGGTGTGGCCTTGGTCCCGCACAGCTAGTGGGGCATGGTAGACACACAACCATTGATCTGTGAGTGTTAGGCTGTAACTATTGTCAAAAACCATTGGATTGGACAAGAATGGTCAGGTGTAGGTGCGGCCTTGACGTCCGGGTATCCTCTTGTTGCAGGTTATAGATAGGTTATGTTTTATCCTCCTAACTTCCACTTCACGATGGCATATGAATGATGCGCACTTGAGAATTAACTGGGCGCTTCTTTGTTTTATACAGTACCTTAAGGGCGAGGTTGGCAGTACTGTTTTAATGATACTAGTGCTTAGAGACAGACCAGCGGGGCTAACGAAGCGACCCGAATACTCACGACCGCAACTGATGATGATTCATTTGGACTAATGTCGACCACAGCTGTAGTTTTGGCTCTATAAGTCGTGATCCTATTTTGGATGGCTGGGTGGGTCACAGACGTTAGACGAGGAAACATTTTTTAAAACATCATTCCCTGATTTATTTCTCGTCGTTTGATATTTTGGCTAATTCATGTACTATATAGAAAGTTATCACTCGTTCTACTTTCATTCAGTGCTACCGTTTGTTAGAATACGTGCAAGAAGAGATTGCCGCAGAATGCTGCGCAGATCTTCGGCTATGTTCGGGTGGGCTCGGTAGTGGCAGATCACGCCCCTCTCACTTCGCTCAGTGGCAGCCTTTGTGAACGGATGGCTGCCCAGGCTTGGCTGAACTGTGACTGGGGTTCAAGTGAGATCTCAGTGCGTGTATGTAATGCCTTACACAGCAGTTATAACCTGAGCCAGGACACAGTATTCTATTGTTGAAGATGACGGAAACAACCAAGTGATTAAGATGGTATATTGGCTTTCACGGCCCGTGAATTAAAACTCAGTAATTTTTATAGGTTTGTGCCGTGTCTTGTGTGGGGTTTCACCTAGGATACCAAGCTGGCTGTCTGTTGGTTTGTTTGTAATTAAGGCCTAAACTCGAGTATCCATAATAAACAATCCGATAGTAGTCCACGTCTTCTGAAAGAGGTTGAAAGCCACTCCTATGACCTTCACTGTCATCCGTGCTATTGGTGTTGACGTTACTAACACACTCTCTGTCACTGTCGCTATCGTCCCCCAGACTAATGATTATGCGGTCTGATAGCCTACTTCATCCATTATGTGATCGCTATCAATGTACTTCTTCTCAATGTCTATTACGTAAGTTAGGCCCCTTAAAACAACAATTATCATCATCATCATCTCTATTACGTAACTACACCGACTCGGCCATTCTTCTGCTCCAGTTGACGCAATTATTTGCATAAGTAATGTTCTTGCGTCATCAAGTTTGAATGTAACATTCTTTTCTACTGTATAATTTTTAGCACGACCCCAAATCATTTCGATAGGGTTTCAAGTTAGGGTGGTACGGTAGTAGACGCAATATCGTGTGTCCATAGTTAGCAAGTAGTCTGTCGATTTCATATGTCATATAACGTGGTTTATGGGATCTAATCAAAGCATACAGTTGAGGTTTTATCATCTCTGTAGAAAATGGAATACCCCTATCAGTCAACCAATCCTGCGTAACTGTTTTTCGGGAAGATTATGTGAGTGCGCGTTCACATTGGACATTAAGGTACGAGGCATTGTCCATCAAGACTACAGAGTTGAGTGGCAAATTAAGAATTAATTTATCTGTCAGATATTTTTCGTAATTTCTATAGTCTATCTCATCCCTGCTGTTTGGTTGGATTTGAAAACCTACAAAGAATTTGGAATGAAACCTGGATCTGAACCGGCATGTACCACAATTAATATTTGCCCTTTCGAGATAAGTGACTTTAGTCCTTGAAGAGAACCGTCACTCCTAGTGATGTGGGCAGGGCAAATGCCCAGTCGGCAGAACATCTATAAATGGGCATTTGCCCAAAGCAGTTTCAATCGCCCAAAATGTGGGCATTAAAAAAACTTTTTTTAAACTTTTTACTGCTTGTGATTGTTACTAGAGCTTCTAAAACATAATAAAGACCATTAATCAAAGGTACATTTCATGGATAAACTAGCAATGCCTGAGTATTGCTAATAATAATTTAATTATCCTGTGTCAATGTTGTCAATAACATCTAAATGGGAATTATGTATATCTGGTTTCAATAAAACATTGTATTACTGAGTTAGGCCTGCAGGCCTACTCATTTATATTTAGGACAATTAGGTAGGAGTTTGATTATGGTGTGAATAGTGGCTTTGGGAGGGGGGTGGATGGGCTAGGCCCTGGTCTGCCATTGTGCTATGATCTTGGAGTGGGGGTAGGGTGGTTGTGGCCTATTGGCGAGGCATTCTACCACCAGCAACCCAGCCCAGTTAGTTGTGAAGTAGAGCTGTCTGTTGAGTGGTTGAGTCAGAGATAACCTCTCTTTTTTCTTAGGCTATTTATATTTTTAAGTGTTAGATTAAATCATTACAAAATGCTTAGGAGCTCTTTAAATTTGAAAGGGAAAGGAGTATCTTGTAAATATTGTAATAAGGACTATTAACAGTCACATTGAAACAAAATGGAAAACCACATAAAAAAGTTGGTATATTGGCTTTCACGGCCGGTGAATTAAAACGCAGCAATTCTTCTAGGTTTGTGCCGTGTCTTGTGTGGGGTTTCGCCTAGGACACTAAGCTGGCTCATCGGCGGGCTCTTGGTGTCCCCGCCCGGACCCCTACAGGAGTAACGAACTACGCACTCCCTCCCTTTATATAGAGTGCAACTGCACTCCTTGACTGCGAGAACAAAAAGTTCAAGCAACCTGAATCTCCCTATGAAGGCTTCCAAAAAGTTGGTGTATTGGCTTTCACGGCCAGTGAATTAAAGGGAGGTAGCGCGAAATCCCTATTTATTGGCCACTTTTTTTTATACGTGCTGGTGGACCCTTTTCTCCCGCGGACCACTCCCGAGGCACTCGCGGACCACCGGTTAAGAACCACTGCTCTAGAGATAAAATGTTCATCTCCTGTATCTGGGTCACATTATCTTATTATTATTCATTTATTATTTATCGTATTCATTTAATCGAATAGCACTATTACAGAGCACGTAAAATCAATACTTCAAATCTTACCACATGTCTTTCTTCTCTCTGCCCACATTCGCTTCATCCTCTCTGATCTCTGCTTTCGGAGCTGTTCAATGTTCCGTGGCTGCTTTCGTTGTCTTTCTTGTTCCTCTCTGAAGATCACTTTTTGAATTTTGTCCCGAAATACATTCCTATTATTTGTATCTGTAATGTGAATATCGGCTTCCTTAAGATCCTTTAATGTCTGTGTAAACCACGCTGGTTTAACTTTAAGTTTTAAGATTTTATTAAAAATTTGTTTTGTTAGCCTGTCATTATTAATTCTATTTAAATGCCCAAAAAATGACATCCGTCGTTTGCTCATGGTGTGAATTATGTTCTCCACATGGGTGTATATTTCCTTGTTAGGTCGTGGTCTGTTATAGTCTGTTTCTGTTTTCCTTGGGCCAAGGATGAATCGAACCAATCTTCTTTCCATGTTTATGTCACCTTTCTGCATTAACTTTAATGTTTCAGCTCCAAAGAGTGCTTCAGATCTTACCACAGAATTGTAATGTTCACATTATCTGTTACATAATAGAAAATTATTCGGATTTTGTTTACTCGCTCTATCGTATTTTCTGCTCTCGCAACGTAAATAGCTCAGCTCTCAACAGAAAATTGTTGTGTGTTGGTAACTTCTCATCCCATCACCTAGGGAGTGTAACTCCTAACGCATGCGCATTGGCAATGTACGGACTTAGTCTAAATCCTGCCGTCGGTTCTGAAGGTTCCAATGAGGTGAGTATAGGGGGGTATGACTGCACTAAAGTCAGCAGTTATGCCAGTTATTATCCCCGTACATGTGAAATTGACACTGCAACCATTATAACAGCTTAGGCTTTCACGGCCGGCGTCATAATTAGTTGCAAGTTGTTCGAGCTTGTAGGACGTGGTCCAGACAGGATATCTCCCGATGTTTCACCGGAAACTGCGTCCGGCATTATCAAGGGTACCGCTCCTTTCCTTGGTCAGCAGTATAATCGACTGTTCTCGAAAGAGAATCAAAATGAATAATGTCCGTTGAGCCATTATAAATAACACAAAAAGTGATAAAAATTTCCTGCTTAACTCAACAAATTGCTAGCGTTTCGCCCCAGTGTGCCAATTGGGGTCATCAGTTGATAAAGGCACACCTACCAAGATGCGTAGCAGGCACACACTGAGAAGGCTATGCAAGACGCTTTGCTACATATGCAGCCACGTCAAGAGCATGCCAGTGGCTTAGCGATAAAAATTCTTCGGGTAGAATAAGGTATGGTACATTACGTGTTTTTTGTTATTTTCAGAACCGAGGAACTTTTTCTGTGTATGCCTCTGGAATGATTTTCTGCCTCATTTCTCTGGACAGTTGAAGGTTCGGAAATATGAGATATATTCTGCAGAGCTGTACGTAAATCAACATCCTTACTTTGCAAAGCCTCGGGCAGGTTGTAAGTTATAGGCAACAATTTTCATAATACGAAAGTAGCTACAATAAACTACTAACTTGTACAAGTAACGGGCCCGCATTGCTTATGGGCCCCTATGCATTTGCCCTCCCCCTTCTTGATGGCGAGGCAGATGACCTCGTATTTCCGCCCCTTAAAACAACAATAACTAACTTACTTCTTGGTGGCCCTGTGCCTTGGTAAGTAGCGGCTAAGCTGCTGTGTCATCGTTGGTACCTGAATGTGAATCCGGTGAAACTCTAGTTAGTTATTGAGGTTGCAAGGGGTGGAACTACGATTTTTTTTTTTTTTTTTTTGCGTGTGACTACCTGAGAGGCAGAGTGCAGATCTTTCTAGTCGACGCCCGTGGGCGACCTGCACGCCAGCATGAGACATGGTATGATGAAGATGAATGAAACAGGGCAAGGATGTGGAAGGAAGCGGCCGTGGCTGCCAGAATTCTGTCCCAACATTTGCCTGGTATGAAAATGGAAAACCATTTCAAGGACAGCCACCGGTGGGGCTTGAACACACGCGCCAACCGAGTCAGCAGAGAGCTTGGCCCCGTGACCAAACGCTGCGCTTTAGCCAGCGTAACCACTGCTGTCTGTTTCACTACGAGGTCATCTGCCCCTAAAACTGTATAAGGGGTTTTGAAGCCAACTCTAGCTGGGCTCTAGTGGTTCCAACAAGCAGCGTTCAAAGCGCTAGGAGTCATTTCAGGCCACCAATTATTTATGTTTGTAACCAATCGATGGTGGGATGCTCTTCGATTTTAATGAAACCTGCAGTGTATCCATCAAGGGCATATATACAATTTCTTTCGGGAGGGGGGGGGGGGCTGGCTATCCTGGAAAATTGTGAGTATTTTCAGGGGATTGTCACCGCAAAATACCCAGAAATATCAACCAGTATCTTAGAGCATATAACTTTGTGTAATTATTTTAGAAAAGATTCAATGTTTATATAGCCTACAATACAGGCAACCAATAAAAGTTGTAAAATACAACACACAAATAAAATGTTATACTTAATGAATTTTCTATTATGATCTATGGAGTGTGAATGGCAAATATCTAAATATTTGTCAATTTACTAAGCAGAAAGGTAAACTTTTTTTTTTACAAGTCGATAATTTATTTCTCAAAAGTACCGTACTGTCGAATTCACAGTTTTACCTCACAAGGCTCAGTGTACCCTGTTCCAGCCTTTCAGACTAGAATTAACATTTCTTGGCAGAGAGCCGGGAATCTAATTCGGACTTCCAGGCAGCAGCCAAGAATGCTAGCCACTACACCACGAGTTAGTCTAATTTCAATCTTAATATTGTTTATAACTTAGCAATAATTTAAGATTAGGGTACAACGAAATTTACAATTATTTTATGGTCTTACCAAAGCAACACTTTCTTAATTTTTATCAGCTTATTCCGGGGGGGGGGGGGTTCGGGAGCCCCCTCAGCACCCCCTTATATATTCCCCTGGTATCCATCTAATTCAACATGTATTCCTATTTTGTAAGTAATATGACCGTTTCTGATCATGGGAATGCAAGGAGAACGTCTTGTTTTCTTTCTATTATTTGAGAAAAGCCGGACTGACAGTGGTGGCTATGCTCGCTAAAGCGCAGCGTTAGGTCATGGGGCCAAGCTCACTGCTGACTTCGGTAGATGCGTGGGTTCGAGCCCCATCGAATGCCGTCCTTGAAATCTATTTCCATTTTCAACTCCAGGCAAATTCTTGGACGGCACCTTCTGACAGGCCACGGCCGCTTCCTTCCACATCCTTGCCCAGTTTCATTCACCATCATTCTTTTCATCTTTCATTAACTCCTCTCATGAGGTTGGTGTCAGGAAGGGCATCCGGCCGTAAAACCATCGCCACCAATACATCCATCGCATCTCATCCCCGACCCCGTTGGAAAAACGGGAATAATAAGGGGGTAGATACATACATTTGAGAAACGCCAGATGCGTGATGATGGATACTCTCTGATTCAGGTCTATCGATAGTATCGATACAAGCGAATTCTATCGATTCTGTACGTATTGTAATTAAATGTTTGACCGTTTATTTACATTCGTTCGGAATGTTTATTTCTATTCTTTGATCTCTAGTGTTAATGCAGTGCATTATTGTTCCATGATGCAGTGGCACTCATCCGTAGAATTTGTTAAAACGTAATCTTCACGTTCATGACTGGTGACTACTGTAGAGTGCAGTAGAGTGTGCTGATTGAAATTTGCGTAATGTATGCGTTGCCCTTTTAACCAGCAAGGTTATTATACGTGCGAACCGTGAATAGTGACGATTTCTGGTTCTAATTATGATTCAAAGCAGTGACAACTATTTGGAGTGTTATTTGACATTGTTAAACTAGTAGGTTATGTGGCCTTGACAAGCGAAGTAACGTACCTAGGCAATAAATATTTGGATTTTCTGGCAACTAGTTTCCACGAAACTCTTACAAGTGACCAAGGATATACATGTTGATGTGATATCGTAGTCTTTATTACACATATACTTTTCAGCAGGGGCGGCGCGAGATATAAGCAAACTACGCGGCCGCGGCGCCGTGAGACGGGGGGCGCCGCGGCGCGCCGAAATATCAAGTTAGGGGCGCCCGGCGCTATTTTGTAATGTTGTAAACATTACGAATTCTAATTTTTACAACATTAACAAACTGTAATGTTTACATTATGAACAATGTAACCAGATAACATAACCATTCTGTTTATGTTTCGTCTTTTCAGTCTTACTTTACTATTTCACTAACAAACAAAACGAAATAATATTTGAAAAATTCAGCATAACCATTTTAGAGAGTCGCCGCTTTATGGGTGATGCTACTTATGAAAAAACTTAGAACTATTACGGAGTGCCTGGAGCCGTATGACCGTTCGCCATTCACGAAAGGGAGAACATCCCTTCCACTAATGACTTCGACTCGTCCGCGTGACTGATACGTCTCTTGTCTTTATCCGCTCAGTGACTCAGTATTGCCAGCTGTCTGACAGCCTTCACTCATCGTTGTAGTTTGTAGTGTGTTGATGTGTTGACGTAAGCTGCACTGTGTTACAAGCCCGACGTTTGTTTTAGATGATTGCCCTTGACCTTGAAGCCTGCGGGTGAGCCTACACACATTCACTCTCTCACCCTATCGCTTCACATTTTGTTACCACCGATCTGATATAATGGAATTCCAGACTTGAGCAGACAGTACAGTCCACGTCGACGTATTGTGTGACGCGGATGTACACGTTACGTAGTTACGAATAGAACGCCATTATATTTGCCAATTACTGTACTTCAGCAATAGTGTGAAACAGGTTAGTCAATCATCGGACCGCTTGGGGCAGCTGATAACAACACAGGTTCTGTAGTAACTCGCCTCCAAGCTTCCTTTAAGATTTTTCATTCGTCTAAAACAAACGTCCGGGCTGTATTGCCCCTTCTTATATGAGGAGATGATTTTTTTAGACACACGAAATGCCCAGTAATAAAAAGCCATCCGGTGCATTTTACAGTAAAAGAAAGTTGCAGCATTCGAAAGAAGATGAGAATCAATCTAAAGCGCTGAAAAGGTCTTTTGCGCCTTTGGCTTCAAGGTCAAGTGCAAAAATTATCGACGAAACAAGTAAGTTAACTGAATCCGTTCATAACGATGAGGATGACGTCAAGTTACCAATAGCAGAGCTGCCTGGACCATCAATGAGTGAAGAATCCCTCAAAATGTAAGTGTAACTGTAAATAATTTTGAGTTATATTTTTCTGCTAATGACTCTAAATGCCTAAATTAATTTAATCTAAATTGATGAGCATTTGTATAAACAATTTACCCTTATAATGTAAATTATAATAATATTATTGATTTAATAGCACTACTTTACTGAACACTGTCGTAATTTATTTAAAGTATTATAACACTAATCCTTAAGTAGTATTAATTTATACTTAAGTTGTATATTTAGAAAATAAATTTAGGAATTGAGGGTAGCTTTAGAAGATATATTGGTGCTTAAGTATACTTAGCCAACAGCTATTTTTATTGCAGGATGAGGATCTGACACTGACTACAGGAACACCATTGGCACTACCAATTGGCCATGACATAACCGGGACCGAAGTTGTTGACGAGGTTTCATCAGACCTGGCGTCTACAAGTCAACAAGCCATTGAAACTGAAGCTGTAAGTTTATGTTGATACAATACAGTGGGTTATTTATTAGGTATTTCGTTAAGAATTACAATTTACAATGGTGTAAATTGAATCTTAGTTAACGTTGTACAGGTTTTGTTAAAATATAACTAGGCCTAGTAGTCCATAGTCAGTTTAGCCTCTGTTAGGTTGAGCGAGGAAAGAAGGCAGGGAAGGAAAAGGGGCACCTTATATTTTTTTTGTATTAAGGGAAGATTGTACCTTTTCCGATTCAATGTTTTTTAATGAAGATTTCTTCAAAGTTTAAGTACATATCAAATAAAACCACTGAACCTACTATTCCAAAATTGTATATACTTATTAACTTACTACATCCATATCTTCCTCATAAACGAAAATTGTTATAAAAGTTTATACATACTACTTACTTTTAACAGTTTGAAAATGTTCAATTTCTTTCTTACCATGTTTTAGAAATAAAAATATTTTTTGAAAATATTAATATTTATTAATATTAATAAAATTTCGGTTTAATGTACTCATCAAGTACCCAAAATTATGAATGCAATGTTTAAGGTCTCTATGTATTACTGCTTTTAAACGATGTATAGCTAAAAGATAAAAGTTTTAAGGTCGGTGGTTTATTTGCAGAAACTGAGCGCGGAAACGGCATCAGTTTTTTCAAATGACTGTGGAGAATGGCCACCTAAAATAAACGAATGATGTACGAAAAATTCTTGTTGAGCGAGGACCAAAGCAGGTCACAGACCAAGAATTTCCTGTGTACCTTAAGGGTACCGGTAGGCGATTTTCCTCAAAACATTACACAAGGAAGATTTGCAACGGAGAGCAAGTCCGCAGGATTTGGTTAATATATTCCATATTGAAAAACGCAGTTTTTGTTTTGCTTGCAAACTTTTTGGAAATGATAATTCTCTTCTTGCTGGTGACCAAGGGTATTCTGACTGGCAAAACTTGAGCAAAACTTTGACTGGTCATGAGAAATCCCCTATTCATATCCAAAACTGCAAATGTTGGCGCGAACTCTCTTTACGTTTACGTTTATAAAAAAAACATTGGCGAGGAAAATGAAAGACTCCTTCCTACTGAAACTAAACATTGGAATCAAGTTCTAAAACTCCTACTATGTATTGTACAATTTTTGGGAACTCAAGGATTGGCCTTTAGAGTGAAAAAAAGGCACCCTATTTGAACGTAATAATGGAAATTTCTTAAAGCTGGTAAAACACATAGCTAAATTTGATGATTTTATGGCTGAACATGTGAGAAGAATAAGTTCAAAAGAAACACACGTTCACTACTTGAGCAAGAGTATCCAAAATGAGTTTGTTAGTGTCTTGTCGGCCAAGATTCAAGCTAACATTTTACAACAGATACAGCAAGCAACGTACTATTCTATTATGTTAGACTGTACTCCAGACATTAGCCACACCGAGCAAATGACTCTTGTTGAAAGATTTGTAAAAATTTTAGCAAATTGATATTTCAATTAAGGAACATTTTTTGGGCTTTGTTCCCATTACAGATTCTTCAAGTGAAGGCCTCACAGAGGTATTGCTCAAACAGATAGAAGCACGAGGCATTCCTTTAAAAGCCACGAGAGGCCAGGGATACGACAATGGTTCCGCAATGAAGGGAAAACATGTTGGAGTCCGGAAGAGAATCTTTGATTTAAATCCTAGAGCTTTTTATGTACCGTGTGGGAACCACTCCGTCGTGGAACATTTCTGTGGACTGTTTCAGCACAATACAAGAATTTTTTTTTTCAGTTCTACTCAAAGATAGAATAATTTGCTGAAACATGTCTGAAGTCTGACAGTAAAACCACTCTGCAATACTAGATGGGAAAATACAATTGAGGCATTGTTGCCTTTGAGACACCACATTGAAGAAACTTGATGCATTTGGTAGGAACACTGCCGTAGGACTTTAAAAAAAGGTGCCAAACTTCAAGTTTCTATGCTGCTTAGTGACATGGCATGAGATCCTGTATAAAACCAATATGGTTAGTAAACTGTTGCAAAAAGTCACAAATGACCTACAAAGTTCAATGGATCTCATTGAAAGTGTAAAATCATTTCTGGAATTGATGAGATCAGATCAAGGACTAAACAGCGTCATTACAGATGCAAAAGAACTTGCAGAAAAAATCGATGTTGATGCTAACTTTGAAAAAAAAACTACTTCGGCCAAGGAAAGCAAAAAACAATTCTCCTATGAGTGTGAAGATGAAGCTGTACGTTCTGGAAAAAATGCATTTAAAGTAAATTTCTTCTTTGTCGTACTTGACACAGCAATGGCCTCATTACGGGAGAGATTTCAGCTAATGGAACACCATAGTGAAAGTTTCAAATTTATTTAGGAATATTGCTAGCTTCGAGAAGAATTTGAACGAACAAGAGTTGAAGAAAGCCTGTAAGAACCTTCAAACCGTTTTGAGTGATGGAGGAGACTGTGATGTGAATGGAGTTGATCTGTTCAAAGAACTGCAAATTATTTCACCATTGACCTACAATCACCCAGAAGTCACCCAGCTGGAGCCTTGTATTTTATAACCAAACGTGGTTATGTGGACATTTTTCCAAATGTTTTTGTTGCATTGAGGATTCTGCTAACGCTTCTGGTATCAGTGGACAGCGGAGAAAGAAGTTTTTCGAAGTTAAAACTTATAAAAACATACTTGCGATCAACTTTAAACCAAGAGCACGTGAGTAAACTAGCTACTTTGGCCAATGAAGATGATTTGTTAAATTAAATGGAAACAGATTTGCTTCTGAACGAGTTTTCTAAAGTGAAAGCCAGGTTTCAACAGTGTGAAAAAAAATCAACAATAATTGTCATTCTATGTAATAATAATGACCTGTAAATAAATGTTTGGTTTTAAGTTATTTTTTGTGTATCCCTTTGCCTTTTACCTTTTGGCCTTATAACACGTTTAGTAAAAATAATAAAGGTACTCTGATAATTATAGGGGTGGGGTGGGGGGTGGGGTGGGGGGTGGGGTGCCATAATGTTCTTTGCTTACACTACAAAAAAACTAGGGCCGGCACTGCTTTACAGTGGTAGGTTTACAATTCAGTGCTTTGTAATAAATACATTTGTGTTTTCACTTAACATGCAACTGTCCAAATTATGGAATATCAAAGACTAATGTTGTGGAGATATTCGGCTTGTTATTTCTTTATGTTCGCCACATTATGAATTAGTAAAGCAGAACATAAACTTAGACGAACTTGTTGGTGAGTGCCGAATTTTTAGATATTAAATAAAGCTCTTTCACAGCAATTTGCTCCTTTATTTATTTCTACTATGTTTCCCTAGACTGTACCTTCTGATCCAAGATTAATTCTGACATCTTGAGCTGTAGTCTAACATAAATTGGGTGCTTGTGACTATACTCGGATTTACAAAAGGTGACGGCTGGCATCCGCTTGCCGGGTGAAGTGAGGAGTGGAGACGAGAGAGGTAATGGTCTCCATAGCAACAGCGAGCAGTGTTTCAATGTATGCAGACGCATAATGAAGAACACTTGGTTTGAGGCACTGTTCTACTTTGCCTTGACTCGTTGCTGTCATTAGACCGACAGGCTGGGGGTCTAATTTCCCCAGGATTTGTCTCTTTCTGCAAGCCTCTTGGAATGTTATGAGTCATGATTTTTTCTCCCTCATGAGTGTTGGTTGTTTCTGAAAAGTGATAGATCCAAGCTAATGCAGCTAGATGAAGTTGGTAGAGTCAGAAAAACATTGAAACAAAAGGTCTACCTATGAAAGTTTGATGCTTTTCAGTCGGTCAACAGGAGTTTTTCCCAAAAGAGCTGGGTTATTCCCTAACATTTATGTTGATAGCTTCCAGATTATCTACAGTTTCTAAAATAACAAGTATATCTGAATAGGCCTTGCTTATAATCAGGCCATTCAACAGTACGCATGCGACTTTCTGGAAATAACCTACTCACCATTCACACATCCTCATCCAAATCCTAATTTCACTTTGTGAAGTTATGTTTTGAAACCATGGTTTGTTGTATGAGCATTTTATTCATACCCGTATTAACTTAGTGATGATACCATAATAAAAATAATTATAATATTTCAATGATATTGAATATTGCAGCGTGAAGGGTAGCCAATATCAAACATCAAGAGCCATTTTTTAAGAAGCCATGTGATGTTCCTCAAAATTATCATTAGTTAACTTTGTTGTTATTGCATGGACAAGGTAGGGAGAAAACAATACGAATTAAAAAGGGATAAAGTCACTGCCCTTATTAATATCCAATGCATTTTTATGAAGCCGAATCTCAATGTGTAGGATTGAACCGATGTTTTGCCCCGTAAAACTCCAATAACTAACCAACACAATAACTCATATATTTTTCCAATAGTACTTGGAGCTTGTTGCCCGTCTTAATCCATGTGTTTTTAAAATATTATTTTACATTACAATAGCCTAATGAGTTATTGTGACTGCTTTGAATTAATAATGCCATAACAGCAAAATATGGCCTACGGTATGTTGTGGTGTACTTTTCTCAACCTGTATGGCATGCTATTCCCCCCTCGATTGCTGATGGTGTAACATTTGCACTGGTAAGTTATCTGACAAAATTTATCAGGTGCAATTTTCAATGTTACTTCATTTGAAGTACAGTAGGCGTATGTGGATATCAATATCCTGACGACTACATTTTTACAATAGCCTAATGAGGTATTGTGCCATTAAATGCAACATTCTTATCAGCTGATATCACAGAGAGAAAAAAATATCACTATTATTAATATACTGGAAGAGTATAATTACTAAATCATGACCGTAGGCCGAAGAAGGAAGGGGAGAGAAAGGAAGGAATGAAAAGTAGTGGGTGGGATGGAAAAGGGGTGAGGGAGGGTGGGTCGTGGATGGATTGCGCTCGGAAGTGCATTGCCGCACCATCCCACGCTATCTGTTGGAATTACATGCGCCGAGCAATAGGTTGGCGTCAAGATTTAACATTTGAGATGCATCTCTTATTATATCCTCTTTGATGTGAACCCTACACTGATGCAGAACCAATTCTAAGTAGAATGTTTCCCAGATGTGAAATGCAAGTGGTAGGTCACCAGCATCTTCAGTTTTGTAAGAGTAACACATACCGAATTTTAAAAATTACCCTAGAAAATCTTGTTGTTTGGGTCTTCATTCTTTTGACTGGTGTGGTGCAGCCCTCCATGCCTCCCTATCCAGAGCTAATTGTTTCATATCTACATTGCTACCACACCCTACATCCAAGGCAATCTGTTAAACATATTCTAACCTTGGTCTACCCCTACAGTTCTTGTCCTTGAGCCTTCTTTCCATAACTAAGCTTGCTATTCGTGGGTGTCTTAGTATGTGTCCTACCAACCTATCTCTTCTCTTCATTAGTAGTCGCCAGTAACATCTCTCCTTTCCCACTCGTCTTAATACCTCTTCGTTTGTAACCCTTTCCACCCATATCTGATCTTCATCAATCTCATGTAACACCACATTTCAAACGCTTCAATTCTCCTGCACCAAAAATGACTTCCTAGTACCTAAATCTATATTCTATTACAACAGATTCCTTTTTTATAGAAATGCTTTCTTTGCCTGAGTTATATCCTCGTATTAAAAAAACCATACTACATATTGCAACACAATTATGAAAGGGAAATCCTCACTTAATTCATGCTTGCCGTGTACCATTGTATCAAATATAATTAAACAGTACCGGTGCAAGTTGCTTATTTCATGGCACGAAGCCAGAAGAGATGACATTACCATATATGGCATCAAGCAGTTATTTGAACAGAGTTTTATCATAGGCCCATAGGAGTATGGCTTTGCTATAGCCTACATCTATCACTGTGGCTGTTGTCTCAAAATTCAACACCCTTTTCAGCTTATACAGTGTGAGTTTTTTGTTGGAGCGGGGCTTCCACCAGCCAATCCAGGTCGCGCCACTGCTTGCGTGAAGTGACAGTCATTAATAGTTAATTAATCAGCAATTCATTATTAAAGAACTTACCTTTTCACTGGTGTTGGAAATATTTTCCATTATACCTATTAAGAAACCTGCCGGTGGTAAGTTCAATGCATGAACTACAATTTGTCAGTGGTGTGACGCAATCTGTTTTCCCAGATACAGCAATACAGTCTGCATGTATATCAATGAATCATTGTAGCACCAGTTTTCTGTTTGATCTGGTGGGTGTTTCAATTTTGTGTTATGTGAATAGTTTTAAGACATTCATGTGCTTAACGGAGAGTAGTTTATTAGCACAGTAAGTACCAGAAACAGTAAAGCACGCAATCTCCTAGTGTCAATAACACTTTATGTGGGGCATACAAATCTCTTGCCTCACACTATTCCGGATGTAGATATACCGATAGACAGATGTAACCGGTTGGCAGTGCACTCACTTCTAAACAGCAAAGACCCATCAGACTTGCTATATTAACAAACAGCTATTCTAGTGTGTAAATAAATTGGCATCGACACATAACTCTCCTTCTCCACCCGTAAATTGTTCTCCCTGGTGGAGACCAGGGTACGGGGATTACATCTGTACATTTTGTCTCTAATTTACCGTTGAATACTGGATTCTGTCTTTGTGTCTGCAGCGGCCCATGTCATCTTGGGTAGCGGAAGGCATACGCGCTCTTGGCTATCTTGGCCCCGCTGCTAAAGAAAGCTCACCCTGTATAAAACTATGTGAATGATACAATGTTTTTAATTCCAGAGATATGCGAGTACCCAGCACATATATCTCAGTGGTGAGATATTTACACATGCTGACAACCACAATATCCTTAGGTCTTAGAAATACCTACAACCAAAGGAAATATAAAAAATCATAAATTGATATATCTGTGTGCTTAACGACCTCTACATATCAGTATGTATTAGTTTGGGATTACCAAGGCAGAAGAACATCAACTTGCTGTCGTGGAAAAGAATGCTTCGCTGGACATCTGGTGTGATTACGTTTGATCATGTCATAAATGGTACATAGCAGTGGTAGCTGGCAGATAATTGTTCTTGGTGTTGCACTATTTACACTAAGAAGAGATGGGGTTGTCTTTGTCTGCCCCTTTCCCCCTCTTTGTTGCAATCAGTGAGCAACGAATCAGCAATCAGCTGAGTAAACTTACCTGGTCTAGCGTCTCTGCCATGCCCTCCACTATTGAGATCTAGTCGGTGCCCGGGCCTGGCAACGACCACACCACATTTCGCGGCACGGTTCTACAAGTTTTTCTGAATTATTAAGTAACAAAACTATGAATTTCTATGCATGTAAGAGGTGCATAGTTTTATTTATTGCTAAAAGATTATTTATATAAAATCTGGCCGTTGTGCAACACTACAACCTAATTACCGGCCACCACTGGTAAATGGTAATATGGAGTCACACCAATCATAGAGAAGATGCAAGATAACAGACTCTGCTGGTATGGACATGTGCTACTAGCAAACGCATCACCTGTCACAGCGAGAGCTTGACCCCTTGCAAAATGACCTAAAGATCTCCCTGAGATCAGGCACATGTACTACTAGCAAACACATCTGTCATAGCGAGAGCTTGACACCTTGCAAATCGTTGGATCTCCCCGTGATCACACACATGAATGTGCCAAATAGAGACAAGAGCCACAAAAGTGAACCCCTGAATGTTTAAGGACAAGTGCTAAAATAATATTTTGAGTTAGTTTTCTTTTTGCAAAACTAATTCATTTACCAGAGTATTTCTTTTTTATGGTTGACTGATTGTTGTCTTTCAACATGAGAAATCTCTTTTACAGCCAAGAACCTATGCCATCATTTTAATCAGAAATTCAATGTCCTTCTTCTTCTTCATCTTCGCGAATGGGTCACTTAAGGACAAGATGTTCAGTAAAAAACATATAGCCTACTTTCTCCTAAATGCATGGGTATTGTTATAACTCTTTGTCCTTTTCAAGGAGTATAATTGAATGTTGGTTGTAGTAGCTTGTTGAAATACAACGTGCTATAGGGATATTAAACATGAATATGAGGTGCCCTTTGCTAGTGCTACCTCTGTAAAAAAATTCATTCTATTCGGTTTCACCGTGTTTGAATTGATCTGGGGAATGGATTTGCACACATACATGGCCGTTATTTGCAAACTATTGGGCTGATGACCTTGTAGACAGTCATAAGATGCTTTCCACAAAAAGGCATGTTGTTTCAAAATCCGGAAGAGATCAAATTATTCGGATGGTTGAAATTTGATTTAAGCTTTTAACATTTGGGTGGCCGTCATTCCGTTTCCGTCAAGATGGCGGCGATATAAAACATGACACTGAGGTGCCTTTTGCTAGTGCTACCTCTGTACCAAATTTCGTTCAATTCTGTTTCACCGTGTTTGAATTGATAGGGGGAATCGATTTGCACACATACTTGGCCACCATCTGCAAACTATTGGGCTGATGATCTAGCAGTTTGGTCAGAATATGCTTCCCACATAAAGATTTGTTATTGCAAAATTTGGTAGAGACTAGATTATTAGGTTGGTCGTAATTACATTTTAGCCTTTAACATTTGGGTGGCTGCGATTACGTTTCCGTCAAGATGGCGGTGATATAAAACATGACACTGAGGTGGCCTTTTCTAGTGCTACCTCTGTACCAAATTCCATTCCATTCGGTTTCACCGTGTTCGAATTAATAGGGGGAATCGATTTTCACACAAAGATGGCCGCCATCCGCAAAATACTAGGCTAATGGCCTATTAGTTTAGTCAAAGGATGCTCCCTCCATAATGGTATGTTGATGCAAAATTTGGTAGAGATCGGATGATTAGGTTAATCGTAATTTGATTTAAGCTTTGAATATTTGTGTGGCCGTCATTACGTTTCCGTCAAGATTACGGCAATATAAAACATGACACTGAGGTGCCCTTTGCTAGTGCTACCTCAGTACCAAATTCCATTCCATTCGGTTTCACCGTGTTCGAATTAATAGGGGTAATCGATTTTGACACAAAGATGGCCGCCATCCGCAAACTATTAGGCTAATGACCTATTAGATTTGTCAAAGGATGCTTCCTCCATAAAGGTATGTTGTTGCAAAATTTGGTAGAGATCGGATGATTAGCTTAGTCGTAATTTGATTTAAGCTTTGAACATTTGGGTGGCCGCCATTACGTTTTCGTCAAGATGGCGGCAATATAAAACATGACACTGAGGTGTCCTTTGCTAGTGCTATCTCTGTACCAAATTTCATTCCATTCGGTTTCACCGTGTTCGAATTAATAGGAGTAATCGATTTTGACACAAAGATGGCCGCCATCCGCAAACTATTAGGCTAATGACCTATTAGATTTGTCAAACGATGCTCCCTCCATAAAGGTATCTTGTTATAAAATTTGATAGAGATCGGATGATTAGGTTAATCGTAATTTGATTTAAGCTTTGAATATTTGTGTGGCCGCCATTACGTTTCCGTCAAGATGGCGGCGATATAAAACATGACACTGAGGTGCCCTTTGCTAGTGCTACCTCTGTACCAAATTCCATTCCATTCGGTTTCACCGTGTTCGAATTAATAGGGGTAATCGATTTTGACACAAAGATGGCCGCCATCCGCAAACTATTAGGCTAATGACCTATTATATTTGTCAAAGGATGCTCCCTCCATAAAGGTATGTTGTTATAAAATTTGGTAGAAATCGGATGATTAGGTTAATCGTAATTTGATTTAAGCTTTGAATATTTGTGTGGCCGCCATTACGTTTCCGTCAAGATGGCGGCGATATAAAACATGACACTGAGGTGCCCTTTGCTAGTGCTACCTCTGTACCAAATTCCATTCCATTCGGTTTCACCGTGTTCGAATTAATAGGGGGAATCGATTTTCACACAAAGATGGCCGCCATCCGCAAAATAATAGGCTATTGACCTATTAGTTTAGTCAAAGGGTGCTCCCTCCATAATGGTATGTTGATGCAAAATTTGGTAGAGATCGGATGATTAGGTTAATCGTAATTTGATTTAAGCTTTGAATATTTGTGTGGCCGCCATTACGTTTCCGTCAAGACGGCAGCGATATAAAACATGGCACTGAGGTGGCCTTTGCCAGTGCTACCTCTGTACCAAATTCCATTCCATTCGGTTTCACCATGTTCGAATTAATAGGGGAAATCGATTTTGACACAAAGATGGCCGCCATCCGCAAACTATTAGGCTAATGACCTATTAGATTTGTCAAAGGATGCTTCCTCCATAAAGGTATGTTGTTGCAAAACTTGGTAGAGATCGGAGGATTAGCTTAGTCGTAATTTGATTTAAGCTTGGAACATTTGGGTGGCCGCCATTACGTTTCCGTCAAGATGGCGGCGATATAAAACATGACACTGGGGTGCCCTTTGCTAGTGCTACCTCTGTACCAAATTTCATTCCATTCGGTTTCACCGTGTTCGAATTAATAGGCGTAATCGATTTTGACACAAAGATGGCCGCCATCCGCAAACTATTAGGCTAATGACCTATTAGACTTGTCAAAGGATGCTCCCTCCACAAAGGTATGTTGTTATAAAATTTGGCAGAGATCGGATGATTAGGTTAATCGTAATTTGATTTAAGCTTTGAATATTTGTGTGGCCGCCATTACGTTTCCGTCAAGATGGCGGTGATATAAAACATGACACTGAGGTGCTCTTTGCTAGTGCTACCTCTGTACCAAATTCCATTCCATTCGGTTTCACCGTGTTCGAATTAATAGGGGTAATCGATTTTGACACAAAGATGGCCGCCATCCGCAAACTATTAGGCTAATGACCTATTAGATTTGTCAAAGGATGCTTTCTTCATAAAGGTATGTTGTTGCAAAATTTGGTAGAGATCGGATGATTAGGTTAGTCGTAATTTTATTTAAGCTTTGAACATTTGGGTGGCCGCCATTACGTTTCCGTCAAGATGGCGGCGATATAAAACATAACACTGGGGTGCCCTTTGCTAGTGCTACCTCTGTACTAAATTTCATTCCATTCGGTTTCACCGTGTTCGAATTAATAGAGGTAATCAATTTTGACACAAAGATGGCCGCCATCCGCAAACTATTAAGCTAATGACCTATTAGATGTGTCAAAGGATGCTCCCCCCATAAAGGTATGCTGTTGCAAAATTTGGTAGAGATCGGATGATTAGGTTAGTCGTAATTTGATTTAAGCTTTGAACATTTGTGTGGCCGCCATTACGTTTCCGTCAAGATGGCGGTGATATAAAACATGTAACTGGGGTGCCCTTTGCTAGTACTACCTCTGTACCAAATTTCGTTCCATTCGGTTTCACCGTGTTCGAATTAATGGGGGCAATCGATTTTCACACAAAGATGGCCGCCATCCGCAAACTATTAGGCTGATGACCTATTAGTTTGGTCAAAGGATGCTGCCCCCATAGAGGTATGTTGTTGCAAAATTTGGTAGAGATCGGATGATTAGGTTAGTCGTAACTTGATTTGAGCTTTGAACATTTGTGTGGCCGCCATTACGTTTCCGTCAAGATGGCGGCAATATAAAACATGACACTGAGGTGTCCTTTGCTAGTGCTACCTTTGTACCAAATTTCGTTCAATTTGCGCTCACCGTGTTCGAATTGATACGGGGGACAGACATTCAGAGTACACACTCACACACACACACACACACACACACAGACACACGCACACACACAGACAGACACACTTTTTTTCGCCCTGTAGTGATCTCATAAGTCTACTTTCATTTTTTGCAAAAATCGAAAGTAGGCTAAAAATAGATTGGAAAATTTTCCATTGAGTAGACGGAGAGAAAAGATCAGCCAGAAACCCCTGACTCGGCACGAAATTGACAACGCCACTTGGTAGGCGTGACCAGTAGCAATAGCAAATAATTGAAATTAGCAGGAAACAAGCAATAATCTTAAAGAATTTCAGCATCAACGTTAGTTATCCCGGGAATCTGGAATTGTGGAGTTGAGAAAGTTAATAATAATTGTATAGTTTAGAAGTGCCTCGTAAGCATTGCGTAGCCTGGGATTAACCTAACCAGTATTTCGGAGTGGGGGATAAAAGAAATCCAACACCCACTCATTTGATGAGCTATTATAATTTTTTTTGTCGTATTTGCCACGATCGGTTTTTAAAATAATTAGTATCAGTGAGACGTTTATAACGTTAGCTCCACCATGTAGGATTTTTTTTGGAGCGTGTGTGACGCCTATTTTGGAATATAAATTTTTGAAGAAGGGAAAATAGTTTATTTTCAGCCAAATAAGATATAAACCCTCTGAGCGCGGTGAACATTATGCAGTCTACAGTCGTCATTAGGACGCGACGCTGTCTCACGTACCATCTACGAGTACTCCTTGAGGGAGGTACTTCGTCAAAGTATCAGTTAGCGGGAAGCTCTGCTTCACTACGTTGAGATCTTATAATCCACGCTAGACCAAAAGTGGTCAGACATTAATTTTGTACAGCGAATCTTCATAGTTTATTAACAGAAACTATTGTAGTGCTACGAATAGTCAGAATGTTCGTTGAACTTTGGCAAAGTACAATAATTTAGGCCAAGAAAGAATCTTCAGTGAACGGAGGCGTGCAAGGCCTCAAATACGTTATCAGTATCGAATTAACGACGAATGATTTCGACAGTGAACGGAAACTTTAAAAGTAGTGACAATCAAACGTTAACCAGTGCGTTAATGAGCCGCAGTAGGATCTAACGTAGGTTAATAACATAATTCTGCCAATGCTTGGGAGATTAGAGTTGTAGTGACGTCAGGATAAAAACAGGATAAACAGAACAGTACTTCGTAGGAAAAGGAGTGAAAATCTTTCAAAGATCGTACCACGAACAGAATATTATATCATTCGAAAAATTAGGTCCAAACGTGGACGAGAGGAATATTGTTAGAGCAAATTATCATTTTTGAAAAAAGCGACTCCAGGACGGTACAAGTAAAAGACTTGAAGCAAGATCTAAAACTTGCCATAACTTGTGAATGAGATAGTATCGCGCTATAAAAACTGTTCAGAGCCAATGACTATAGGAAAACCAGAATATGAGAGGAATATTCATACCAATCCAGCGAATGCTGCGATAGAGACTTCCAATCAACCGAATTAGAATCCAGAACTAGGGAATACATCTAGTATCCGCAACTTCTTGGATCTGGGAGGAAGGAGAGTGTCACTTGCGTGTGAAATAACATAACCTAAGGGTTATAAATTGTATTTTTGTATATATTATTTGATCAAGTGTTAGTTACAATTTTTTTTTTTTTTTTTAGTTTTAGTGATATCAAGTGTCAGAGAAATATGAATTTAAATCCTCTGAGGGAGGATATAAGTGCTTTTAAAATGTTGAATATAAGAGAAGAATTATAATATGCTGTGAGTGTAGTGAAGTTAAATATGGAAGCTTAAACCTATAAAAAGGTGGGCTATGAAGCTGATTTATTGGGACCCTGGAGTTATCAACTCAAGGAGAAATCATGTAAGTAGAATGATTTAATTATGTGTCGCTCTTGGGGAAGGAGAGATCCGTGCAAAGAACTACATATGAGATGTATGCTATTAATGAAAGGGATGTTTAAATAAAATACTTGTGAAACAAAGCATACGGATTTTACTGAACGTTAAATTTAATCATGGATTAATTAATTGAATTATATTGAATATACATACTCATTGGAGTGTATTCTTTTGGAAATCACGTAATTAAAGTGATAAATGTAAAATAACATATGTTAAAAGGCAATATATACATATAAAATAATTATTGATAGATTAACAATAAATGTAAATGTTGAATAATATTGATAGTGGTAAATCGTTGAACTTTGGTTCTATTAAAAGTGATGTCAAGGGCGAATAAATATTTAGGCCAGTTAAAATTGGACAGTGCCATAGTGTAATGGAGCTCAGTTGAGATAGAAGCAATAAATGTGTACTCGAGAAATCACACAAATATTATTATAATTAAAGCTAGGATAGCTTAGTTTGACTGTTCACGCTAAATATTGCTGTGACTATACGCTCAGGATAAATTGATTGTAAGGTAGAGTTGGATTAGGGGTGTATGGAGTTGAATGTGTTTGCAGTGTGCAAAGTTGGAATACCGGTGCTATTTTTTTTATTTTATTTTTTTTGCGCATGAGTCAGTGCGTGTTAGCCGTTCATATAACTCGCTCAATTAAGGAGATTCTGGTGTTATACGATTCCTTTATAGTTGGTAAGACCTCCCGATAAGGAATAAGCCTAGGAGGCAGACTTCTCAGTATGGTTTTATACTAAGGTTCATTCACGTCGACAGCCCCGTCATTATTGTTATATGAATACCATACCCTAGCAGTGAAGATACCTAACAATCAATATGTGCACCTGAACTGATAATAGCGGATGATTATGCCCGCCAAATTGTAAATGAATTACGGAATTGGTGTGTGTATTCTCGATTCAGAAGCGTTTTCTTTGGAATAGCCTGTCGACCAGCAGAGAGACTTTCTGTCTAGCAAGAGAGAGTTGCAGGACCCTCGTGATTGTAAATCATTGTGGAGAACCTTGACAGCACTAGAAACAAACCACTAATCGCTTGGGGTAGGTTGGTGGACTGCACGCTTGTGTGCCAGGAAGTTACGTGTTTTAGAGATACGCTGGTTATCAGCACCATGAATTTGTATTATTATATCCTTGCCGAAATATCGTTCAGGAAACTGTATAAGCTTAAATAAATGGTTTAAGACCAATATGATATCCCTAATTGTTGTTATTAATGATAATGTAGTTCCAGAGTAACAATGTAAATATTAAAGGGGCCTGAGAGTCTCTTTTAAATTGATTTTATTCAGTAGTTTTCATTACTCATTGGATGCACGAGTTTCTCTTCCCGGCAACACTGATTTGTAGAATTGTTTGAGAGGGATGAAATTTTGAAACTCATGTGAACCTTAATAAATGTATTCGTTATAAACAAATAAGCACAACTTCAGTTAGAACTCCAAATGGGGGTCGAAAGTGCTTGATTTTTTAATGAATAATTATGTAAGAATATATCTCTGAGCCATAAGATGCTCATATCTTGAAGTTTTTTAATTTGCTTTATGGAAGAGAAAAGTTTTATTGATTTTTGTCAGGTTCATTTGCAACTTTTACTATTGATTTGTGGTTTTATTTATTTATTCTTTGTCTTGTTTAGACAAGTGTGAACATTGTAGTGTCATTTTTATTGTTGTAGCGCCAAATTTTGGAATATTAATTAAATAATTTTTAGATTTTGAATTTTCTTTTCTTTTAAGTGTTACCCTAACCTTGATCCTAAAATATGTGAATCACACCGTGGGATGACGTTCTATGCCCCGAAAATGCCTTACTGAGCTGGCGGACAGTGATTTGCATATTTATTGTTCACAAGGGCACATAGGGGAGTATAAATAATGTGTCAGGATCTAAGCAGAAGGAACACTAGAAGACGGTCTTTAGAGATTAACGTAAAAGATAATGAATAGGCTGAAGCTACAACATAAAGAATACTGACCGCATTTGGACCACGTAAACTCAACCGTCAAGCCCTAGCTAAACCCCCTACTATAATTTTATGGCGCCCATGAACGCAGCGCTGAGTTTTCCGTGGGAAACCGCGAGTTGTACTTGGAAAAGAGTTTTCCAAATGTTGAAAAATTATGATTTCCAAAATTTTGAATTTTTGAAAAATTACTTCCATGAATAACTTGAGGTTATTAGTGAATTAAAACACCAAACGGGTACGACTTAGGTACATACCCGTATTGAAGAAAATCGTTAAAAGGAACACAAATGAGTTTGAAATGTCATTTCTCATGCATGACCCAGTAATGAAGTTGAAGTAGCCCACTATATTCTCAAATAGTGTGAAGTATGGCCTTGAGTGAAGAAATGCAGAGGGTGGTAGAAGCCATAAGGGCTGACAGCAAAAAGGAGTTTGATTCTATGAAAGCCGATAGTAAGAAAGATTTTGAGAGCATGGACGGTAAACTAGAATCTATCAAAGCCGATAGTATAAAGTTGAACGATGAACTGAAGGCTGAGATAGAAACTATACAAATAAAGATTGATCAACGGTTTGTAGAATTCCAAAATAAATTTCAAACAGAAGCAATTCTTAGTTTTAAAAGAAGAATTGAAAGCCGACAGTAAAGAAAGTAATCAAGCACTGAAGGTTGAAATAGAGGGTTAAATAAAGAAGGGGTCAGAGGAACTCCGAAGTAGTATAGAAGGAAAAATGGACTTACGATTTCAAAGTTTTGACACTGAGTTTGGGAACAAATTAGACCAACTTAAAGGATAAATCACAGGAGAAATCCAAAAAGAAATAAGGTACTTAACACGGGTTTGCAAATACAAATGAATACGTTGCATGAAAAGAATGAGATATCCCAAGCTGAATGTCGAGAAATTTTTGAAAATTCAAACAATCAATTAGGTTCTATGGAAACTAAATTAAGTGACATGCAGAAAACTTGTAAATTTAACATAGAAGAGTGTGAAAAGAGACTTGTAACGCAGATCCAAGGTGTGCAGGATCAGTTAAAAGCTAACAAAGAGGAGTTAAAAGGTCAGATAGAGTCAAATATGAATCTTTAACAGGTATCCCGGGATGAGATTAAAAACGGCATTGAAAGCTTAGGAAATAGGTTCATTGGAGTCGAAACTAATGTAGAAAAACTCGAGGAAGAATTCGGGGTAGTTAAAGATGAAATTGAAGTAATAAAAAAGCAAAGTGAAAAGGAGGCAAATAAAATGATACGTCAATTTGAAGACTTTGAGGGCGCATGAGGATGAAATAACCAAGAAGCTAGGCCAGTGCGAAACGACTCTTAAAGCCGAAAATAAGCAACGGAAAACCGATAGTAATGAACAATTTCTTAAAATAGACGAAATAAATAAAGGGAAAACCGGGGTTCAAGAGACTGTAAATACGTTAAAAACTCAGGTAGGGAAAACTCACAAGGATATACATCAGTCTATGACTGGCGTAACCATTATATAATAACCAAGGAAAAACACAATTAGAGATCAATGAAATTAAGAAAAGAATCCATAAGGGTCAGGCAGACATGGATAAACAGTTGAGCGAGATTCGAGAGGAATTAGAGACGAGAGGAGAGATCAAACCAGAAATCATTGAAAAAGAGGTCCTGGCCATAAAGAAAGTGGTAGAAGAAGAATTAGATGAGACGTTAGCTCAAATTCATGAAAGCTTCAAGGAAGAAAAGAAACAAATTAAACAGGAAGCAGAAAGAAATAAAGAAATGATTGAACATGAATTTAGCTCACGACTGGAAAGAACCGAACAGAAAAATAGCCAAATGGAGGTTCAGATCATGTCACAGGAGGAAAGTGCCTGTAGAGAAAAAATATTGGATTTCGATAGTCAGAAGGATCTTCAGAAAATCATATGGGTAGATTCTGATACCCAAGGGAATGATAACGATAGGGATATAGGAGAGGAGAGCCCCTATAAAAACCTAGGATTTCCCATGGCTATGTCAACACCATATAATAATCAAACCAATGGACAAATAATTAATATTATTAAGTCTAATGAGGATCGATCAGTTAAGTTTACGGGTAATAATATGACTTTTACACCGAAGTATTGGCTCAAAGAAGTAGCCGAATAATTAAACGACAGGATCGGAGACTGAGAGCTATTGAGAAGCTGCTAGGAGGCGATTGTCTTACCGGGTGTAGGAGCTTCCGATATACCTTCGATACCGTGGAGGGCTTCAGAGAAGCATTTTTTAAACGCTATTGGGCGACGGATATACAGGAAAATTTACGACTAGATTTATATTCTAGGAAATATAGCACGAATGCTCCTGCAAAGTATTCAGAATTCTTTACGGCTCAGCTGTGCAAGTTCCGGGAACTTGATATCACGCCAGCTGAATACGACCTTTGTGCCGCCATTGCAAGGCAGCTTCCGTATGAAATTCAAAGTTTATTAACTTCATCTAAAGCGAAGAATGCTGTTGAAGTGGAGAGTGTACTGCGTCAGCTTGACATGACCACTGCACATGTGACTCCAAGACAGCAGAGGCATACCGAACAAGTACACATGGCCAGTAGGCATGATGACAGAGAAAAGGTACCAACTATAAATAAATCTACAAGTACCGACACACATGGACTTGGTCAAGAATGCGGACACAACGAGCCTGTGGGAATACAACCCCAAAATAGAGGAGGATATCGTGGAAGAAATCCAAGAAATACGGGATATAGGAGACAAGACAATAGACCTATAGTAACCATAATAATCAGAGACAGGAAAATAGGAGAAATTGGGGAAATCAACCCAGAAGAAACGATTAGCCCATAGACGGGAGCCAAGAAATCGTGATGATATTGAGGAACGGTACCATGAAAGTCTAAGGTACATGGAGGAACGGACTGATGAACCTGAACTCACAAAAACTCGGAGGAGTGAAGCAATGAAAAATAGAAAATCACCAGATCGACACGGTGGAGTTCAAAGCTTAGAACTTCAAGCTCACTTAAGGGATGAGGGAAAAGGGGACCCTCAGGATAAAAAACTCCAAATTTTAATTTGTCAGAAGGGAAACATACCAGGAGCTGGGAGGAGGTCGAGATGGTGAACTGGATAGCCAGGCCAGATGAATTAATTAAAGAAGAAAACGAAGGGATTCCACCCGTTAGGAGGGAGTTACCTATTATCATGTTAAGAATAGAAGGATTGCGGGTCAGAGCTTTGATTGATACGGGATCAACTGTGAGCTTGATCACACAAAGCCTAGTAAACGAATTAGAAACCAGAAGCCGTGTATTAAAGATACCCACATCTAGTGTGAAAATCAAGGGAATTATTCCAGAGAAATCCCTCACATGCAAATTTCAGATATACATAGACATGTTGATAGGAAATACTGCAATTTCACAATGCCTTTTGCTGGTGGGTCAGTTACCATATAACATTATATTGGGTAATGATTTTATCCGTGAGAACAAGGTCATCATAGACCTAGCGCAAAATAGCATTAAGATCCAAAAGGAAGATGTGGAGGAACAGAACATAGTATTACATGAGCAAGATGTAAAATCTGATGAAAAGGTGTGGCATATAGGAGAATTGACCGAAGAAGGTTATAGGGCCATAAAAGAGGCATTTGAAAGTTTAAACATAGAACTTGAAGATTGTATAGAAACCGAGTTCGAGGCCAACCTGTTAGGAAAGATAGAAGAGGCTAAGATCAAGGCCGAGAATAAAGGATCGCTAAAGGAACTATTATTAAAATACAGGGATGTATTTGATTCCAAACCAGGAAAAATACAGAATTTTAAATACGCATTTCAGGTGAAAGATTGGGCACCATTTAGGCAAAAACCATACCCGGTTGCAGAGAAGCATTACACTCAGGCTAAGAAAACTCTGCAAGAAATGAGAGATGCAGGAGTGATAGAAAAATGGCAACACCATATGTTAGTCCATTAGTCATTGTGAGCAAACCGGATGGCTCAGTGGGGGTGTGTTTGGATGCAAGAAATTTGAATTCCAGAATTATACCGGAAAATGATTCTGCAGCAGCCATTAAGAAAATACTGAGGAAATTCAAAGGAAAGAAAATTTTCACGAATATTGACATGACTTCCTCATGTCATCACCTCGAATTGGAAGAGAAAACCAGCATTTTAACTGAATTTCACTTCGATCAACAAACCTATTGTTTTAGGAGATATCCGTTTGGGTTAAAACAGCAGGATCTGCATTGATAAGGGCATTGGATCATAACCTATCAGAAGTAGTGAAAGATTGTACAATTCGATATGTCGACGACATACTACTCACTTCAGAGAATGTAGAGGAACATTTACAAAATTTGTGAAATTTCAAGATAAATTTAAAAAAAATCGAACTTTTGCCAATGACAGGTTACATTTTTTGGACACGTGATCGATAAGGACGGTGTCAAGCCAAATCCATGCAAACTAGACTCGATAAGGAACTTTCCTAGACCGGTCAAAGTGAAAAATGTTCGCCAATTTTTGGGATTAATTGGATTTTTCTCAGGACACTGCCCGTCATTCACTAGCACTGTTGCACCATTGCAGGACTTTCTGAAGAAGGGTGGCAAATGCAAGTGGACGGAGGAAGCCGAGAAGTCATTCAGGGAAGCCAAGGAGATGCTTTGGAGCGATGTGAATCTGGGATATCCTGATTTTAATCAGAGATTCATTATTCAAACTGATGCATCCCAGGTGGGAATAGGAGCAATGCTTTAACAGGAGGATCCGAAAAACCCTGAAAAGAAGAATTATCTAGCTTTCTCTAGTAGGCGATTGAAACCACATGAGAAAAATTATACAATCAGCGAGATTGAGCTATTGGCGATACTGCATGCTCTGGAGTATTGGCGAAAGATTGTATACGGGTTTCCAATAATATTGAGGACAGATCATGAAGCCATAACCTTTTTAATGAAGACGGATTTGTCTAGCCAAAGGTTGATGCGTTGGGCTTTATACATTCAACAGTTTGATGTCAATATAGAATATTGCCCAGGAAAGGAAAACATTGTTCCAGACTACTTGAGTAGACAGCCAGAGTTCATCGAAGAGGAAGTAATGGCTGTAGATTTGGAAGATAGAGCTCAGCGCACGTTAAACCAACTCCGGAACATAGGACAATGTTAACGCGAAGATCCTTGGATTAATATGATCATATCCTATTTTGAAGGTAAATTAGTAAGGGGAACACCAGCATATATTGAGGCGGAGAAGATAGCTCGAGATTATAGTTTTTTGATGGATTACTACATAAGTTTGCGGACTCTGACCATACTCGATTGAGAATCGTCGTTCCTGCTATTTTGCAGAGGAAAACGGTATGGTTAGCCCATAGATCCTTTGAACACATGGGAGTCGATAACATAGTCTCGATGCTCAAGGAAGTATTTGTATGGCCGAGACTGAGAGAAACTTTAAGGGACACGTTGAAGACATGCGATACATGTCAAAAAATTAAACCAAATGCATTCTTGATGAGGCAGAAGCCGAAACCATTGTTAACTGAAAGGCCAGGTCAAATTGTATCGATATACAATTTTGGGCCGTTCCCAAAGGCTAGGAGGGGTAATAGGCATATCATGGTGGTTATGGATGTCTTCACGAAGATGGTTGTTATTTCTTCCATACAGAAGACTAGTACCAAACAAGTTCTAAAGCGGCTCAAAGAAAAAGTGATACCTATTCTTTGTAAACCAGAGAACCTTTTATCGGATCACGGTAGTTGCTTTACGAGTTTAGAATTCAGACAAGAATTGGAAAGACTTGGAATACGCCAAATTTTATCAAGTAATCGCCACCCTGATGCAAATCCTGTGGAAAGAGTTATGAGGGAGACGACCAAGTATTGTAGGATATACTGTGCCGAAGAAAACTGGAAATGGATCGACATCCTTGATATTATTGAGTTCTGCATCAATAATACTATACATGAAGCAACTGGAGAGATACCCTTATGTTTGCATAAGAACGAACAGCCTGAGAGACCATGGGGTCAGGTCATACCGAGACCAACAGACACTCAGCCTGGAAGAGACGTTCGTATTAGAAGAGTCTTTGAGCACTTTCTAGCTCAAGCCGAGAAGAGGCAACGAAGAAACAGGCATAAGATATATCACAGACCATTGTTAGCAGGAGAAATGGTGCTTGTGAAAAGACCAGCCATATCAGACCCACGGGACCGAGTATACAAGAAATTCCAGAGAATGTACCATGGCCCCTATAGAATTGTCAGGGATCTCCGAAACAATGCATACAGGATACAGCATTGTGATACCAATCAGGAACTGACAATGAAATCGGCTAATTTAAAGATATATTGCCCTCCTGAAGAGCCCGATGAAACCAACGAACAAGCCCTGGTTATGGATATTGATATCAATGACGAAGGAAGGAAGCCCATTCTGATGACCAATAAGAATAAACTTATGTACAACGAGGCTCGTGAATAGGAACAGCAACCTTGTAGTTGCGAATATGAGCTTGAGAGAACATACTTCGAATTATAGGAAATCATTGAATTGATTGAAGAAGAGAATGGGATGTTAAGAGAGAAAAATGAAGAAATAAAGAAACGGGTAGGGGGATACCGCATCATTACGGAAGAATGAGATTCTTAGGACCAAAAGTCCCGAAGAATGAAGAAATAACGAAACGGGAAGGGACAAGACGTGCCCGGCCGACACAATTACCGGATATGACTATACTCTAGGAAGCCAGAATTACTGAGAAATACTAGAAAGAGAGGGACCAGAAGTGTCTGTGAGATATTTGGATGAATTCGAAACTGAAAATAGATGAAATTTTCAAAATGTATTATTATAAATAAATTTCCTCAGTTTTTCGAAAATTTATTTAACAATGGAGAGGAGATTTGTTCCCATGTGGAGTGCACAAGATTCGAATTCTTGATCATCTGCATGAAGAAGGAAAGTTATTACAGATTTTAACACCAATTTTTAGGTAGATGAAAGGTTAATAGAAAACTGTACATTTGGATGACGCATAAGACAGAGTGCAGCTGAGGGAGTGAGGTCACCACCAACGCAGCGATATAGGGCTTGCGCATGGATTAAAAATAGATTGGAAAATTTTCCATTGAGTAGACGCAGAGAAAAGATCAGCCAGAAACCCCTGACTCGGCACGAAATTGACAACGCCGCTTGGTAGGCGTGACCAGTAGCAATAGCAAATAATTGAAATTAGCAGGAAACAAGCAATAATCTTAAAGAATTTCACCGGCAACGTTAGTTATCCTGGGAATCTGGAATTGTGGAGTTCAAAAAGTTAATAATAATTGTATAGTTTAGAAGTGCATCGTAAGCATTGCGTAGCCTGGAATTAACCTAACCAGTATTTCGGAGTGGGGGATAAAAGAAATCCAACGCCCACTCATTTGAGAAGCTATTATATTTTTTATCATATTTGCCACGAACGGTTTTCAAAATAATTAGTATCAGTGTGACGTTTAAAACGTTAGCTCTACCATGTAGTAAATTTTTTCGAGCATGCGCGACGCCTATTTTGGAAAATAAATTTTTGAAGAAGGGAAAATAGTTTATTTTTAGCCAAATGAGATATAAACCCTCTGAGTGCGGTGAACATTATGCAGTCTACAGTCGTCATTAGGACGTGACGCTGTCTCACGTACCATCTACGAATACTCCTTGAGGGAGATACTTCGTCAATGTGTCAGTTAGCGGAAAGCTCTGCTTCACTAAGTTGAAATCTTATAATCCACGATAGACCAAATGTGGTCAGACATTAATTTCGTACAGCGAATCTTCATAGTTTATTAACAGAAACTATTGTAGTGCTGCGATTAATCAGAATTTTAAGTTGAACTTTGGCAAAGTACAATATGTTAGGCCAAGAAAGTATCTCAGTGAACGGAGGGGTGCAAGGCCTCAAATACGTTATCAGTATCGAATTAACGACGAATGATCTCGACAGTGACCGGAAACTTTAAAAGTAGTGACAATTAAACGTTAACCAGTGCGTTAAAGAGCCACAGTAGGATCTAACGTACAGTAGGATAATAACCTAATTCTGCCCATGCGTGGGAGATTAGAGTTGTAGTGACGTCAGGATAAAAACAGGATAAGCAGAACAGTACTGCGTAGGAAAAATAGTTAAAATCTTTCAAAGATCGTACCACGAACAGAATATTATATCATTCGAAAAATTAGGTCCAAACGTGGACGAGAGGAATATTGTTAGAGCGCATTATCATTTTTGAAAATAGCGACTCCAGGACCGTACCAGTAAAAGACTTGAAGCAAGATCTAAAACTTGCCATAACTTGTGAATGAGATAGTATCGCGCTATAAAAACTGTTCAGAGCCGATGACTATAGGAAAACCAGAATATGAGAGGAATATTCATACCAATCCAGCGATTGCTGCGATAGAGACTTCCAATCAACCGAATTAGAATCCAGAACTAGGGAATACAACTAGTATCCGCAACTTCTTGTATCAGGGAGGAAGGAGACTGTCACTTGCGTGTGAAATAGTGTAACCGAAGTGTAATAAAGTGTATTTTTGTATATATTATTTGATCAAGTGTTAGTTATAATTTTTTTAGTGTTTTAGTGATATCAAGTGTCAGAGAAATATGATTTTTAAGCCTCTGAGAGAGCATATAAGTGCTTTTAAAATGTTAAAAATAAGAGAAGAATTAAAATAAGCTGTGAGTGTAGTGAAGTTAAATATGGAAGCTTAAACCTATAAAAAGGTGGGCTATGAAGCTGATTTATTGGGACCCTGGAGTTATCAACTCAAGGAGAAATCATGTAAGTAGAATGATTTAATTATTCGTTGCTTTTGGGGGAGGAGAGATCCGTGCAAAGAACTACATATGAGATGTATGCTATTAATGAAAGGGATGTTGAAATAGAATGCGTGTGAAACAAAGCATACGGATTTTACTGAACGATAAATTTAATCATGGATAAATTAATTGAATTATATTCAATATACATACTCATTGGAGTGTATTTTTTTGGAAATCACGTCATTAAAGTGTTAAATGTAAAAAAAGATATGTTAAAAGGCAAGATATAAACATATAATAATTATTGATAGATTAATAATAAATGTAAATGTTGGAAGCCGTGAGGCTCTTTCAATAATGTTGATAGTGGTAAATCGTTGAACTTTGGTTCTATTAAAAGTGATGTCAAGGGCGAATAAATATTTAGGCCAGTTAAAATTGGTCAGTGCCATAGTGTAATCGAGCTCAGTTGAGATAGAAGCAATAAATGTGTACTCGATAAATCACACAAATATTATTATATTTATGGCTAGTGCACCCGTTCATCCGAGGTATGCGATGACCCATCTGCCATCACATCGCATGCCTGGCTTCCCAGGCCAGTGTGCAGTTAAATGAACATGAAATAAAATAATGAATGTGTCGGAAATTCAGTTGAAATATCACAAAAGCAGAGGGTAACATGAGATAAAGTATCTCTAGGGTCGTTATGGGCTTAAATTTAATCATAATAGCAAATAGATATGGGCGCCATCAACTGATCCCCCATCAAACCACATCCTTCCTGGTTAAGCCTTAATTGAGACAAAGGAAAGGATTGGGAAAACAACATCATCATCAGATCACAACTAAGATAAAACAAAATTTATTCAAACTTAATCAGTCAGACAGAAAAAGAAACACAAACCCTGCCTAAGAGTATCGTCGAATGTAAACATTATGTTGATATAGTCCTCCAAAATCGAACCACCTCTGTGCTATTTCTAATTGTTTTTCATCCACATAAAAAATAAACATTACTAAAGTTCGCTTGAGCTCTCAGAGCCACCGTAGCACTATGTCTTTGCGTCACTGACATTTCGTGATCCCTGAGATCTAACTTTTCGTTAATTTAACATCAGTAATGTGGATGTCAAGAAATATGAATCTGTCTAACACAAAACACCCTAAAAACACATATATTTAATTATTCACTCATTTCTATGGCTCAAATGGCACTAATCAATGTTGGAAATCCCAACAATTACTCCTTAAAATTTAACAATTAATTTATACACCATATTTACACTATTGCTGATCATTGCTTGGTTGTGAATCAAAGAAAACTTCACTATTCATGGGTCATCACCATCATTATCATGTCAAAAAAATGTTTCTCACCTCAGTTCTCATCCCATTATTCGTTATATTCAAATCAGAATAATGAATTAATTACCAACAGATCATTTAAATAAATATTATATTCATCAATTCATTAGATTATTCAATCATCCACACACTCTCATTTCATTATATCATTTAAATTAAATTATCTCAATCCATCCATTTAAATTGTTCAATTCATTAATTTAAGTTGCAATTCATCAATTTATTTAAATCATATCTCTTATTTAAATTTATTTAAATATATTTAAATTTTATTGTCATCAGCTTCTTTAATTAATTATCACCTTTTATTTAATTTATTCATCAGCTGTTTAATCACCTATTAATTAATTTAATTCAGTTAATTTATTAAACTCTCAATTTATTTAATTCATCGAGTTTATTCAACTTTTAATTCGTCGGGTCAGATCATTAATATGTTTAAACTTCAGATTATTGTTCCATAAATTATTATTATTGTTATTATGAGAAAATCTTGGATTATCAAAATTATTTATTTATTTAATTTCCTAAAAAATGTTTAATATAGGTTATAGAACGTTTTCATAAAATTTTATCAGTTCCAAGTTATACCTCATATTTAATTATCATGCCAAAATAATACGTTGCCTTCACGAAATCACGCTGGATCTCACTATCCAAAACTTCACCACTTAATCTCACTTTGTCAAATATCACATTTGAATACCATAATTATTCCATATAACACCACAATTATTCAGCACACAGCATGAATCTCAAAAATATGCTAGTCTGGGTTCAACAACCTCATGTCTGCCTCAAAATTATCATTGGCAATATTGCAAACTTTCACCTGGCAACCTAAAAAACACCTATCAAAAATACTTCACATAATCACGTTGCATGATCCACAAAAAAATATAACTGGCTTCAGATGATTAACGCACACAATCTACAAGAACTGTAATTAATCTTGTCTTATCTAGACAACTTAAACAATATGAAAATTACCTTAGTAATCGTAATCCAATTCAAGATCTGGTTTAATTCAGAGCATAAATTCCCTTAAGATCCTCAAGATTTACTTAAAAAAAGCACGAATGTGTTATATCACCTCACATCAAAAATATCTAATAATGATCTGCCTCAAAATAAATTCTGACAATAAATAACTCATCTTACAAGATTCAATTACTTGAAATCCTTCTCAAACGTATCAAATCACTCACAAAGAGTATTAAATGTATTAACTGTTAAATGAATATACTCTCAAATGAGTATTGCAACAAATTATTGGATTTGCAGAACAAGGATTACAAAGTGTAACCCTGCTGACATTTAACAAAATTCAACTAATATGTGACTGGTAGTCTATTGTTTAATCCCCTTACGATCGTAATTACACTAGTATGATAAAATGAGACCCTCGATAGGCAGGTAAGGTGAGTACCACCACACAGTTACTCAAAGTAACAGGCCCCGCCTCGTTACTATGATGAAAAATCCCTAAAATGACAGGTAAGGTGAGTGCCACCACACAGTTACTCAAAGTAACAGGCCCCGACTCGCAGACTAATGAATGAGTGTACATGATTGGAATCAACTAGACTCTATTTGTCACATAAAAGCGATATGCATTCACTTGAGTGAATAAAATTTAATATCACCAAACAATCCAATAAAAGAACAAAATCCCTGCTGATGAATTATACATACTCGCTAGTATGCAATGAACTGATGAAAAATTCTAATTATCCAATTGCAGATCACGAGTTCGAAACACTCGCAAAAAATATCCATAATCAAGAAATATTATCCTCACAGAAAAATATAAAGACCAAAATCCTGTCTAATAAAGTAAACCAAAGGTGAGAACGTTGGATAAATGTGCCTGCCATATCATATGGTAACACCATATTTTAGCAAATGGAGTGATAAAATATTCAAGCCATGTCGAAAAAATAATAGTAGCACTCCTACCAAAAATATATATACGAGTATGCCCAGTGTTCATGAAAAATCATATCAGTAATGCCATAACTCTTACAATACCTTCATATTCCAGATGTTAATAGAATTCATAGATCGTCGGTAATCCAAGTGTTTGTCACAGATTTCTCGCTAGATCGACGAAAACGCTGCATCACCCACTGAACTAACACCTGACTCCATCTAAGTGAATTTGATATCATATTTATCCCCTTCGTTAGGAACCGAATCCATCGCTCTGAGCTGCCATCACGTCTCCGTATCCGCCTAGCACGACATGATGAACTGAAGATTATCCATCATGGATATTGTCCAAAATCCTCCACAAAAGTTCAAAAACACAGAGTACCCTATACTCTCTTCGATTATGTCACTGTTCCATAAACTATTTGGTTGGCACTCGATAATAATGTTAGTCTTCACAGCGGCTGATTGCACTGAGAGAAAAATAATGTAACTTCAAAAGTGTACTGAGTTGTCAGACGACCTGTATCTGTGTTCATAATGAAGATATTTTATAACTGTTCATGATGTGTAACTATTATACTGCACGTGCCACTGTTCACAAAGTGCATACGCTTACATATATTTTAACTTGCCAAAAGCAGTAATGTTGGAACGGCCCCATGGTCGCCTTAAATATTTTCGGTTCAAATGCATTATGAAATATGCTGTAATACTGCTGAAATAAATTCAAGTACATCTGAATGTCCATAATAAAAGGTGTATAACTGTAACTGGGCTGCACAATTGGACTGTTGAAATACAAGTCCTAACATCTCAAACTTGACAAAATGTCAGAGTAATGTTCAACTCGTTGACTATCGCATGGTAACAAAATGTCGCCCACAGCACTACACGTTTCACTTCACTGTCCATGTGTAATATGAGGTTAAATACTGGCCTTATTATACTGCTTCGCTGTGCTGTTATACATTGAGAATGTAGCTTAAATAATGTTTCTCAATCCTAGTGTAATACTGCGTATTGCTTCGGTAAATTGTAAGCTTGAAAAAAGCATTGCTGTTCCACGTGAATACGACTGCGATGTTGAAATAACATGTGTCTAAACACCGGCTTCCTTGCTAAAGTTTACGGCTTGCATGACTTGCCCTACGGACAGCATGTGCTCCAAAACCGAACTCCTGATACTGCATTGCAGGCTTCGCCTAGCGACTCCCTCCTGCACCTAACTCTCCCTATTGCACTGCCTTATAAACTGTTCTGTTATAGCACAACTTGATCCACTCAAGTGGACTGCTGGAATACTTCTCTTCGCTAGTGTCACTGCACTCAGCCGCCTCGCCTTGAACTACCACGTGACTTCCTCCTTCCTTCCGCTGTCTGACGTCATAGATCTAACCTCGACCACACTATCTTCAGCTATAAAATCATAACATAACTTAAGGAGTTGTCTACCTTTCTTCAAGTTATTGTCAATAAAATTTCTTGATATTTCCTTCCCTTCTGAGGTTAGATAAGATTTTATTCCAAATTAATCTTTGTAATCATCCAGTATTTCTCCCATAATTCCTTATGTTTGAGGGGTAGTGGCTCCATCTCCCTCGGCCTCCTACGTCATTTCCTACCATTCTTCTGACTCGATCTGAGCGCTATCTTTTCTCCTTTCCCACAAATCTCAACTATGGCTCGATCACAACTGGCGTAGCCGATAGCCTCAACTAGGTATCGGGTACATCTCTCCCGTACATTTCCTTTTTTTTATCAGTCTTGAGAAAAAAATACTCTCAGGCAATCTCTATATACAACATATTATGTACACGATAGCTATGCAACCATCCTCTTCCTAAGCGTGATTATACTTCCTAATGCTGGCTGCGTTGAAAGTTCCAACAACTTCATTCGTGTCGATTCTAGCAATCTTATAGCTGTTATTTCTGTATGCTTCATCAATTCGGAACCGACCAGCGTACAATGCCGCAAATTTGTGGTATATCCTCTGTTGAAGATTCGATGTGACTGGCTTCCTGATCAGCACCTCGTCATTTTCCTGAAATGGTTCATGAAACCTTCTTCCTGCATGCCTCCTGGCTCTCTTCTCTGCCTGTCTCCTGAGTCTATCTCCTGCCATCTCGACTCTTCTTTCTTGGGTAGGTTCCGGAGCTACTGGTGCCTTCACTATTCGGTCCCATGGTCGATTAGGTTTCATCCCATGATGAAGCACGGACGGATTCTGTCCTGTACTTTCATGTATGGTCGAATTTAAGCATGAACTAATGATGGGTATGAATTCCATCCATCGGTGGTGTTGTCTCAAAACGTATAAACGACACATCTTACTGATCTCTGGCATAATTCTCTCGGCCGGGTTTCCTTCTGGATAACGTACAGAATTAAATACATGCCTTATTCCCAAACGTTCCATAGCAGTTGAAAATTCCATACTGGTGAATTGTGATCCATGGTCCCTTAACAAAGTTTCAGGTTTACCCATACTTGGAATTACTGTCTTCTCCAATCTGTTGATCACATACTTGGACGTAGCTTTCTGAATTGGACACAGAGATACGTATTTAGAGAATACGTCTACAGTAACCAAAACAAACTGGATTCCTCTCGTCGAACGAGGAATTGGTCCAAAAATGTCCGTAGCAAAACGTTCTCTCGGCTTGCTAGGTAATAAAGGTCTAGGAACTTCCTTCATTAGTTTAGATGAATATTTGCTTCACTGACAACTGTCACAGGTCTTTATGACGTCGCGGATCGTTTGTCCCATTTGCCTCCAAACAAAAGTTTCTTGGACAAGAGCCAGAGTTTTGTCTACACCTACATGAGCTGCGGTTCGATGTATCATCCAAATAACTGGTTTGACAAGCTTGGGTGGGATCACAACTCTAAGCATGGTGTGATTTTGATCGATATATTGACATAATACACCTCCTATCATGTGATACTTTCTAGCTTCTATCTCCGTTCTTCTAAAATCTGGATCGGCGTTATCCATCCTGCGTGTTAAGAAACGGCAAATCCTTCGCAAAGGTGTGTATCTCTTCTGAGTTTGGGCTAACAATTTCAACTTCTCCAGAGTTCCTTGGTCCTCTTGAACAAGATCTATGTGGTCGACAATTACCTCTTCACAAGGGTTTCTACTCGACACATCTGCCAACAGATTTAATTTCCCAAGTCTATGCACAATGGTTGGGTTAAATTGTTGTAAGAAAAGAGACCATCTGGTGATACGGTCGCTTGCTAAGTCCGTCTTCATAATAAATTGGAGGGCTTTATGATCTGTGATCACCGTTATGTCATGCCCAAATAATACCTTCTTCCACGTTTTAAGAGCATGAACCACTGCTAATGCCTCTAACTCCGTTGCATAATAATTACTTTCACAATTCCTGAGTTTGCGACTGGTGAAAGCCAAATATCTATGTCTGTTTGCATCATCCATCTGATATAGGATACCACTGATGCCTATCTTGGATGCGTCTGTCTCCACAAAAAATCTTCTAGCAAAGTCTGGGTATTCGAGTTTAACATTCTGGACTAACATATTCTTGGCTACCAAAAATGCTTGATTACATTTGTCGTCCCATTTCCATCGATTTGCTTTCCTTAGCAAATCCTGCAGAGGTGTCATCGTTTCGGTATATTCAGGACAATGTGTTGAAAAGAACTGACACATTCCTAGAAACTGCCGAACTTCTTTAAGCTTTCTTGGGTTCGGAAATTCCGAAATAGCTATAATCTTCTTAGGATTGGGCCTGTATCCATCTCATCGATTTTATGACCAAGAAATTCGATTTCCCCATTAAAGAACTGACATTTGTCGAAATTCACCTTAAAATTCGTCCTCCGGAGATCTTCAAAAAACATTCTAAGGTGCCTGATATGCTCTTCAGCTGTTTCAGATGCTATAATCAGGTCATCTATGTAGCTCACTACATGGTCTTTAACTGCATCAGATAAATTCTCATCTAGTGCTCGGATCATCACCGGACCACTATTCTTTACTCGAAAAGGTAAACGATTAAAAACATAGGTTTTATGGTCAAATAGGAATCCTGTATATTGTTTGCAGTCTTCTGCTAGTTTTATATGATATTAGGAACTAGTCAGATCAATAGTAGAAAATAAATTCTTTCCTCTGAATCTGCGCAACAGTTCACGAATAACAGGTGGTCTGTCGTGTTCAGGAAGAACTCTCTCATTAAGGGCTCTAGCATCTAGGCATATCCTCAGCTTACCATTAGGCTTCTTGACAACAGCTAAAGGATTCAAATAAGCAGTTGGCATCTTCTTAATAATTCCATCTCTCTCCATGTCGCTTATCATCGTACCGACTTCTTCTTTCCATTTGTCTGGTATGGGATATAAATTCTTCTGATATGGCTTGTCATCCATCAACTTGATGCTATAAGTAAAATTCTCTATGAGTCCTGGTTTCGTTAAATATATCCTCGTATTCTGAAATTGCTTGATCAAATTGCTCCTGTATTTCCGGATTCATCTTACTCTTCATATCAGCTTTACTCTCGATTGACCTTTCAATGTTATATACAAACTCATCCATTATATTCTCTCTGAAGAATGTCATCTCGGATTCCTGATTTTCAATGTCATCTTCCTGAAAATACATGCGCCTACTCTGCATATCTATGATCAGGCCGTTCTCACTTAAGAAATCCACTCCTAGGATCATATCAAAATATAGTTGACCTACAACTATGAACATTTGCTCAAAATATCTGGTTCCAACTCCAATATCAAAAGTACTTGACTTTTACATTTTATGCTCTTGTCTGGGATCACCCGTTGAATCTTGCTAACAACAGTTGGCAACATCGTAACATCTCCTGACTATTTCAATTCTTCAAGGCAGCCTATGGATATCAAGCTCACCGTGGCCCCTGCATCAACTAATGTCTTTATTTCTTTTCCCATGACTTCCTCACTAATAACTGGCAATTCATGTCAATTCCCCCGGTAGACTATATCTTCTTCTTCAATTAAATCTTCATCTTTAACCTGGTATGTTTCGACTATGATGATGGGTTCCCGATGACTAGCATGTTGATTCGGCGTTAATTTGTTGTTTTTTTTTCTGCACCACTCGTGCTTGCCCTATCGACATCTCGAATTAACTCTTCGGATGGTGCACTAGGTTGTCTATCCTCTCACCTTGTGCTCCCGTACTCTTGACTTTCTTGTCGTCTTTCATTCTGATCATTCCGATTAGTATTGCCTTGTCTATTGGTTTGATTGGACTGCTCATTCTGATTATATCTGCCTCGATATCGGTTATTGTATCCGTTCCGCTTCTTATATCTGGAATTTTGATTGTAGTTCCTGTATCTACCATCTCTTGGATCTCGTTCATACGGCCTTTCATACGGTCCTTGATATCTGTCATTCCCACGGACGTTATGAATATTTCCTCTGTTCTCTTCGTTTCTTCTATTCCCCCATGAATCTCTCCTATCTGTCTGTGCTGCATTATCGACAACTACTGCATTCACTTCTTGCGTGTTCCGATTTTCATTTCTCGAATACCTAGATGTCATCTGAGCGCTTGTGTAATCCAACTTGCGTAGGATATCATCGTAAGGTTCAAGTGTATTCGCTCCCGATGCTATGAGTGATCTTTGGACTTCTACTGGCAACTGCCTTGCTATTGCTTGTAACAGTTCGTCTTCTGGCAATGGAGGAATCCAAAATCGCAATTTAGCTAACTGAGATGTAAAATAATTTGCATAATATGTTGGATGTGACGTAGAGTAACGTTTTGAGTACATTTCTGCTCTCACGTTTAACTGATCTTCTGCACTCCAGAATCGTCGTAAAAATGCTATGGCAAATTGTTCCAGGTTCGCAAAGTTGCTTCTAAACGCGCGAAACCACGTCAAAACTGGCCCATCTATGGCGCGTTCTACTACCCATAGTTCTCTTTCCTTAGCTACCCGATGTTCCGCCATGTAATCTCGGATATAACTAAAAAATTCGACTGGTGTGACTCCTGTATTCCCAGAAAATTTTCTTGGTTTATCATCAAGATTTCTGATGATGGTCACCGGACCTGAGTATCGTTCATTCGTATTAGAAGTGTTTATAGTCTGATTAGAATTACCTTGAGGGGTTGAACTAGTCCTTTCAAAAGTAACGTTTTGTTGCGTTTGACTATCCTCTCCTACGATCACCTCTTGACTATTCATATTACGAACTATCGGTGTTTGATTCATCGATACATCCCCCGTTGTTACGTCTTGACTTGTGAAATTATTTATTATTGACTCCAGTTTAGTCATTTTATCTTCCGTTCGCTTTTCCACTATCTTGACTTTGGTTTCCAAATTGTCTAATGAAATAACCGTCTGCATTCTGTTATTCTCTTCCAAATCGTTCTTCAATTTATCTATCTTATCTTCGCATGTAGTCTTAACTGATGTGACCTGTTCCTTCAATTGATCTACATCTGTCCTGAACTGAGCTGAATCTATTGCCTTCGTTTCTTTATTCTCAGTTAATCTCGCTTCCAAATTCGCCATACCTGCGATTAATTTCTCTCACATCCCTGAATGCTTTTTTTTTTGCTTCGGCATCGACCTCACTATACCGTTCTTCCACTATTGCACTGACTCTATTTTTAAACAATGCTAAGTTTTCATTAACTTTCTGATCTATGTCATCATCAATTTTCCTAATGTCCGCCTGCAATTGGTTTTCTAAGGATTTCAAGTCAGAATTAACCTCTCCTAAGACTTCCTCTTTGACTGTCCCAATTACTGATTTCAAACTTTTAATTTCATTACCTAAATTCGTTTCTAAACCTATAATCTTGGATTCGAAAGATACTTCGGTAGACCATTCTTGTATTTTGCCTACATCTGTTACTAAACCATCTATGTCGAATCGTAATTTCGATACATCTGATTTAATATCTTTCTTCACCTTTGTTTTCTAACTCTAGAATGTACTTCCTTAACATGTGCAAATTTTTCTCTCATTTCAATTCTACTGCCTTTATATCTGATTGTAAAGCCTTTAATATTTCATAATTTTTTAACGTTAATCTATTTTCCAAATTCGTTAAATTATTTTTCAAATCTGTGTTACTTTCTTCACTACGAGCTTGTAATCTGGTTTCTAACAATTTAAAATTATCTTTTAAATTAGCCTCACTAGCTTTCAAATTAATTTTATTGTTGTTGTTGTTTGAGTCTTCAGTCTTTTGACTGGTTTGATGCAGCCCTCCATGCCTCCCTGTCCTGAGCTAATCGTTTCATCTCTAAATAGCTACCACACCCTACATCCGAGGCAATCTGTTTAACATATTCTAACCTTGGTCTACCCCTACAGTTCTTGTCCTCAACCCTTCCTTCCATAACTAAGCTTGCTATTCCTGGGTGTCTTAGTATGTGTCCTACCGACCTATCTCGTCTCTTCATTAGCAGTCGCCAGAAACATCTCTCCTCTCCCACTCGTCTTAATACCTCTTTGTTTGTAACCCTATCTACCCATCTGATCTTCATCATTCTCCTGTAACACCACATTTCAAATGCTTCAATTCTCCTCTTTTCTGCTGCACCAATAGTCCAAGTTTCACTTCCATAGAGCGCCACGCTCCAGACAAAGGCTTTCAAAAATGACTTCCTAATACCTAAATCTATATTCGATGTCAGCAGATTCCTTTTTTGTAGAAATGCTTTTCTTGCCTGAGCCAACCTACTTTTTATATCCTCTTTGCTTCGTCCATCACTGGTTATTCTGCTTCCTAAGTAACAGAAGTCTCCTACTTCCTTCAGCTTTTCACCTGCCAATTTGATCTCCATAGAGGTTTCTGATTTATTTCGGCTGCATTCCAGTATTTTTGTTTTACATTTATTAATTTTCATCATGAATTCTTTCCGTAAGACGGAGTCCATACCATTCAAAAACTCATTCAAATCCTCAGGCTTGTCGGTCAAGGTGACGATGTCATCAGCAAATCTCAGAGTTGAAATTATTTCTCCTTGAATCTTCATTCCCACTTTAAATTTTTCTCTAATTTCCTTCATTGCTTGTTCAATGTAAAGATTGAAAAGTATGGGTGATAAGTTGCAGCTGGGTGGATTATAGGCTAGGGAATAACCCACCCACCAAGGGAAGATGATTAAGAGAAGGAAGTAGATTTGGGATTGGAAAAGAAGGATAGAAGAATAGGAGGAGAGTCCCACAAAGGTTATTAATTTGACTTTTAATCCATTTAGAAGCGGTTGCCACCGCAAATATGTGCTCGGATACCTAAAGTGGCTACGAGCTTGGTCGAGGCTAACGGGAACCGCAGCTAAGGCTTGGGCAGTTTGCCAGAGAGAGCCTGTAGTGTATTTCCTTCCAAGCACGAATAAAAGTACTATAGGGAAGGGTGATGGTCTGACAAGACTGAGAGCAAACGATTTATTGTATATGAACGAGGGCATAAACCTAGGAAGAGCTAGGAAAGCCAGGATCCTGCCTAACTGTATTATCAGAGAAGTGATGAATCCAAAACCAAATATTTAATTTATTTGACAATGCAGGAAGTTTGAGGCAATTAACAATTATGCAATATAAATTTAATAAACATAGTTCATTTGAACTTTTTAACAAATAGGGTCGCAGACCTCTTAACATCAAACAGTTGCTCCAGGCAATTGACAATTTTTAAGGTTTTTTAAACCGTGTATAACAATCTTGGTAAGATTTCATAAATAGGCAAAATGGAGTAATTAAAGTTTTAACATTTACAGGAGTACAGGCAGTGTACTATACGAAACCTCCGAAAGAACATTCTAACGGGAATAACCACTTCGAAGATAACAAACTGTAAAACATAAAGAACAAAAAGGAAGTTCCTACAACTTCTTATATTAGTACAGAGTTAATATATGAGAATTATACAAAGAGGGCAGGTCACTTACTGTGAAACCTGGAGAAAGTGAAGAGGAAGTTTCTAGACTTCCTATGTTTAATTAGGAATCATGAGAAAAATGGGGCAGTTTCCATTTCGTGAAACCTGAACATGACTCGCTCAAGAGCTTAGAGAATTGTTTTCCCTGATTATGGGAAAGGAACAACGTAAATTTAAAACTTGTATCACACAAGCAATTATGCAGAATTTACTTAATGTTAAACTAGCAAAGTTGGAAGGGCACCTCGTGAGTGACACCTTATAGAGAAGTTTCAATTTTATAAATAATGGTTGTTAGTAGAAGGTTAAGGAAAGATCATTGGGATATAGGATCAATGTTCATGGCCGTATTTAATATAACCGGACGATCGCGACGCGGTAGAAACGTGGAGAAGGCACTGTTTATCACTGTAATCTATGAAGATGGATTCAAAGTTCACTATAGAAACACTAAAGTTCATGAAAAAGAAAGTTATTGCAATTATGGAAAGAACTGATTGCACTATATAGATGAGAGTCTATTTCTTGAAAAAGTTGTAATTTACAATTAAATGCGCCATAGAATTTTCCAGAGGTTCCAGCGGTGGAAGAAAGTTAGCTATTGCAAAAATTTATAAGGAAGATTCCTCATTTTAACTAGCATTTTCACAGTGCGTGAACAATACTTGACGACAAGACTCGCAGATAGAGAACAAGTTCTAGAAGGTTCCAGAACGACCTTAGCAGAAAATGGGGTTGAGAAAATCCAACGGAGGAAATAGTTTTAAAATTATAGGCAGCGGGTATTAGATAATATCCCACGTAGCGAGAGGATTTCTCGTTTGAATCGCTTAAGAAAAGCTCTTTTATAGTAAGGTTGGCTTATACAAGTAAAAGCTCAACATGGCAAAACCCACGAAGAATGATTATTGCCCCAAGTAAATAATTTCACACTGCCTATAATTAAAAGCACTTGGAAGTTAAAACCATGAAGATGAGGTTAAAACTTTTTTTAAAATGGTACTTATCTCGATTTCATGTTGAAGTCGGAGTTCCTTATGAAGACTATCTAGCCAACATGGCGTGGAATAGTGTGTGCCTCTTAGTTTGAGGCTAGCTCGAGAGGAGCTTTGACTGATCGAGTCAACTGCAGACGGAGAAGTGAGAGCAGCTCAACGGAGCACGGAGAGACCACGGAAGGGGAAGAGAGTGGGGGTAGGAAACAAAAGGTATACATATCAGCATAACCAACTTAAATACAACAAAATAATCTTCTTTTGCTGAGCTGGTCTTCAAAGAGTTGACAACAGTATCTGGTAGCCAAATGGATATGGAATTCCTCTTGCGCGAGGAAGAGTTGAAGAGCTTCAGAGATTTGTTGTTATATGACGCTAGGTGGGTCACAGAATATATATCTGGAACAGACTCATACAAAATATAAGAGACCTGAACCCCTAAGAGAGAACAGAAGATCACTGTTGGTGTCTGACAAAAAGGAAGGAAAGAACGTGCAAAAGCATTCAAAATTGTAATCTCAGGTACCGTGCATTCCAAGAATGCACCAGCAGCCTTGCCTTACACCTTTCTGAATACCAGCTTCTCTCTCATGTCCTTCAACTCGAATGACTGCTGTCTGGTTTCTGTATAGATTGTATATCACCCTCCTATCCCTGTACTTTATTCCAATCGATTTCAAAATGTCAAACAATTTAGTCCAATCAACGTTATCAAAAGCCTTTTCTAAGTCTACAAAAGCCATGAACGTTCTCTTATCTTTCCTTATTCTACCTTCCAAAATCAGCCTAAGACTTAGTACAGCTTCCCTTGTTCCTACATTTCTCCTGAAACCAAACTGGTCTTCACCCAACTCCGTTTCTATCTGGCTCTCAATCCTCTTGTAAATTATTCTAGACAGGATCTTTGAAGCATGAGTAATCAAGCTGATTGTACGGTAATCTTCACATCTGTCAGCTCCCACTTTCTTTGGTATAGGGATGATTACATTCTTCTTGAAATCAGGGGGTACCTCACCTGTCTCATAAATCCTACACACCAAGTGAAATAACCTGATCAGACCTTCATCTCCTATGCAGCGTAGCAACTCAATCGGTATATCATCTATGCCTGGTGCTTTGTTCCTGCTTAAGTCTTCCAAAGCTCTATCAAATTCTGATCTCAATATTAAATCTCCTTTCGCATCCTCATCAATTTCCTCCTCCCTTTCCATTACATGATTCTCAATCTCCTTTCCCTTATACAAACTCTCTATGTAAGCTTTCCATCTCTCAACCTTTTCTTCCCTATCAGTTAGAGGCTTTCCATTTGTGTCCTTAATATTACAGCACTTAGTCTTCTTTTCCCCAAAAGTATTCTTAATCCTTCGATAAGCTGAGTCTACTTTTCCTAATTTCAGACAATTTTCTATACCAGCACATTTCTCTTTCAACCATTCTTCTTTCGCTTCCTTGCACTTCTTGTTAACCTCATTTCTCAGACGTCTGTATTCTGCTTTCCCCTTTTCATCTCTTACATTCTTGTGCTTCCGCCTTTCATCCATCAATTCGAGTATATCCTGAGTGATCCACGGTTTTCTACCTATTCTCTCTTTCCTACCAATGTTTTCTTCTGCGGATTTTGTTATTTCATTCTTCAAAAGTGCCCATTCGTCTGCAATTGAAATTTGTTTAGGGTTTATCATTAGTCCTTCCTTTATACTCTTCTTGAATCTTTCGTTCACATCCTTCTCTTTCAGTCTGTCTATTGCCCACCTTTTTGGCTTTTGACTTTTCTTCAGTTTCTTCAACTTTAATCTGCATTTCATTACAACCAGATTGTGGTCAGAGTTTATGTCAGCACCAGGATATGTTTTACAATCCAGAATCTGGTTTCGAAACCTCTGCTTGACCATAATGAAGTCGATTTGGTAACGCCCTGTATCTCCTGGTCTCATCCATGTGTATATTCTTCTATTGTGGTTATTGAATAAGGTGTTAGCTATGACCAACTCATGTTCAGTGCAGAATTCTACCAGCTTGCTTCCTCGATCATTCCTTTCACCTAATCCGTAATCTCCTACTATCTTCCCTTCTCTCCCTTTTCCTACCACAGCATTCCAATCTCCCATTACTATAACATTTTCATCACCCTTGATATACCTCAGAATTTCGTCTATTTCTTCGTAGACCTTTTCAACATCCTCATCATCAGCTTGACTGGTAGGCATATAGACTTGTACCACTGTGGTGCAGGTAGGTTTAGTATTTATTTTTGCTACAATAATCCGTTCACTATATTGCTCATAATATTCCACCCGCTGTCCAAGTTTCCTACTCAATATGAGGCCAACCCCTGCTTGGCCATTGTTTGATTTAGTGCTAATGACCCTATAGTCTCCTGACCAAAAGTCCTGTTCTTCCTGCCAGCGCATTTCACTAATCCCAACCAAATCCAACCTCAACCTATCCATTTCCCTTTCTAAGTTTTCTAATCTTCCATTTCCTAGCAGATTTCTAACATTCCACGCTCCGATCCGCAGAATGTCAGATTTCCTCTTTGTCACTTCTGTGATGTTAACCCCCTCTCGAGTAGTCCCCACCCGGAGATCCGAACGGGGGACTAGTTTACCTCCGGATTGAAATTTTACAAGGGAGGAGGCCATCATCACATGTATTTATGCATAGAGAGGTGCATATCCTCGGGAATAGCATACGGCTGTAGTTTCCCATTGCTTTCAGCCGTGCAGGTAGCCATTATTTGGCTTATATTATCAATATCTTAACCGTCTTTAAGACTAGTAAAGAATTGATTTATTCTGAAAGGCTGCTACTCCCTTTCAGAATAAGTAAAGAGCAATTCTACTAACAAAAATACTAACCTTCTACCGTACTAACAATTAAATACCAATATTCTACTAACAAACAAAAAATACTAAATTTCCACCAACAACAAATACTACCACTAAAACAGTCTTTCACCAGACACACTCACATGCAATCACACATCACAGTCTACTGAAACAATGAACTATAACTAATAAACAATGCAACTGCTACCAGACACACTCACACACCACAGTCTAATAGAACAATGACATATATCTAATAGACAAACTAACTACCTACTTACAACTACAACTAACTACATACTTACTGTACTGTTATTTGAATTGACAATATTTACAAAATGCAATTTAGATATAAAATACTTACAAATTCAGGTTAATACATGCATTTCATAAAAAATAAAATATCGATCAAAAAATATATAATTTTCAAAAGAAAAATATGTATTGTCCGTTGAGCCATTTTAAGTGAATTGTGCTAAATGTTCCGGCATAACTCAACAAAATGACAGTGTTTCGCCCCGGTGTGCAATTGGGCTCTTCAGTTGGTTAATTTTATTATTACTCTGCAATGACTTTAATTCATCTTTACTACTGGACTGTAATCTAGTCTCTAATGCTTTTTAAATTAGTTTCATTACTAGCCTGTAAAACCTTTACATTTTCTTCACATCTAGCTTGTAACCTAGCTTCTGAATCATTTATCTGTTCTTTGACTTCCGATTCCATTCTAGTAATATTTGCCACAATGCCGGACATACTACTCTGCAAATCGTCCGCTGACATAACTATAATTTCCAACTAAACGTTGAAGGTGAAAAATTACTTCTGGAATGGGTTCAGTTGTCCATGGATTGTCTTCATGGTATCTTTAAACACTATTGATAATACAATTACTTGTCCCAACAGTTTAGGACGAAACACACATGAATGTTGAGATAGGGTGAACGTTTGTATTAAAATAAAGGTTCCTGCCAAAACGTAGACTAGCCCGGGAGATGGAAAACATGTGTGTTCTGGAGAGCGCATCAGGCTTCAACTGGAAATTTACATTATGAGATCAGTATCCGAACACTCATATCAATATGAATGTGAGGCTTGGGTTGACCTCCACTGCTCCACATGGACAACAACTTGGTATTGGCACACACACTTGATGACAGCCTTCACTGCTAGCTCTTACTGTGTTGATGACATAACTGTTTGGTTGGGGTTTGTACTGCCAGCACAATCCAATTTAATACAAGGACAGCGAATTGAAATTTCTGTCCCATGCGATACTTCTACCGGCTGTGTGCGATGTTGCTCTGATCACTGAGCTACTATGGGATGCATCTTATATGTCATTTAGAAAGGTACATTATGTGAAGCTAGCATATGTTTGCCACAATCACGTTTTACTAGTTGCCCATTAAGTGCTCCCGTACTCTAGCAGACACATAATTCATGTAGTTACCAGCATAATATAGCAACAATATTGATGTTACATACTCTACAATAGCCTCCCTCTAGCATTTAATTTAACTGAGGATTGTAACCACTTATCTGTATAATGTCCATCTCTAGCAGTAAGATGTGATGGACCGTACGAAAGTCGTTAAGCGTATATATCTTAACTTCAGCTTACCTGAGCTGTACAATTACATGGTGTGTTATGTGTGTAAACGTATAAGGTGATAGCACAAAAATAAATTATTTCATCTTATCCCTAGGATGAGCAAGAAGAAATCCAGGAACTAGAAAGTCATGAAAATCCATTAAATGAGTAAGTGTTCAACGTACATAAAATATCATCTTCCGTTTTGGCGTGGGTAGCTGTAATTTTTGGATTGAAAAAATTTCTGTTGCTAACGTCAGTTGTGTCTCTTATTGTATGTCTCTCGTCATTTAAGTAGATATTGATATTAACTTTCTATATAGCAGCCCACAAATTATTCTTTCTCGTTCAGAGTTCTCTCTGTCTTGAAGTATTTAAGAAACGTTTGTCAATTTGTTGTTGGGAGCTATTTCTGTCTTGTAGAAGTATGCTTGGAGGAAGTACACATGTCGCAGTGATAATAATGTGAATGAGTCTTGTAAGGAACATCCATTACTTTAAACCCTCTCACTGTGTCCATAACCCCAAATGACTCTTTTGTAACCCAAACTAAAAGCGTAAATAGCTTCCTCCTGATCCAAAGTTGCAGATGGTAAAATCCAATAGGGTCTTACTTTTTCACAAGACCAGCTTATGCAGTGTGGGTAGACAAGACTTGAAGAGAGGAAAACATTGGGTAGACAGGTCCTGCAGAGTAGTACAATATAGTCATACATGCATAGGGTCTAACATGTGCTTTAAGTATTGTAAATCCAAAACAATATTCACTTGATGCAAGTACTATAAATATTGTATTATAGTATTGCTCAAGACAACTATCACTAGATACATGTGCTTTAAATAGTGTATTATAGTGCAGCTCAAGACAACTATCACTAGATACATGTGCTCTAAACAGTGTATTACAGTATAGCCTTATGCATGTGAGAGTATGTGGCAGGAAAAAGCCGACTAAGCATGGATCGCAGTATAGACTTTTAATGTATTATAGTAAATTTACTAGGTTATTTAGTTTAAAGAACGTTACGAAGTTGGGAGAGTATTCCGATGTCCAACCAGAACTTCAATAAGAAAATGAAAGCATAAAGCAAGTTCACACCCAACAATAAACCGAAAACTAATGAAACATCAAAACAAAATAGGGGTAATTATTATCGCCCCCCAAAGAGGAAATTAAGTGCGGTTCAATTCGTAAATAAAAATGCATGAGAATAACGAATATTTTCAAGAAACAAGGTTTCAATATAGCATTCAAAAAGAACAACACACTTGGTAAGCACATACACTGAAGAAAATGGAAATTCCAACACCCAGAAGGAGTTGTGCTACATTGCTGCAATTGAACATGCAGGACGAGTGTTCGGTTGTGATTCGATGATTACACTTTCAGGTCCCTCTGACCGCAAGTTTGGACAACAATCAATACAGGATGGGCCCACCACGAGCTGCAATACATTCATGAATTCGGCGAGGCATGGAGTCAATAAGGCCCAGGATCGCTTCCTGAGAAATTGTGGCCCATGCTTGCTGCACTACATGGGTCAGTTGTTCCAGAGTTGTGGGTGGCTGAGGACGGTTGGCCAGTTGTCGACCCATCATGTCCCACACATGCTCAATAGGACTGAGGTCTGGGGATTTGGCGGGCCATTCTAAGGTTGTGATGTCGTGGAGAGCTTCTCTGGAGATGCGTGCAGTGTGAACCCGGGCATTGTCCTACTGAAACATCCCATTAGCAATGTTCGCCATCATAGGGACAACCACTGGATTGAGTATCCTATCAACGTACTGTCGAGCAGTCATAGTGCCCTCAACAAGCACTAATTGTGATTTCACATTAAAGCCAATAACTCCCCAGACCATAATGCTTGGTGTTGGCCGTGTGTGCCTCTCGACAATAAGGTCTGGGCGTCCCCTCACCCTGATACGTCGGCGCACACGATTCCGGCGATCACTGCGGGCAAGACGGACGATTCATCACTAAAGACGACCCTATGCCATTCGTCGACCCACGTCGATCGTTCTTGACACCAGGCCAGCCGTACACGTCGCTGTTGTGGGGTCAATGGAACACCTTCTGCAGGGACACGGGATTGTAAGCCGGCTGCACGCAGGCGATTACCAACTGTTTGTTGTGTAACGTGGGATGCCACAGCTGCTCGAATTTGCGCTGCTGTTGCTTGGGGTTCCATCCGGGCCATCCGAATGATGCGGCGATCCTTTCTCACAGTTGTCTGTCGCGCTGGGCCTGTGCCAGGTCTACGAGTTTGAGTACATTCATTGGCTACTGCTGCCATACATGTTGTACCGTAGCTGCCTGTCGGCCAACACGTGCAGCGACAGTCCTTAGCGATAATCCAGCTTCTCACAGCCCAATTATCCGAGCCCTCTCAAACGGCGACAGTTGTTGATAGCGTGCTCTTCTCTGTCGTCGAGGCATGTTCGACGGGGAACACTTCACTGCACAGACTGCAAGTCAACTACGCTACACCAGAGTCCATATACTGGAGTTGATTCCTCCGCGACCTAACACGTGGGGGGACCTGTAGCAGCAATCCAATGGGTCTGAAACTTTGATCGTTTACATACCTGCATGGCAACGTTCCATATCTTGAAAATTAACACAAACAACCAATGCCTTCATGGTGTTGCATTTTCCATTTTCTTCATTGCATATAACAGCAACCTACCCAAGATAAACCCACATTGGAAGTCAGGTGTGTATTTGTTCATCTAAAAAGTAGAAGGGTGTAAAGGTATCATTGTAGGTCAAAGTGCAAGACAGTTTGCAACACGATATAAAGAAAACAAAATACAATAAATGACAATTAACACTCAGCTATTTGTGTAAAAACGCATGACAACACCCATCGTTTCACTAACGTAGAAACAGATCCAAAGATTTTACACCACGATTCAAAGGGCAGAGCTTTTCACATTAAAGAGTCTATTAACATATATCTGGCCAAGAAAGATAATCCTGAGAATTTAAACGAACACATGATTCTACCAGGATCCCCACTATTTTTACTGCTAAATAAGGTGAGTCCGCAGTCATAATGATTAGATGAGGCGATGACTTCATATGGCAAGGAATAATTAAGGAAGCACCCTATGCCTGTTCTCAACAAACCAAGGCCTCAGGCAGGCAGGCAGGCAGTGTTGCAGGGTCTTATCTCACATTTAAGACCGATTTCAAGCAAATATGGATTTTATCTACGCTGTGATGGGTGCATTAAATGGATTACAGTATCGATGAGAAAGTTCTAGAATCGAAAACATACACCACTTTGTAAAGTTATTCCAGCCTGATATATGTTTACATTCTTTGTGTTATAGTAGTAGTAGTTACAACTTCAGTCAATTGATAGTGTGGAAGAAGACATGGCACATGTTACTAGGGGCAATGATATGCATCAAAACGCGGCACACACTCAGCGGTTGGCGAACATAGGAAAAATAATGAATACGCCAACTTAGGAAGATATATAAGATTTTTCCGAGTGAGGTATGGCTTTAGACAGCAAGGATTCGATCAAAATACATGTGCGTAGAATAATGACCCGTCAAATTTTCAAGACCACATGCACTCGGAAGGATCACCTTTATTCTTCTTAATATGAACATTACGACAAGAGGTTATGCTTCTCTCTACTACTGGGTGTAGTTGGGAAGTGATAATAGGGGAAGTAATATAAAAAGAAAATTACATTTCTATTTTTCACAACCTACCAAGAACTAAATTGGACTGTGTTAAGGAGTCCATTTCCTGATTTTGAGACAAGATATTGGAATATTTCGTATGACCTCAGGACAGTATTATTAAGACATGGATTTGTCTCTTGGATGAAGGGCAGATAAAAGTGTTTAGACGAAACTGCACGACTATTTCCAATAAATAGTTATTCATTGAAAGCCTCCGTGGCTTAGGCGGCAGCACGTCGGCCTCTCACCGCTGGGTCCGTGGTTCAAATCCCGGTCACTCCATGTGAGATCTGTGCTGGACAAAACGGAGGCAGACAGGTTTTTCTCCGGGTACTCCGGTTTTCCCTGTCAATGTTTCATTCCAGCAACACTCTCCACCATCATTTCATTTCATCTGTCATGCATTTAATCATTGCCCCAGAGGAGTGCGTCAGGCCTCGGCAGCCGGCACAGTCCGTATCCTCGCCGCTAGATGGGGGCTTCATTCATTCCATTCCTGACCCGGTCGGAGACTGGAAGCAGGCTGTGGATTTTCATTTCAGTTATTCATTGGAATCAGCAGGGCTTGGACTCATAATGGTAAATGTTTTGTGTTTGTACCTGCAATATTATTGCAGACGCAGCGAGAAATGTGGTATAGATGTTTTAGCATTATTTCATGGTACGCCCAGAATCCTTTGTCCTTAAGACAGGACTTATCCCTTGTATTTCTGAGGAGAATCGTTCTCATCTCTACTTCCAAGTCAAAGTACTGTATAGCAAACATGCACCTTATACGGTTTTTAGCCTACTTTTCACATTTTGCAAAAATGAGGAAACAGTAGACTTATGAGATCGGGCAAATGTGTGTCTGCCTGTCTGTCCTTCTGTCTGTCTGTCTGTCTGGCTGTGTGTGTGTCCCCCCCCCCTATCAACTCCTAAACGGCTGCAGCAATCGAAACAAAAGATCTATACCTCAATATCTCACGGCCATATTTGAAAATGATATCAGTGCTACCAACTGCTGAAAAATCGCAATTGAAATTTTAGCTCCATGTTGGATATCTTGGAAGTTATGAATGGGAGCTATTTCAAAATTGGCACACGTATAGATAATAATATTGCAGTTTAATTTCCAGGAGGCCATACATGGCAGTGTTGCCTAAACGATTATAAACCTGCTGATAGGTCCAAATTTTAAATGCATATAACTTCTACACTATCAATTGGATATCAACCAAATTTCGTATGTGCTATGTGTACATAAGCAGATATGAATGAGCATATTCTTAAGAGCCACCAGGGCTGCCAACTGTCAATAAATGCTCTCATTTTTAAAATCCAAATACACATATATCCGAAAGTATGCAAGCCGACAGCTTTAAACTATGCATACGTATAGTACCTGATATTCTATATTAATTTGGAGTAACTTATATGCGTCAGTGCTACCAACATGATTCTAAGCCTGCTGAGAGGTCCAACTTTAAATACATGTAACTTCTATACTATCATTTGGATTTCAACCAAATTTCGTGTGTGCTATAACAGATATGACTATGCCGATTCTTAAGAATAACCAGGGCTGCCAACTGTTAATAAATATTGTCTCTATTTTTGTTACCCTAATAGCAATACATCAGGAAGTATGCAAGCCAATAGCTCTAAACTTTGCACACGTATAGTACCTGGCATTCTAGATTTATTTAGAGTAACTAATATAGGCCTACACCAGAGCTGCCAAAATGATTCAAAGCCTGCTGATAGGTCCAATTTTAAAATGCATGCAACTTCTGTACTGACTAATGGATTTCATTCAAAATTGAAACAATAATAGATCATATTATTTCAGATTATTTCTGACCAATACATGTATATCATTGTTGTCAACATGATTTTACGCGCGCTGTTAAATCCAATGTTTAACTGCATGTAACGTCCATGCTATCCATTGGACTTCAACCAAATTGTGTTCTGTACCTTAAGAGATGGAACTAAGAATATATTCAGTCACCTGGGCTGCCAACTGTAGTTCTCTATTAGGCTACATTATGCCAGGTATACAGTATTTCGAACTAATTAGAAATTTCGATATTACCAACTTAATTTCGTCATTATTCTATATAGATCCATATAGATTAATCATTGGCATGAATCTTAAATTTTAAGAAAAGTAGGCTCTTTAGTTCGTCACGGAACTTCTTGTTAGTAACGAACCCGCTATCTAAGGGCTCAATATTAAATTAAAGAATAATACAAAGCCAATATTTAATTTACTAAGCAATGTACCTTTTTTACTGACAAAAATCATACTTTCAAAAATGGTAACGTTTCGTCATCGTCCTTATTTTTAGCCTACTTTCGATTTTTGCAAAAAATGAAAGTAGACTTATGAGATCAACACAGGGCGAAAAAAGTGTGTCTCTCTGTGTGTGTGTATGTATGTGTGTGAGTCTGTGTGTGTGTGTGTGTATGTGTGTGTGTGAGTCTGTGTGTGTGTGTGTGTGTCTGTGTGTGTGTGAGTGTGTGTACTCTGAATGTCTGTCCCCCCCCCCCTATCAATTCGAACACGGTGAATGCGAATTGAACGAAATTTGGTACAAAGGTAGCACTAGCAAAGGACACCTCAGTGTCATGTTTTATATCGCCGCCATCCTGACGGAAACGTAATGGCGGCCACACAAATGTTCAAAGCTTAAATCAAATTACGACTAACCTAATCATCCGATCTCTACCAAATTTTGCAACAACATACCTTTGTGGGGGGAGCATCCTTTGACCAAACCAATAGGCCATCAGCGTAATAGTATACGGATGGCGGCCATCTTTGTGTGAAAATCGATTCCCCCTATTAATTCGAACACGGTGCAACCGAATGGAACGAAATTTGGTACAGAGGTAGTACTAAAAAGAGGCACCTCAGTGTCCTGTTTTATATCGCCGCCATGTTGATGGAAACGTAATGGCGGCCACACAAATGTTCAGAGCTTAAATCAAATTACGACTAACCTAATCATCCGATCTCTACCAAATTTTGCAACAACATACCTCTATGGGGGGAGCATCCTTTGACAAAACTAGTAGGTCATCAGCGTAATAGTTTGCGGATGGAGGCCATCTTTGTGTGAAAATCGATTCCCCCTATTAATTCGAACACGGTGCAACCGAATGGAACGAAATTTGGTGCAGAGGTAGTACTAACAAAAGGCACCTCAGTGTCATGTTTTATATCGCCGCCATCTTGACGGAAACGTAATGGCGGCCACACAAATGTTCAAAGCTTAAATCAACTTACGATTAACCTAATCATCCGATCTCTACCAAATTTTGCAAGAACATACCTTTATAGAGGAAGCATCATTTGACCAAATGACTAGGTCATTAGCCTAATAGTTTGCGGATAGCGGCCATCTTTGTGTGAAAATCAATTCCCCCTATTAATTCAAACACGGTGAAACCGAATGGAACGAAATTTGGTACAGAGGTAGCACTAGCAAAGGGCATCTCAGTGTCATGTTTTATATCGCCGCCATTTGACAGAAACGTAATGGCGGCCACACAAATTTTCAAAGCTTAAGTTAAATTACGACTAACATAACCATCCGATATCTACCAAACTTTGCAACAACATTCCTTTATGGGGGGAGCATCCTTTGACCAATCTAATAGTTTATTAGCCTAATAGTTTGCGGATGGCGGCCATCTTTATGTCAAAATTGATTCCCCCCATTTATTCGAACACGGTGGAACCGAATGAAAGAAATTTGGTACAGAGGTAGTACTAGCAAAGAGCACCTCAGTGTCATGTTTTATATCGCCACCATCTTGACAGAAACGTAATGGCGGCCACACAAATGTTCAAAGCTTAAGTTAAATTACGACTAACATAACCATCTGATCTCTACCAAACTTTGCAAAAACATTCCTTTATGGAGGGAGCATCCTTTGACCAATCTAATAGGTTATTAGCCTAATAGTTTGCGGGTGGCGGCCATCTTTATGTCAAAATTGATTCCTCCTATTAATTCGAATATGGTGGAACCGAATGGAACGAAATTTGGTACAGAGGTAGCACTAGCAAAGCGCACCTCAGTGTCATGTTTTATATCGCAACCATCTTGACTGAAACGTAATGCCGACCACACGAATGTTCAAAGCTTAAATCAAATTACGATTAACCTAATCATCCGATCTCTGCCAAGTTTTGCAACTACATACCTTTATGGAGGGAGCATCCTTTGACCAATCTAATAGGTCATTCGCCTAATAGTTTGCGGATGGCGGCCATCTTTGTGTCAAAATCGATTCCCCCTATTAATTCAAACACGGTGAAACCGAATGGAACGAAATTTGGTACAGAGGTAGCACTAGTAAAGGGCATCTCAGTGTCATGATTTATATCGCCGCCATTTGACAGAAACGTAATGGCGGCCACACAAATGTTTAAAGCTTAAATCAAATTACGACTAACATAACCATCCGATCTCTACCAAACTTTGCAACAACATACCTTTATGGAGGGAGCATCCTTTGACCAATCTAATGGGCCATTAGCCTAATAGTTTGCGGATGGCGGCCATCTTTATGTCAAAATTGATTCCCCCTATTAATTCGAACACGGTGGAACCGAATTAACGAAATTTGGTACAGAGGCAGCACTAGCAAAGGGCACCTCAGTGTCATGTTTTTTTATCGCCGTCATCTTGACGGAAACGTAATGGCGGCGACACAAATGTTCAAAGCTTAAATCAAATTACGATTAGCCTAATCATCCGATCTCTAGCAAATTTAGCAACAACATACCTTTATGGAGGGAGCATCCTTTGACCAAACTAATAGGTCATCAGCCTAATATTTTGCGGATGGCGGCCATCTTTGTGTGAAAATCGATTCCCCTTATCAATTCGAACACGGTGAAACCGAATGGAACGAAATTTGGTACAGAGGTAGCACTAGCAAAAGGCACCTCATATTCATGTTTAATATCCCTATAGCACGTTGCATTTCAAGAAGCTACTACAACCAACATTCAATCATACTCCTTGAAAAGGACAAAGAGTTATAACATTACCCATGCATTTAGGAGAAAGTTGGCTACATGTTCTTTACTGAACATCTTGTTTAGTCACACCATACGTGTTTTTTTTCACCGCGAAAATATAGCCGGGAAATTGCAACTGTAAGGGATGAAAAACATTGTTGTAAAGATGATTTCGAAACGGAAAACCTTTACTTCTTATGATTCAGAATATACCACTAAGCATGCAACC